>CM035844.1:3543495-4013495 GCA_020510985.1 Pholidichthys leucotaenia | reverse complement strand
TCCTCTAAAAATGACACTTCGCATATCCGTGTCGAACCACCGGTTCCCCAATTTCTGTGCGATTTAAACAAGAGGGGGGTGGCGCAAAAATTCTATCTTCCACTGACCTTTGAAGACGTGATGTGTCAGGACGTTGTTTTAGACACAGCCGCTGACATCACTTTTATGTCATACAATCTTTTTGACCAGCTTCGTGTAGCTGCTAAATGCACTTACAAAGACTTAACCCTTTGAGTGTGAGAATTTGCGTGCCCGTAGTGGCAGAGTGCAGCACTGTGCCTGCCTTCTCACTCTGACTTTATTACAAGTAAGTGAAAAATTTCTGTTTTTTTTAAAAAATGTACTGATTTCTTGTTCATATACTTTGAAAATAAGATGATGAGGTACCTCTGTACAAAAAACGGTGTCAAAAGACTGAACCATTTTATTAACAAAAAATATTTACCACTCTTGACCACTGGGGGTATGTTGCAGTTCTGCACCATACACACTCAAAGGGTTAAAACTTGAACCTTGTTCTTTAGCCGTTCGACCATACGTGCTCACAAACACAACTCTGTCAGGCATGTCACTAATCATAGTCTCCATTTGTCCCATCACCTTGACAGATCGGGTCCAGGTGTACAAACTTCACTCCATTTCATTGCTCGTCAGCAAAGACCTGCTGAATCACTTTGAGCCATTGATTGACTTCAAGAATCTCAAACTATGGGCTCAAACTCAACACCCTCACCCATTCGACCTACCAAGGACAACTGAATCACAGTGCTTTGTTCCTGACACTTTGGACACCCCGAGTCTCACACAGCTAGGAACAACTGAAACTGATTGAAAGCGACCACAAAAACCAAGGTGAACACTGTCCTCAAGAAATCAAAGGTCACATTCAAAAACAAGGTCAAGACAAGGAATCGAATGATCTTGGGAACTCAATGGCTGAGCAGAAAGCTCCACATGGCCCCCTTGGTACCTTTGACTCAATGTTGGTGTCACTTTCTGAATCCCACCCACCCACCCCTGCAATCTGCATGGTCACTGGAGCAAAATCAACCGGCTCCCCGGACCCTCCACAACCTAAGGGTTCTGCATCAGCGGACCCATCTTTTGCAAACACTAGACGTGCACCTACTCAAGCCTGTGACTCCATAGTTCATAAAACCATCAAATACTAGTTGGACCTGACTGTACACGTGCTCCCTGCGTCAAATTTCTCTAATACAGAGACATCGAAAACACTTCCTGCGATGCGACCTTCTCTGCATCTATGCAATGGCACTCGTATCCCTGCTTCCGACGAACAATCATTGCCACTGCTCATAGTTCCTCGAAACCAGAGGGGGTGATGACTGCTAATGCTGATGATCTTCGAGCTGCAGAACATAGAGGGGTCAAAACGATGTACAATGCTCCCAAGGCCACATTTCAAAAAGACTTGGACCGAGCCGCCAAACAACACAAAGCGTACAATGTCCAAAGAGCCTCCCATGGCAAACCTCGGGGGGGGGGGGGAGGGGGTGCAAGGTCTTCCACTATGCATTTGTACCACAAACACAACAAATCAATCTACAGGCAGGGGAAATCACTCCTAAATTCCTGCCAGGGTGGATGAATAGACACATTGTCAACAACAAACTTTGGCCACTTACACACGTGAACAAAATTGTTGGTACCCCTCTGTTAATGAAAGAAAAACCCACAATGGTCACAGAAATAACTTGAATCTGACAAAAGTGGTAATATATAAAAATTCTATGAAAATTAACCAATGAAAATCAGACAATGCTTTTCAAATCAAATCAAATCAAAATCAAATCAACCTTTATTGTCATGTTGCTGTACATACAACTGTAGTGCAGACAAGATGAAATTGCGCTTCTTTCGGCATCCATATAAGTAAAAAGAACATAATTTAAGACACACTCACACACCCCCTCACCCCCCACCCCAACACAGCCATTCACACTTCCCTGAGACATACTTGAAAACTAACCAGAGCTATAATATACAAATAATATACATAATGTCCATAGGTGCAGTAGTATGTATGAGAGATTCCGGATCAACTGTTCAGCATCCTAACAGCTTGTGGAAGGAAGCTGTTGATCAGTCTGGTGGTTCTGCCTCTGATACTCCAGAATCACTTGCCAGATGGCAGAAGTTCAAAGTGTTTATGCAGAGGGTGAGAATGGTCCTTGACAATGTTCAGTGCTCTGCTCCTACAACAGTTCTGAAAAAGTTCTTGGACAGAGAGGAGGGAAACTCCAATTATCCTCTCAGCTCCCTTAACTATCCTCTGCAGGGCTTTTTTGTCTGACATACTGCAGCTGGAGTACCATGTTGCAATGCAATACGTCAGAACACTCTCCACCACACCTCTGTAGAAGGTCCTGAGGATGCAGATGGGGAGAGAGGCCTGTTTGAGTTTCCTCAAGAAGTGCAGTCTCTGCTGGGCCTGCTTCCTGATCCCCAAGGAATTCTTGCTCCAGGTCAGGTCCTGCGAGATCTGCACTCTGAGGAACTTGATGTTCTCCACTCTCTCCACTAAACTGCCGCCGATGCTGAGAGAGACGTGTTCAGGCTGTGACCACCGGGAGTCGATAATCATCTCCTTCGTTTTGTCCACGTTGAGCACCAGATTGTTCTCCCTGCACCAGCCCTCCAGGTCTCTCACTTCTTCCCTGTACATTGATTCCTCATCCCTCTGAATAAGTCCCACCACCGTGGTGTCATCTGCAAACTTAATAATCTGGTTCCCCTCGTGTCTGGATACACAGTCATGTGTTAGAAGTGTAAACAACAGTGGACTGAGTACGCAGCCTTGAGGGGATCCGGTGCTCAGCGTGATAGAGCTGCAGATGTTTTTTCCAACCCAGACAGACTGAGGTCTCTCGGTCAGGAAATCCAGGATAAGATAAGATAAGATAAGATAAGCCTTTATTAGTCCCACAACGGGGAAATTCCAGGATTGCAACAGCACAGGGATAGCAACACTCAGAGCAACAATCAGAAGGCAAGAAAAAAACAAAAAACAAAAAAAAAAACAAAACAAGCAAGAGCAGCTAATATACATATGTACATATTACTATAAAATATAGTATATATACACACACACACACACACACAGACACACAGTGCAGAGCATTGTAGCTGGATGGAATAAATATATGAATATATGAACACACAGTGCAGAGCATTGTAGCTAGATGGAATAAATATGTAAATATATAAACACCCACAGTACGGAGCATTGCAGCTAGGTGGAATAAATATGCAAGTATATAAACACACACAGTGCGGAGCAATGTAGCTAGATGGAATAATATGTAGATATATAAAAACACAGTGCGGAGCATTGTAGCTAGATGGAATAAATATATAGATATATAAATATAAACACACCCAGTGCTGAGCATTGTAGCTAGATGGAATAAATATATAGATATATAAATATAAACACACCCAGTGCAGAGCATTGTAGCTAGATGGAATAAATATGTAAATATATAAACACACACAGTGCAGAGCATTGTTGCTAGGTGGGATGAAACAGCATAACCGTCTATTTAGTTATCCTACATGGTATGATTATGTGCCCATACATATTCTCACCCTCCATAGCGACCGGTATGTTCCTAGTTGTATGCCGGAGAGGACCATTGTGTAAGTCTATTGCATCTTTTGCATTCAAAAAAAAAACAAAAAACTATTAGTTTGTTACGTCTTTTTGCTATCTCTGCGAGCAGCCCTGCTTAGGTTGTACAGTCTGACAGCCGTTGGTAGGAAGAACCAACGAAACCTCTCGGTTGTGCACCTGGGATGATGTAGTCTGCTGCTAAATGAGCTCCTCAGTGCATCCAGTATGTCCTGCATAGGGTGGAACTCGGACTCCAGCAGAGATGACAGTTTAGCCACCGTCCTTCTCTCTCCTATCTCCTCCATCGGATCAAGGCGTTGCCCCAGGACAGAGCTAGCTTTCTTAATCAGTTTGTTCAGTCTCTTCCTATCGGCTGCAGTAATGCCACTGCCCCAGCAGACCACTCCAAAAGTGATGGCTGATGCCACCACCGTGTCATAGAATGACTTCAGCAGCGCCCCTTGTACACCAAAAGACCTGAGTCTCCTCAGCAGGAACAGCCTGCGCTGTCCCTTCTTGTAGAGTGCGTCAGTATTGTGTGACCAGTCAGGATCCAGAGACATGTGGCAGTGTTCAGACCAAGAAGGAGTAATTTCTCCATCAGTCTCTGGGGAATAATGGTGTTGAATGCTGAACTGAAATCAATGTACAGGAGTCTGGCGTAGGTGTATTTCTGATCCAGGTGGGTGATGACAGAGTGCAGGGTGGTGACTATAGCATCCTCCGTGGAGCAGTTTGAACGATATGCAAACTGGAGCAGGTCATGTGATGCAGGGAAGCAGGCTGTGATGTGTGGTTCGACAAGCCGTTCAAAACACTTCATCACAATTGGTGTCAGTGCAACGGGACGATAGTCATTCAGACAGGACACAACTGGTTTCTTTACCACCAGTACTATGGTAGAGGTCTTAAAGCATCTAGGAACGATGGCCTGACTCAGGGAGATGTTATAAATGTCAGTCAGGACATCCGCCAACTCGCTCGCCCAGTCTCGGAGCACACATCCCGGGATGTTGTCTGGACCTGCAGCTTTACATGAGTTGACCTTGGTTAGGGTCCTCCGTGTGTCCGCTGCGTTGATGATAATAGCTGGCCCAGCAGATGGTGGAGATGGGTCAGCCCTCCCTCTGATTGTCGGGTTTGATGCTTCAAAACGTGCAAAGAAGTTGTTGAGCCTGTCTGGAAGCAAAGCGTCATCATCTTCGACCCCCTGCCTAGACTTATAGTCTGTCAGCGCCCGGACTCCCTGCCATGTCCGCTTGGTGTTCCTAGTGTCACAGAGGTGTCCCTGGATTTTCTCCGCCGTCTTAATTCCCTTTGGGAGTGCAGACCTGGCTGAGCGGAGGGCGATCCTGTCTTTTGCTCTGAAGGCTGCATCTCTGGCTGTGAGCAGTGAGCACACCTCTGTAGTCATCCAGGGCTTATGGTTGCCCCGTGCAGTGATAGTCTTCACTATAGTGACATCCTCTGTGCACTTCGCGATGTAACTGGTGACCGTTTCAGCATACTCCTCCACATCTGTCTTGTCTTCCTGGGAGGCTGCTATTTTGAAAACCTCCCAGTCTGTGTGCAGAAAACAGTCTTTCATTGCTGAGGTTGCACTCTCTGGCCAAATCCTGATTTGTTTCACTACTGGCCTGCTGCGCTTCAGTAAAGGTTTGTAGGCAGGCACCAGCATCAAGGATAGGTGGTCAGAAAGGCCGAGCTGGGGGCGAGGTGTTGCCTTATAAGCATCTGTGTTTGTGTACACCAAGTCCAGCATATTCTCTCCTCTGGTCTTAAAGTCTACACATTGTTTAAACTTCGGGAGCACAGTCTTTAAACTGGTGTGGTTAAAATCCCCCGCAACCACCACAAAGCTGTCCGGGTGTGAAGTTTGAATTTCACTAATAGCATCGTGCAGCTCTCCGAGTGCCTCTTTAGCATTATCTTTAGCATTAGTGCTCGGCGCTTTGTAAACAGCAGCTACAAACACGTTGGTGAATTCCCTCAGCAGATAAAATGGCCGACAATTTACAATAAGGAACTCCGCCAACGGAGAGCAGTGTTTAGATACCAACGTGGCGTTAACGCACCAGTTCTTGTTAACATAGATGCATAGCCCCCCCCCCCACAGCTCTTCCCGGAGCTCGCAGCTTCTCTGTCCACCCGGAACGATGTCGTACCCTCCAGTTGAATGGCCACGTCAAGGATGTTGTCGTGGAACCATGTGTCCGTGAACGGAAGCACACAGCAGTCCCTCCACTCTCTCCGGGTTTCTCTCAGCAGACGCAGCTCGTCCAGCTTGTTGTCGAGGGAGCGGACATTAGAGAGAAGGAGCAATGGTACTGCTGGTCTGGAGGGGCTAGCCTTTAGCCTAGCATGAATCCCGGCCCTTTTTCCTCGCTTTTGCTTGCGTTCGCTCCGCTTACGCCTCCTCCTTTCCCAGGTAGCTCCCAGCGGAAACTCCGACAGAATTCCATGCTGGCGTAGAATGTCCAAGTCACAACTGAGCGCTGCAATTCTTGCAGTGTGCAGTACCTTGATGTTTAATAAGGTCTCACGGTTGTAAGTTTTACAGAATGTACGTCTGGGATGATCAAAACTCTCACACTCGCTGATGCCAAGAGGGGCCGCTGCATCCATGCGCGCCGCCATGTTTTTTATTTCATGCAAACCCCCATCAGAATTTCAAAATACATTTTGTCCTTTCATTAATTTACATTCTTTTTCAGCGTAACACCAATTTTCCATTTTTCTAGATAGTTTACTCATCATTTTCTTCATAAAATTGTATCCACTTTTCTTGACCAATGCTATTTTATGGTTTTCCAATTTCCAGTATACTGACAAGTTAAACTGTGCTTTATTTGGTTCCACAAATGCTTGATTCATAAGTAACTCATTAATAGTCTATAATGCCCATAATACATGTTGAAATCTGTTTTAAAGTTATCCAAATTTGTTAACCTATTCTGACATTTCTTATTAAACTATTGAAAGACATATGGGAGTTATTGTTTGAGTTCATGTCCATCTTCATGATTATCAGCAGACAAGAATTCACAAGGTTTTTTTTTTTTTTAGACTGATTCATAATTGGTACAAATGAAGAATTGTTAATAAAATTGTCCATTATCTGGACTGGTGCCCTACGAGGATATGTTTGTGTAAGGAAAGTAAATTTTCATCCCTACTCACATTCATATTTACATTAATTCTTGTACCAACAATGAAACACTGATGAAATTCATAAATCCATTACAGATCTGTCTGTCAATCTCCCGCTCCATTCTCCCCTCACTTGTGAATAAGACCCCAAGATCCTTAAACTCCTCCACTTGGGGCAGGAGCTTGTCCCCAACCCGGAGAGGACAATCCACCTTTTTCTGGCTGAGGACTATGGACTTGGACTTGGAGGTGCTGATTCTCATCCCAGCCACTTCACACTCAGTGGCAAACTGTCCCAGTAAGACCTGTAGGTCATTGCTGTATGAAGCCAGCAGAACCTAGAAATCCTGTCCATAAGATCGTGGGTTCGATTCCAGCCCCCGACCAACAGTGAGCTGTGTGGAGTTTGCATGTTCTCCCCGTGTTGCGTGGGTTTACTCCGGGATTTCTCCGGTTTCATCCCGCATACCAAAAAAAAAACATGTAGGTTTAGGGCGCTCGCGCACGCAGCGACCAGCAGCCGGTGGCTTGTCACCAGACTGCAAACCAAGTCTACCTACGGGTACAAATAAGTAACAAAAAAAAAAACAAAACAAAAAAAAAAAAAAAAAAAGTTATGAAGAGGATCGGTGACAAAGGGCAGCCCTGGCGGAGTCCAACTCTCACTGGAAATGAGTCTGACCGAGTGCTTGTAATACGAACCAAACTCACACAACTGTCATATAGAGACTGGATAGCTCATAACAACAAGCCCGATACCCCATACTCCCAAAGCACCCCCCACAAAAAACCACGAGGGACGCAGGGGAATGCCTTCTCCAAGTCCACAAAACACATGTAAACTGGTTGGGCAAACTCCCACAAACCCTCGAGGTTCTCAAGAGGGTAAAGAGCTGGTCCAGTGTGCCATGGCCAAGACGAAAACCACATTGCTCCCCCTGAATCTGAGGTTTGACCAATGGCTGGACTCTCCTCTCCAGTACCTTGGCCGACAATTATGGGTTGTATACTTTGTTTTATATTTGTAGATGATGGGCTTAACATAATTTTCTGCCACAGCAATTATATTGAAAAGTTGAAGACTGCTCTCCATCAGTTAAGTATTGGGATCTTCAAAGAAAACGGAGGTGGGGGATATTGCACTCGCCTTCTGCAGAACATCAAGTTCACTCTCCCTCCCACGACCCATCTCAGTTTGCATAGAGGTCAAACAGATCCATAGAAGATGCCATTGCTACTGCTCTCCATCCACCCCTCACACACCTGGACTCAAAGAACTCCTATGTGTGGATGCTGTTCCTGGACTTCATCTCAGCATTCAGCACAATCATCCCCCATCACCTAATACAAACACTCAGATACTTGGGACTCAAAACTTCTCTCTGTAACTGAGTGCTGGTCTTTCTCACAGGAAGGCCACAGAATGTGCGAGTCAGCAGCACCACCTCCAAGACCATCACACTGAGCACAGGAGCTCCACAATGGTGTGTGCTCTGCTCTTCACCCTGCTAACCCTTGACTGCATACCAGCCTACAGCACCAACCACATCATGAAGTCTGCGGACGACATGATGATAGTGGGCCTCAAATGTGAAATATAGTCTTCGGTCCATATTTATATTTTTCAGGGTAATTTAACTAACTGTAATGCTGTTGATACCATCTAGCTGCAATGCTCCTGTACTATGTATATAACTGTGTAAATATGTATATTTATTTACTGCTTTGGCTAACCAATTGTTATCTTGTTATCTTATTTACTATTGCTCTGAGAGCTGCTATCCCTGTGCTGTTGCAATCATGGAATTTCCCCATTGTGGGACTAATAAAGGCTTATCTTATCTTATCTTATCTTATCACCAACAATGAAGTCAGTCAGCTACAGAAATGAAGTGAGCAAACTGGTACAGTGGTGTAAAGACAATAGTCTCTTCCTGAACGTGGGAAAAACCAGGGAGATTGTGGTCGACTTCAGGAGAGGACATACACAGCATCCCCCTCTGATAATTGATGATGGAGCAGCTGTGGAGAGGGTGAGCCTGGGAGTACACATCTCTGAAGACCTCTCCTCATCCAACAACACCACATCACTGGCCAAGAATTCATTCCCACCCGTGATAAGAACACATTGGACAATGTTTAAACCAACATACATGGTGCATACAGAACGGCACCCTGCTCCCACTTCGGACAGTCAGACAACATCTCTCTGTTTATGTACCTGGCCTACAGACAAAGACTGAAACAAACAAACCCTGTTATTAAACACATTAAACGTTGGACTCCAGAGGCTGAGAGCACCCTGAGAGACTGTTTTGCCCGAACAGACTGGGATGTGTTTAAAGCTGCAGCCATCCAGGAGGACTCTTCTGTAAACATACAGGACTATGCTGAGTATGTGACTGGGTACATTAGTACTTGTCTTGATACCATCGTACCCACCATACAAGTCAGGAAGTTCTCCAACCAGAAGCCCTGGATAACAAGTCAGGTACGTCAGATGCTGCATGCTCGCTCTCCTGCATTTAAATCAGGCAATGAGGCTGAGTACAAAGCTGCAAAGTATGGACTGAGGAAGGCTAGAACAACAGCCAAGAGGCAGCACAGAGAAAAGCTGGACTGCCTCTACTCCACTCCTGACCCTGGGCACATGTGGCAAGGCCTGCAGCACATCACAGACTACAAGAGAACCACCAGCAACACCACCAGCTCCACAGACAGCCTGTCGGATGATCTCAACACCTTTTACACCTGCTTTGACACCTCCAGCTTCAGTGCAGAGAGGAGACACATACACACGCACCCTCCCCCTCCACTAAAAGTCTCATCAGGCCAGGTAAACAAAGCACTGAGGAATATCAACCCCTGTAAAGCAGCAGGATCATACAACATCCCTGGGCGGGATGTCAGAGCATGTGCTGCTGAGCTGACTGATGTTCTTACAACCATCTTTAACCTCTCCCTCAACCAGAACAAAATCCCCTTCTGCTTCAAAAATACAACCATCGTCCCCCTCCCTCAAAAAAGCCTGCCAACCTGCCTGAATGATTACAGGCCAGTAGCACTCACTCCAACCATCATGAAGTGCTTCGATAGAATGGTGCTGGCCCTCATTCAAGACAGCATACCGGATACTCTGGACCCCCTGCAGTATGCCTACTGGCCCAACAGGTCCGCCTCAGACGCCATTGCTGCTGCACTCCATTATTCCCTCTCCCACCTGGAAGATAAAGACTCCTACATCAGGATGCTCTTTGTCGACTACAGCTCCGCCTTCAACACGATCTTCCCCCACAAACTCACCTACAAACTGTCTTCACTTGGCCTGCACCCCACCCTCTGTAACTGGATACTGGACTTTCTGACTGGCAGGCCTCAGTCTGTCAGGATTGGTAACAGGACCTCAGCCAACATCATCATGAACACAGGTGTCCTACAGGGTTGTGTTCTCAACCCCATCCTCTACAGCCTCTTCACCCATGACTGTGTTGCCTCCCACAAGGACAATGTCATCTTAAAGTTCATGGACGACACAGCAGTGATAGGACGCATCACTGGTGGCGATGAAGCATCCTACAGGAGGGAGGTGGCCACCCTGGTGTCATGGTGTGAGAACAACAACCTCACCCTCAATACAGACAAGACGAAAGAAATGATAGTAGACATGAGGAAGGGGAGGAGACCTCATCAACTGCTGGTCATCTGGGAGCTTGAGGTGGAGAAGGTGAACAGCTTTAAATACCTTGGCATCTACATCAGCGAGGACCTTAGGTAGGCACTTAGCACCACAGAGCTGGTTAAGAGAGCTCCACAGTGGCTGTACTTTCTGAGGAGGCTGAGGAAGTTTGGCATGTCCCCCAGGATCCTAAACAACTTCTACAGCTGCATCATCGAGAGCATCTTGACCAACTGCATCACTGCGTGGTACAGCAGCGCTACTGCTTTGGACCGTAAACGCCTGCAGAGAGTGGTGAAGACAGCAGAGAAGATCATCAGGACTCCACTCCCCTCTCTGCAGAGCATAAATCACTGCAGAATCCAATGGAGAGCTGCCTCCATCCTCCAGGACCCCACCCACCCCAGCACAGAATGTTCACACTTCTACCCTCAGGCCGGAGGCACAGAAGTGTGAAATGCAGGACAACCAGACTAAAAAACTCCTTCTTTCCCACTGCCATCAGACTCCTGAACAAATAACACAATTCCAGACACAGCTTTGCAAATAGGAATTCACACACTGGATGCTAAATTTGCACATTGCTCATTTGCACATTGTACATAGTCTCACCCCATCTCACGTCCATATCATCTCTGCTGCTAAATTATCATTGTACCATCTACTGGGTATTATTAGGGCACATGGCTTTATACAGAGGAATTCTCACACTGGATACTAATTTGTACATTGCTCATTTGCACATTGTACATAGTCTCATGCCATCTTATGTTCATATCATCTCTGATATTAAAATTACCATTGTACAGCCTATTGGGTATTATCAGAGACAAGTCATTCTCACTCAGTGATTTTTATTTTACTCAGGGACATGTTATAGTCACCCAGTGAATTTTCATTCTTCTTGCTTCCTCTAGTCTTCACTGCTTTAACTGCCCTAATTGCTTTTAATGTGTGTTTATTAGTATTTATTATTATTAGTAATAAGGTGTGTTTATTGCCTTTATTAGTATTAGTTTTGATGTGTAATTATTACCTTGGCATTCGTTGCGGACAGAAGAGTAAGAATTTCATTGTTCAAGAAATGTGGCATTTCTCAACCCTTAAGTTGTATGAGTTCATCTGCCCCTACTGGCAGAGCGCGGCGCTGTACCTGTCAACTGATGATAACGTGCCAAACACTCACCAGCTGGACTGAGGATTTGTACTGCTCATGCCAGTTTACAAAGTGGCAGGCACGTGTTGGAGGACTCATGGATGACATGTAATACACCAAAGAGGAAGAAATCCTTCTTCTTCTTCTTCTTCTTCTTCTTCTTCGTTGTCTTTAAGATTACAAAACAAAATGGAGGGCACCCATCATTGTGGACATACGCGATTGCAGACGGACACGCAAATTCGGAGGATTTTGTCCCGAATTTGCCAACTATGATTCTAAAACGAGATTATTTAGTTTATGAAGGTAGATGTTTACATGTTCTTATAACACAGGGGGCACAAAGCTTGTTGATTTCACCTGCTGGCGCCCGGACCGCCATGAGACTGTAAAGCAATTGCCGGTTGCATGTCGTCATATAAGGTAAATTGCCATGGTGTGGCACATATGTTTGGTTCATATTTCCCCACAAGAGTGTGGCACATATGTCTGGTTCATATCTCCCACAAATGTATGGCTTATGTGGATTGTATGGTTTATGTGGATTGGGGCTTCAAGTCTGGAGGAACAAGACAGGAGATGGCGAGGAGGTGTGAAGTCGGGCCCTCATCTCGGAAAAGAGGACCTGGGGGGTTTCCCGGGACACCGGAGAATAAGAGACAATGGTGAATCTTCAGAGACTTGCATTGTGATTGAATGTTTGCAGAAGCACCATGTGACTTGAGTTCTTAATCCCCCGGAGGTATAAGAGTGAGCTGTAACATTATTCTGCCTCTTCTTGCTTTTGAGAATGTTGGATGAATGTGTTCTGGAATAAAGCCGAACCTGAGAAATACACTCATGTCTCGTCATTGAACACATCTTCCACACTGGTGACCCACGACAAAGAATGAGCAGGGAGAATTCTCCCGAGCGGAGCTCATCAGAGGCCAGCCTGATGGCTGCCTCCACGCTCCTGCCTCCACGCTCCAGCTGCCCGATTTCTGGCAGCACAGCCTGCGCTCCTGGTTTAGCGCAGTCGAGGCGCAGTTCAACCTCTGGAGAATCTCAAAGGATGAAACGAGGTTCTACCATGTGGTGGCGAAGCTGGACAGTCACACGGTCCAGAGGGTGGAAGATCTGGTTAACCACCCACCGGACACCGACAAGTACGGCGCATTGAAGGAGGCGCTGATCAGCCATTTCACCCCCTCGGTGCAACAGCGAGCAGAGGGGCTCCTAGAGTTGACGGAGTCAGAGAAGGACAGACCGGCAGACCTGATGGTGAAGATGCTGAGACTGAAAGACTCCGAGGATGGCGAATTTATCTTCGCCCACCTTTTCCTCCGGACTCTGCCGCCAGCAGTGAGAGTGACCCTGGCAGACTCACCCCGCTTGGCCAAGCGGGACTACCATGGCCTCGGCAAGGAGGCGCAGCGACTCGTCGACGCCCACAAGCGGAGCGCGGTTTCGGCCGCGGCAGCTGAGCAGAGGACGGCGCCCGGAGATGGTTTGGAGCCAGAGGTGGCGGCACCAGGCGAACCGACAACGGCGGCGACAGGCGTCAGGCGACGCAGAGCTGAGGTCGGCCTGTGTTTCTACCACCGCCGTTTTGCGGAGAGGGTGCACAGATGTCTCCCACCGTGCCGCTTCAAGCGTCAGGGAAACGCCAAGACCGGGGGGCTGGTAGCAGCTGCATCCCTCGGAGAAGAAAATAAGCTGCTTTACCTGACAGATGCACACTCGGGGAAACAATTCCTCGTGGACACGGGCTCCCAGCTGAGTTTCGTCACGCCTACCTACGCGGAACGGCTGATGCCGTCCAAAGCTCCCTGGGTGTCAGTATCAGCAGCGAATGGCTCAGCGATTAAGACATTCGGTGAGAGGACCATGCGTCTGTCCTTACAGGGCCGTTCATTCGAGTGGACCTTTATTGTAGCAGCAGTCAGTTTCAACATGTTAGGGGCTGATTTTTTGTGCTCACATGGTTTATTGGTTGACCTTGCTAATAGACGCCTGGTTAATGCAATGTCTTTTCATTCTATTCCCTGCACAGCTCGGGTGGCTCTGCCGACTGCACACGCCAACGTCACAGCTGCAGGTGGTAAGTTTCATGCTCTGCTCACTCACTTTCCAGCACTCACGGTTCCAAAGTTTTCGGCGACAGTGGCCAAACACGGGGTGGAACATTTTATCACCACCACTGGGGCCGCCCGTTTTTGCAAAAGCCCGGCGCTTGGACTCAGCTAAACTGGCAATAGCACGCGAGGAATTTGCCAATCTGGAAAAACTGGGCATAATTAGATGCTCGAACAGCCCCTGGGCTTCCCCGTTACACATGGTCCCAAAGGCTGATGGCTCGTGGCGACCTTGTGGCGATTTCCGCAGGTTGAACAACGTCTCAGCACACGACCGCTACCCGATTCCGCACATCCAGGATTTCTCAGTTCATTTGGCGGGGGCGCGCATTTTTTTCTAAAATAGACTTGGTGCGCGGCTACCACCAAGTCCCCGTGCGCGCGCAGGATATTCCCAAAACCGCGGTAATAACTCCGTTTGGGCTTTTTGAGTTTTTGCGCATGCCGTTTGGGTTAAAGGGCGCCGCGCAAACTTTCCAACGCATGATGGATGCAGTTTTACGCGACCTGCCTTTCGTGTTCGTCTATTTAGACGACATATTGGTAGCCAGCACGTCCGAGGACGAACATGAAACCCACCTCACAGTGGTTTTTCGGAGACTGGCAGAGCACGGGTTGATAATTAACCCAGCGAAGTGCCAGTTCGGGGTGGCGCAAATTGATTTTTTGGGGCACCGCGTTTCACCACAGGGAGCGGTTCCCCTTCCTGAGAAAGTGCGTGCGATAACAGATTTCCCCCGACCTCAAACGATAAAAGCGCTGCAGGAGTTTCTAGGAATGGTTAATTTTTACAACCGGTTTCTTCCGAGGGCAGCGCGGCTTATGCAGCCACTGTACGCGGCACTGAAAAAACAAAAACCCACGAATAAGGTCGAATGGTCTCCGGAGCGGGAGCGCGCTTTCTCCCAGGTTAAATCAGCCCTTGCAAGCGCTGTTTTGTTAGCGCACCCGGTTCCAACAACCCGTTTGGCGCTCACCACCGACGCTTCGGACATAGTGGTGTGGGCAGTCATTGAACAGTGTGTGGCAGGGACCTGGCAGCCTCTCGCTTTCTTTAGCAAATCCTTGCGCGATAACGAGCGTAAATACAGCGCATTTGACAGGGAGCTTTTAGCCCTACACTTGGCCATCCGCCATTTCCAGTTCTGGCTGGAAGGGCGCCGTTTCACCGCTTTTGTAGACCACAAACCGTTAACTTTTGCGATGGGCAAAATCTCAGAACCTTGGTCAGGCTGACAACAAAGACAGCTAGCCGTAATATCGGAGTTCACCACCGATATCCAGCATGTCGCAGGTAAACACAATGTAGTGGCAGACTGTCTCTCACGTGCTGTGGCAACGCCAGGCCACGTGGGGGCACATTCGGTGGCTGTGGGCCAGGGCAGCGACGCGGGAGCGCGCGCAGCCCCGGTCCACGTAGGTTTGGATTATGCAGACATGGCTGCAGAGCAGGTTGGTGACGCGGATGTGCGCGCGCTCCAGTCTGGACCAACAGGGTTAAGGCTGGAGCACAGGGTGCAGCAAATAGGTATGCCCCCCTTAATATGCGATGTCTCCACAGGTCGGCCTCGTCCAGTGGTGCCAGCCGCGTGGCGCCGCCGCGTTTTTGACTCGGTCCATTCGCTGGAGCACCCGGGGGTGCGCGCATCGGTCAAGATGGTGGGGGAGAAATTTGTCTGGCCGGGGTTGCGCAAACAGGTCAAGGAATGGGCAGCGGCTTGTGTAGCGTGCCAGAGGGCTAAGATACACAAGCACACGAGGGCCCCTTTGGAGCCTTTTCACATCCCGGCTAAGCGGTTTGATCATGTGCATGTTGATCTGGTGGGCCCGCTTCCCTCGTCTCAAGGGCACACACACCTTTTGACGATGGTGGACCGCACCACGCGTTGGCCAGAAGCGGTACTTCTGGCGTCAACAATGGCGGAAGAGGTTGCGCGCGCGTTTTTAACAGCTTGGGTCGCGCGTTTTGGAGTTCCGTCGGACATAATGTCAGACAGAGGCCCTCAATTTGTTTCCGAACTGTGGTCGTCTATGGCCCACAGCTTAGGGGTGAAGGTACACCGCACTACCGCGTATAACCCGCAGGCCAACGGTTTATGTGAACGTTTTCATAGGTCATTGAAAGCAGCCCTCAGAGCATCGCTCACGGATACAAATTGGGTGGACAAACTGCCATGGGTTTTATTGGGGTTGCGTTCTGCACCGAAGGAGGATTTACAAGCCTCCCCAGCGGAGTTGGTGTTCCCACAACCTCTCCGTTTGCCTGGGGAATTTCTCCCGGAAAATCCTGCGCCCAATTGCCCCCCCCGCTCAGCTGTTGCAGAGTGGCACAGGATCAAACACGCTGCCTGGCCCAGTGCATCACAGTTTTCCACGCGTTTTTGTGCCAGAGGCTTTGAAAAACGCAGAGTTTGTTTTTGTTAGACATGATGCACAACGCCCAGTGTTGAGACCGCCTTATGATGGACCGTTCAGGGTGCTGGAAAAAAATGAGAAGCATTTTTTGCTAGATTTGGGGGGCAGAAGGGAGCTAATTTGCATAAACAGACTCAAGCCTGCTTTTGTCCTGGCTGATGAACGAGTGCAGCTGGTGAAAGCCCCCCGCCGGGGCAGGCCGCCGAGAAGGCATGCTCCAGAGCTCCCACAGAGATGTGCTAACAAATCTAATCCCCAGGTGCGAGGAGACGCTGCAGACGCAGCGAAGCCGGCCTACAGCAGATTCGGCAGGAAGCTCAGACCTAAGAGATTGGGGGATTGATTGTTGGTTATGTGGTAATGTTTTTTATGTATGCATTTATGAGTGTTTGTCCCATGCAGACGTTTGGGGGGGGTCATGTGGCACATATGTTTGGTTCATATTTCCCCACAAGAGTGTGGCACATATGTCTGGTTCATATCTCCCACAAATGTATGGCTTATGTGGATTGTATGGTTTATGTGGATTGGGGCTTCACGTCTAGAGGAACAAGACAGGAGATGGCGAGGAGGTGTGAAGTCGGGCCCTCGTCTTGGAGAAGAGGACCTGGGGGGTTTCCCGGGACACCGGAGAATAAGAGACAATGGTGAATCTTCAGAGACTTGCATTGTGATTGAATGTTTGCAGAAGCTTTAGTTTAGTTTAGTTTATTTGAAAAGGGACAATGCAATTTCATAAAACACATGATTACACATGGTTAAAAAAGCCAGAATTAGCCAAAAGGCTAGTTTTCATCTGTAGTCCCCTGGCCAAGATGTAAAAAAGCAGTAAAATGCATCTACAAGAAAAAAACATGGTTAAACATTTAAGAGGGCACTAATGTAACAAATAACATATACATAACAAACCGTACATTTAAACAACATCAAACATCACAGCAGACTTATCTTTTAGTGTTGGCAGCTGTAGGTGTTTATAAGCCACATTTTCAATTTTTTTGTGAAGGCCTTGAATGTTGTGAGCAGTTTAACCTCCTCAGGTACTGAGTTCCACTCACTAGCGCTCCTCACTGACCAGGCCGACTTACTGAAAGTGCTCCTGCGCAGAGGAATGAAACAGTCACCTCTGACAGAGCCTCGAGTGACGCGATCAGAGCTGTTTCTTTGGCTGATGAACTCTGCCAGAGGATCTGGAGCCAAATCATGCAGTACTTTATAAACCAAATTTAAATTTGCAAGTGTATGAAGACTATCCCAATTTAAAAGACTGTATTTTTTTTTAATTGCACAATGATGATAATGCCTAGGTTTTTTATCCATAACTTTAAGTGCTTGTTTGTACAAAACTTCCAATGGTTTTTTTGCACTCAAACCCGCCTGGGACCAGCTAGTTAGGCAATAGTTGAAGTGACTCAGAATCATTGAATGCAAGTATATTTTTGCGGCTTCAGTTGACATTTCATTTCGAATTGCACGAAAATTTGCAAGATTTAACTTGATTTTTTTACACAATTTAGCAATATGGGCTTTAAAGGAAAGCTGTGAATCTATTATTAACCCAAGATATTTATATTGGCTAACAATTTGTATTTTTCCTCCATTAACATGTATGTCAGGGTCAGGTGACACTCTATTTATTTTAGTGAAATACATGCCTACAGTTTTAGAAACATTTAACTGTAGACAGCACTCCTGCAACCAAGTTGTGACACAGGACATTGTTTTACTAAGTTTAGCAGCAACAGTGTCTTTGGAGCGACCATGAACAAAAAAAACTGTGTCGTCTGCATACATAAAGCATTCAGCTTCAGAACAAACAGTGGGCAAATCATTAATATAAAGACTAAATAAAAGGGGGCCTAATATTGATCCCTGCGGGACTCCAGAAGTTAGCTTAAGAGAATCAGATCTGCAGTTGTTAACTGATACAGATCGTGTTCGATCATGCAGATATGATTCAATCCAGCTCACAGCATTGTGAGAAAAGTTAAATTTAAAGAGCTTGGTAAGAAGAACAGAGTGATTTACTGTATCGAATGCTTTCCTGAGGTCCAAAAACACCGCCCCTACAACTCCACCCTTATCAAGAAAAGATTTTATTTTCTCGATGAAGAGGCATGTAGCCATTTCAGTGGAATGCTTGGATCTGAAACCAAACTGCATGGCATGGAGAGAGGGGGAACTACTGTTTAAATAATGGACAATCTGTTCTGCCACCCATTTTTCTGCAATTTTGGAAATGGCCGGAAGAATGCTTATTGGTCGGTAGTTATGCAGAAGAGTTGAGTCACCAGATTTAAAGACAGGGGTAACAATAGCAGATTTCCAGGCCTTTGGAAAATGGCCAGATGAAATTGAAAGATTAATGATTGAGGCAATAGGAGTGGCGAGAGCTGAACCTAAATCTTTGAGCATGTTCGTGTCCATTCCAAAAACATCCTTTGCTTTAGATGGTTTGAGTGATTGAATTAAATCGATAACTTTGGTCTCAGTAATATTTGTAATAGTAAAAGACTGCAATGCAGACAACACAGGGTATTCCTTCCTTTGTTTTACTATAAACTTATCAGAGATTTCTGACACAGATTCAATGAAGTAGTTGTTAAAAGCATCAGCCATCACTTGAGGTTCTGTCAAGATGTTTCCATTCAATTGAATTTGCATTAGTTTTGCTTTGTTTTTCTGGGAATCACCCAATAGTTTTTTAATATATGTCCAGGTTATTTTAGAATTTCCCCTTGCACTATTCAAAACAGTAATAAAAAAGTCAGCTTTAGATTTTCTTATTTCTTTCACTACCCTATTTCTCAATGAAATAAATTGGTGCCTGTTTTGTCCTGATTTAACTGACAACTTCAAAAAGTGATCTCGTTCTTTCATCAATTTCAGAATAAATTTGTTTAACCAAGGAAGGCCATTCTTTCTAGCTTTTAGTTTAATTATCCGTGTAAATTGTATAATAATTTGTTGTATTTTGTTGGCAAATTTAGAACAAGCCTCATCTAAATTTTTGCCAACGAGTAATTCATCCCAATTTACTTCTTGAATTGAATCTTGAAAATTTTGTTGTTCCTGTTTGGTATCCTATAGAATTCAGTGGCGGCCAAGGATTTGAAGCGCTTTTTATTTAATTTTCTTGTGACCATTATAAGATTGTGATCGGATAATCCTGTGAGCATATTGTATGACTTCAAGATCCTTTCTGGCCTGTTAGTAAAAGCTAGATCAATCTGAGTGCTAGTGGAGTTTGTGATTCTCGTAGGGCCATTAATTACCTGAGTCATATCCATGTCATCCATAACCTTTTTCAGATTTTTCCTAACTTTGTTGACTTCCCAATTAACATTTAGGTCACCCATTATTATTACCTCTTTTGCAAAATTAAGTTGTTTCAATAAAATTTCCAGCTTTTCATAAAAATCTACATTTGATGAAGGAGGCCTATAAATAACTACAAGAATAAAAGACATTTGCTGTGACAAAGAAACAATTAGTCCAAGAAATTCCAGTCCATTCTCATCTGTAACATGTATCTCATTACAATTAAAAGTATCCTTGGCATAAATCATAACGCCTCCTCCCTTAGAACCCTGTCTGTCTTTTCTAAACATTTTATAACCAGGTACAGATAGTATTGCTGAAGGCGAAGATTCACGGGGCCATGTCTCAGATAGGCAAAGAAAGTCAATATTTGAATCAATGAGAAGATGATGAACCTGATCACTTTTTGTTAGAATACTTCGTACATTTAAGTGTGCACAAAGAATGCCTTTTGGTTTATGTGCTGAGTCCCATATTAATTTAGAGTTATTAACAATTTGAAACACCCTGAATTTCCGGTGTTTTAATATTGCAGGATTTGGCAGCCTCCTGTTTCCTTTATTGGCAATGTTTGCACATAGTGAAGGCCCGGCTGATGTTGGTGAAGATTCAGTTAGAGGTGATGATGACTCAAATATCAACGGAAGTGGCCCGGCTATTATTGAAGGTGATTCGACTGGCTGCAATGTAGGTCCAGCTGGCTGTGTTGTTAGCCCAGGTCCAAACCCAGCTGGCAGGTGTGAGAACCCAGCTAGCAAAGTTGGAAGCCCAGTTGGCAGAGGTGGAGATCCAGCCAGCAGAGGTGGAGATCCAGCTAGCAGAGGTGGAGGCCCAGCTGGCAAAGTTGGAAGCCCAGTTGGCAGAGGTGGAGATCCAGCTAGCAGAGGTGGAGATCCAGTTAGCAGAGGTGGAGATCCAGCTAGCAGAGGTGGAGCCCCAGCTAGCAGAGGTGGAAGCCCAGCTAGCAAAGGTGGAAGCCCAGTTGGCAGAGATGGAGATCCAGCTAGCAGAGGTGGAGGCCCAGCTGGCAAAGTTGGAAGCCCAGTTGGCAGAGATGGAAATCCAGCTAGCAGAGGTGGAGATCCAGCTAGCAGAGGTGAAGATCCAACTAGCAGAGATGTAGATCCAGCTAGCAGAGGTGGAGGCCCAGCTAGCAAAGTTGGAAGCCCAGTTGGCAGAGACGGAGATGCAGCTAGCAGAGGTGGAGATCCAGCTAGCAGAGATGGAGGTCCAGCTTGCAATGATGTTAGCCCAGATAGCAGAGGTGGAGACCCAGCTAGCACTGGCCCAGGGTTTAATTCAACATCACCAGCCAAAAGAAGTATCAGCAAGAGATTAAAAACACCCAGGAGTGGTTTGCCTGTAGCAGCCTGTTCCTGCTCACCTGGGGGTGGCCTGGCATGGCCATAGTCCAGTACCCTTGTGAATAGCATGTGCTGACTCCATCTGGCTGGATACAAGGTTAGAGTGTCCCTTTTTCTTGGACAGGTTGAACTTAGCAGAAGAAAGAGAATTATCCAAACAACAGAGGAGTACATTGATATCACAATCCACGGTCCAATTTGCTCTTTAGATGACTTTTTAAGCAAACACACAGGACTTGCCAAACTGTATGTCTGCACCCCGGCAGCCATTTTGAAAGTCAAGCACCATGTGACTTGAGTTCTTAATCCCCTGGAGGTGTAAGAGTGAGCTGTAACATTATTCTGCCTCTTCTTGCTTTTGAGAATGTTGGATGAATGTGTTCTGGAATAAAGCCGAACCTGAGAAATACACTCATGTCTCGTCATTGAACACATCTTCCACAATGGAATAAAAGCGAAACTAAGGTGGAATAATCAATAACAGTTTCTGGATGTAGGAAAGAAAGCTAAATTGACCGGGAGAGGACAAAATAACGGCCAGAATGCTGCAAAAGGACACCACATTGCCAGCGGTAAGTGACAAATGTCTTTGTTTGTTTGTATGCAAATTAGATGTGTAAATTTATGTGTAAATTTAGACTCTAAAACGCACAGTGAAAGCAGCCAGCAAGATCATCGGTGGCCCTCTGCCCTCCCTCTTGGACATCTACCACACCTGCCTCACCCACAGAGCCATCAACATTGCAGGGAACACCTCCCACCTCTCACACTCCCTCTTCAGCACCCTGCCCTCAGGGAGAAGGTACCGGAGCCTCCGGTCCTGCTCCATGAGACTGCTAAACAGCTTTGTTCACCAGGCCATCAGGACCATGAATTCTGCCCACTCCCCCCTCCCCCTGGACCGTAACACACTCACCCACACAATAACTACCTTAGCTGTTTGCACAGAAAGACTGCCATACCAACAGTAATAAATCTGCTGCTGTATGTCTCTGCACCTTACTGCAACCTTTTGCACAAATGCCATATCTGCTGGTGTCTGTTATTGCAATATTGATCATGTGCAGTGTCATGAATTGAGCATGAAGGGGTCTCCCATGTTCAGCCTTTCCGTTCTAGCGTCATAATTGTATTTTTTTGATCCTGCTCTCTCTCTCTCTCTGCCAGGGCTACAGCTGTCAGTGTGCACTTCCGGGGTTTGATCTTTTCGGGGCGGTGCACCTGTCAGCTGTCAGCCCTGATTCCTCCCCACTCAGGTGACTCACAGCTGATTCTGATTGTAATTATTCTCACTGCCTTATTAAAGCCTTGGTTATCCATTTGGTACTTGCTGGGCTATTTTCTCCTTTCCTGTCACTCTGTTCCCGTCGGCTCTCCTAAACGTAAGTCCAGCTCCCGCTGGTTTTGTAGTTTATTTATTTTATTGTATGTTCAGCCTCCGCTGGGAGATCATAGTCTGAGTTCTCAGTTTTGTATTTTGTGTTGCATGATTAAACTTGCAAAACCTCACTGTCTGCATTTAGCGTCCTCGTTTTTCCACGCTTGCCAGTTTATGACAGAATAACCCAGCCTGTTTAGACACGGCAGTGAGGTTGCCTTTCTCCTTTCCCCTATTCCCTCTCGCATTTTTCTGTTTTGTCCGGGGTTTTTGGTATGTCTGCCACCAGGGATCTTTGTGTGTTTTGACTGAGTGAGGAGGAGTGTGGGGCAGTAGAACTTATTGTGAATTTTGGCTCGAAGGCTCGAGCCACCCACACTCCTGAGGTCACACTCTGATACGTGGACAGCGCAGCCCGGGTAATCGAGACAAATTCCCATCTCTGGAGCTTCCCGGGCCTTACGCTCTCCTCACCGTGGTGGTTGAATTCCAGCTGCGTCTCAGTGAGCGGGTGAGGGACTCCCCTTCGGCACAACCTGGCCTGATGAAGAAGCGCTCTTGGGTGCGGAAGGCTCGTCCACCTTGCCAGGAGCCTGTGTCCCCACCCATCCACCAGATGGCCTCTGGAGCCCCTGGAAAGATGATGTCTGGCTCTGGAACAACAGCTGATACCATCACACCTCGGGAATCCAAGCAAGTGCTTACTCATTCACCCTCTGCTGAATCCTCTTGATTAATTCCTGGTGGTGAAGCTCAGTCACTGCAGCCCACTGAGTCCTCACCATCAGCTGCTGTTACCATTTCCTCACCTGCTTCTCCTGTCTCCCTGAAATATCCACCAGCCCTGGGAGGGAGCCGTCGGGCGACGGATGGGTCTGTGGCTTCCGAGGGCCTTAGTCCGGCCCCACAACTAGACCCAGTGAGGGAGAGGAACACCTTCTGTGTCCCGAAGCCTGTGCCGACGAGTGAGCGTCCCCTGGTTTCGGCATTGCGGGACCCAGCGCCATCGGTGAGGCGTTCCATGGCTCCGCTCCTCAGGGCTAGAGGCTTGTCTATTTCGACATTTGCACCAAAGATCCAGCATCCCTGGATTCCGACACCTCGCCAGGTGACCTCCGCCGCTCCAGGGAGAACAACACCTGGTTCATCTGCAGCAGTTTCCATCATGCCCCAGGAGAAAAGGCAAGTGTTTTTTCATTCATCCCCCAATCATAAAGAACAATCTTGCCTAACTCCCGGTGGTGGTCCTTGCAGCCCATCAAGTTCTCACTGCCTGTAGCTGATGCTATTTCCTCGCCTGCTACCTTCGTGCCACCTCCAATTTCCCCTGAGTGTCCGCTGGTCCCGGGATGGAGCCGCCGAATGATGGAGGAGCCTGCGGCTCTGAAGGACTTAGTTCCAGCCCCGCAGCCACGATCCGGATGGAGGGAGAGCACTTCCTGTGACCTGAAGCCTGTGCTGACAGCAGAGTGTCCTCTGGCTTCAGCTGCATGGGATTTGGCGTCAGCGATGAGACGACCTCCAGCTGACATGCCAGATGAGACACCTGCATTGGTCACTTCGCCTGGAGGTCCTGGGGTTGCACCCCCCCCCCCCCCCATCATGCCTGCTGCTGGGTCACCACAGCAGGTTTGCTGGAGTCCTGGATGGTGGTGGAGCTCAAGTCCAGGCAAGTACTCTGTTCTGTTTCGCCTTTCACAGATTTAGAGAAATCTGGTCTGGTTCATGGTGGGGAGAATCAGTTGCAGATGTTCTCTGCTCCTGAGTTCTCCTCGCTGGGTTCCACTGCTGCCGGTGATTCTTCTCCGGTGTCTTCTGTGTGTTTTTCTTCCAAGGTAACCATGCTGAGGGGGAATGCCCAGATGGAGGGACTCGAGTCGCCCCTGCCTGGATCGCCGGAGTCCTGGACGGTGGTGGAATCCGAGACAAGGCAAGTGCTCTGTTCTGTTACAATCTCATCAGATCTAGAGATTTCTTGTCCTGCTCATGGTGGGGAGAGGCAGTCACAGCTGTCAACTCCTTCTGGCCTCTCCTCATTGGGCTCCACTGCTGCTGGTGGAAGTAACTCGGTGTTTGTCTGTCCCCTGTCTGAATCTTTGCCTGAGGTCACCACGGGTCCTCCATCTGCGCCTGAGGTTGCCGCAAGCCCCCAACTTCTGCCTGAAGTCACTGTGGGTCCTCAACATTCGCTTGAGGTCTCCTTGGGTCCCCTACCACTGCCAGAGGTCTCTGTGGGTCTTTCCTCCCTGCCAGAGGCCGTTGCGGGTGCTGCTTCTCTGTCTGAGGTCACTGTGGGTGCGACGCCTCTGCCTGAGGCTGCCACGGGTGCTACACCTCCCTCTGAGGCTGTTGTGGGTGCTACGCCCCAGGCTGGGGCCTCCATAGGTGCTCCACCTCAGCCCAGGGCCTCCGTGGATGCTGTGCCCCAGTTTGGGGCCTCCGTGGGTGGTGCGCCACATTCCAGGGCCTCTGTCCGAGGTTGCTGTGGGTCCTCAGTCTTCACCTGGTTTCACCAAGGGTCATCGCTCCATTCCGCCTGGTTCCGCTTATGATCTTCAGTTTACATTGTCTGGTTCTACTGATGGTCTTCAGTTCACTTCATCAGGCTCCCTCATTGGTTGGACATCCTCCTCACCTGGTTCCCTCACTGGTTAGCCACATTCCTTGTCGGGGTTCTTTGCTGGTCAGCTGTCTTTCTCACCGGGTCCCCATCTCCCAGCTCCTGTGGTCCATGGGAAGTGCGGGTTCCAGCTACCGCCTCCATGAGGGGGCACGTGGTGCTCCGTGGTCCGTTGGCTCGGGGATGCTGGGAGACTGCCCGACAAACTCTCTGCTTTGCTTGGGTGGCTAAGGGACTCAGGGAGACCACCCGACAAACTCTTTGGTTGGTATGGGTGGCTTTGGAGACTGGGAAGGCCACCTGATGAACTTTTCTTTGTGTTTTGGCAGCTCTGGAGACTCGGAAGGCCACCCGATGTGTTCTACCTGTTTCTCAGGTGGATCTGTGACTCTGAAAGACCTCCCAAAATGGACTATTAGTTTCTCAGCTGTAGCTGGTTTTTCTTCCTCTGGGCCAGTATGTGAGTCACAAGTGTTTTTCCTGTTTGTTTCTGGTTGTTTTGGCCCCTCCGTGCCAGGATCTACCTCCTCCCACCCGGGGTGTTTTTTGTTTTGTGTGTGTGGGGGTCTTCTTTGTGGGGTGTCTGGAATCCACCCCTTGATGGGGGGCTCTGTGATGAACTGATCATGAAGGGGTCCACTATGCTCAGCCTTCCAGTTGTAGCGTCATAGTTGTATTTTTCGATCCCACTCTCTGTCTCTTTCTGTCAGGGCTACAGCTGTCAGTGTGCACTTCCAGGGTTTGCGCTGTTTGGGGTGGTGCACCTGTCAGCTGTCAGCCCTGATTCCTCCCCACTCATGTGACTCACAGCTGATTCTGATTGTAATTATTCTCACTGCCTTATTAAAACCTTGGTTCTCCGTTTGGTAATTGCTGTGTTATTTTCTCTTTTCCTGTCACTCTGTTCCCGTCGGCTCTCCTAAACGTAAGTCCAGCTGCCACTGGTTTTGTAGATTATTTATTTTATCTTATGTCCAGCCTCCGCTGGGAGATCATAGTCTGAGTTCTCAGTTTTGTATTTTGTGTTGTATGATTAAACTTGCAAAACCTCACTGTCTGCGTTCAGCGTCCTTGTGTCGGCACACTTTCCAGTTTATGACATACAGTCCAATCTGTCACTGTCTGAACCTACACTACTGCATTGAAACTGCAATTACGAGTATTACAGCTCTACTTTTTTTTCTGTACATACGATTGAGGGGTTTTATCTTTTATCTTTATTTGCATTAAGGGTAGCATTACTGTACATAGGCTGCTGTTGTTGTTTTTCACCCTTACAGTATTCCTTCTTTTCTTATACATTGCACACACCACTAAGAGACAGAAAAAAACAGCATTTCAATTCTCCTGTATGTCCTGTACAAATAGAAGTATTGACAAATAAAAATCTTTGAATCTTTGAATCTTGAATATCAGAGTGTCCTTGTCTTTTTGAGGTGAATCTGTATGTTTAAACAATGAGGGACCGTAGTGAGATTATGCAGGACTGATGACACTGACATCTGCTGCTTTTAGTTTTTATGACCTGTTTAACACCTTTCTGGGCTTCTAGACATACGGTCTATAGTGTCATACTCTGCTCCTTTTATTAGACCTACATCTGTTTAATCTTTTTACCATAACGAATTTAGAATTTGCTTCAAATTTTCCCATCCCCTCATTTGTTAATGTTAAGATTGGTCATGTAGGAGATTTCTGGGTGTCAGTGTGCACAGCCTTTTTTTGCTGTGGTTGCCCAGTTAAGTGACAATGTGTATGTTTCTAATTTAGGAGAATATTCTATCTTAATGTCAGGTGTTGGCTTTCCCTGGATGGCTATATTTCCCAGCAGAGGTGACAAATTGTCCAACATTCTTCAATCCATGTGTTTGGGTCTAACCAGTGAGATGTGTGGAACCCCCCATTGGTTAACATGTCTATTATCCGCTTCAAATAGAACAATGGATGCTTCCACACATTCCCTTGGTTACCAGTACAAGTTTTATGATCAGTCTGGAGGATGGATTTGCAAAGAATGGTTGTTCATAATTTGGATCAGATCCATTCAATTGCCTATAGTACATGGGGTACAATACTACTTTTACAGATTTTGGTAGGAATTCTACTGTTAGTGTGCCATTTGCAGATTTTAACTATTATTTTTTCTGACTTTGAAAAGTCCTGTATGTCATTAGCTGAAATTACTAATTTACATGCACCTACTTCACACAAATTTAATCAGAGTACCTTGATCTTCAGACATTGCTTCTGGTTAGCGCTATTGTTAACATTAGATCAAGGTCAGGTAAATGGAAGATGTCTGCTATTTTCTAATAGCTTAATTTTTTTGCTAATTTTCCGTATATGTGTAGAAGTGAGTCCACTTATCTGTTTTAGTCTTAAGCCTGCAGTCCAGTTTTTCCGTAGTGGATGTGGATCATGGGTGCCTCCCCTCCCAGTGGCCGGTCTCGCCATCCCTCAGTTTCCACTGTGGGTGCGTTGGCCCCTCCTGCCCCACTGCTGTCCTCCCCCTCCTCCTTTTGGCTCCCTTTAATAAAAAAACAGATTCATGGGGAGCCTGAGGCTCCCCATGTGTCAGCCGTTCCACAAATAAGTGCGGGCTTTTCTTCAAATCTTATTTTCCTTTCTTACCTAGATTTCCAAAACCAATCTGTTAATGCCTTCAAATTTAGTACAATGCCAAACAATATTTACGAGTGATCCAGACCAGCTGAGAGTTTTGTGTAAATAGTTTGCTATCGTGGTGCAGTGGTTAGCACTGTTGCCTTACAGCTAGAAGGTTCCTGGTTCGAATCACCAGGCTGGCAGGGGTAGGAACCTTTCTGTGTGGAGTTTGCATGTTCTCCCTGTGCTGCGTGGGTTTACTCCGGGGGCTCCGGTTTCCTCCCACAATTCAAAGACATGCATGTTAGGTTAACTGGCTGTTCTAAATTGTCCCTAGATATCTGTTTCCTATAGGCCCTTAGAATGGAGGGTTAGTGCTAGTGAAAGCGCTTTGAGTGGTCTTTGTGACTAGAAAAGCGCTATATAAGTGCAGGTTAGTTAGTTAGTTTTCACTAAATAGCTCTATTTTATCTGTCTGATTCAAGTAATAATAATAATAATGCATCAGATTTATATAGCGCTTTATCATAGACACTCAAAGATGCTTTACAAGTAGATACATTATTCATTCACTCCAGACAGACAATGGTAGAGGTAAGCTACTACTGTAGCCACAGCTGCCCTGGGGCAGGCTGACGGAAACATGGCTGCCAATCCGCGCCAACAGCCTCTCCGGCCACCACCAAACATTTATACAGAATGCCCCGACCAGTGTAAAAACCCAGCGGAGAGGTGGTGCACGAGTGAGTGTTTTTGCTTCATCTCCTTAGTGCTTTTTCCCTGGTTGTCTGCATGGATTTGTCTGTTTTTGGACTGAGCCCCGAGGAGTGTGGAGTGGCTGACCGAGCTGTGGTATTCGTCTCCCGGGCTCAAGCCACCAACTCCCCGGAGGAGAATTTCCTGTTGTTCGACATCGCTGTCAAGATGCTCCAGACGTGCCCCAGTCTTTGGAAATATCCGGGGTTGATGGCGTTTCTCACCGCGGTCCACGAGTCACACTGCCAGCTGGAAGCGGTGACAGGAGGGGCCATTGGAGCTCAACCGTGGCTTCCCACAATGCACTCCCAGAGGACCGGAGCCTGCCGCTTGCTGCCTGAGCTGGAATACCCCTCCCCCCCCACCGGATTTCTTGTCCTATTCCCAGGAGGACGAAGCAGCACACTGAGGCAGCAGCAGACATTATCACCAGTCAGGAGTTCAGGCAAGTTCCCCTCCATTCTCTTGCTATGTCTCCTGAAGTGATTAATCAGATTTCTGTGGAGTAGCTTCAGACATTATTACCCACTGAAGCTCCCCAAACAGCTGCTGTCACGGCTCCTGATTCCTTGTCCTCTGTCTCCCTTCACTCCCCGCCGGTTCCGGGCGAGGACCGTCAGACGCAGGAGGAGCGGGAGGAGTTAACCACACAGTGTGAGGGTCATCCTAGGTCTAAGCGACGGAGAAGGCCTGTGACCTCATCGGTGGTTTCTAATCAGACGTCAGGCCCGACCGCTGCAGCGGCGAAGCTCCCCTTGGAGCCAGCTGTCGTGCCAGCAGACGCCCCTTCAGCTTTAGCCACAGTTCCTGACGTTGGGCTGTCCACTCCAGCCACCGGAGAGACTGTGTGTGCCACTCCGGACCCGCCCACATCCGTGCCATTCGGGCTGGCTCCTCCGTCAATCATCGAGGAGCCTAGAAGACCTATGGACATGGAGAGGGAGGACAACACACCGTCAGCAGCCACCAACATTCCGCCCCGGGAGGCCAGGCAAGTGGGTTTTCATGTAACCTCTGTCATTAAGGATAAACCTTGTCTGTCCCCTGGGAGAAAGCCTCAGGCTAAGCAGTTGCCTGAGTACTCTCCCCTGGCTGCTTCTATGATGAACTCATCTATTTCCTCTGTTTCTCCATCCCCTGCCTTGGAGTGTCCACCAGCCATGGAGCTTGACGATCGGGGGAGGAGGGAATGCGTGGTGCTGGAGGACTGCACCACGCAGATCCGCTGCAACCAGAGGAGGAGCACTGTGACCGACTGGAGGCGGGTTCCAATGAAGGAGCATCCTCCCGTTTCACTCTCCACGGACACAGTGCCACGTAGGTCTCCACCTCCAGACTTCATGCCGGGAGGATTACTGGCATTAGGGGCTCCACTGGAGGAGGCCACGACTGCCAAGACCATCATGCCTGCTGCGGGGGCCACCACGGCAGAGCCATCCCCAGGACTGGACCTCCAACCGATTGGACCCCAAACATTGTCGTCGGAGTCCTGGATGACGGTAGAACCCGAGCACAGGCAAGTAATCTCTCCTGTAGTTTTCCTGTCATGTGTTGAGAGTGACATATTGTCGGACCCAGGGAACACACACACACAGGCTCAAGTGCAATACAATTATCTTTATTGATTCACCAGCAGGTGTGTGGGTGCGTGTATGCGTTATGTGAGTGTATTGTGGGCAAATGAGCTGCAGCCAGGGGTGAGACAGCACGCCGTACAGCCTGGCAACCCTAGGGACAGAGCCAAACACAGATGTTAGATTCAGCCTCGTAATTGTGAATGGGTGAACTGACTGGGCTTACTTGCAGGTGTTCTTGTGCTGGAGCCGGCTTGGGCTTTGGGCCTCCTTCCAGGGAGACAGCGTCTGCAGAGCACACCCGGTGAAGAGCTGTGATGCGTGGCGTGGTGAAGGGAGCGATTCCGCCGCTGTAGGGGAGAGAACCGCAGCCAAAGGGATCCACCTGTGCACAGGGGAGAGCCTGGGAGAAAAGGTAAGTTGATGATGAGCTTACGTGCTAGCGGAGAGTCCTTAAGACGATGCGCAGGGCTGAGAGGAATCAGGTGTGCGTGGGACGAAGATTGTAGCAAAGCAGATGGCTCCGTGCCGAGGCTCCAGGCAGGACGGGTTATACAGCCCGGGGCTGATTACCCACAGGTGTGTGCGCAGCTGAAGCAGATGATGGCCCAGAGTGAGTCATGACAGTACCCCCCCCCCCCCGAGCAGCGCCTCCTGGCGCTGGCTTACCTGGGTACACCTGGTGGAAGTCCTTAATGAGCCGTTTGTCCAGCACAAATGACAGACGCACCCAGGACCTCCACTCGGGGCCATACCCCTCCCAGTCCACCAGATACTGCAGGCTGCGACCCCGGCAGTGGACGTCCAAGATGGAGTTGACCCTCCATGCCGGGTTGCCGTCAATCAACACTGGTGGGGGTGGAGACCTAGGAGGGGGTTGGAGACCACGGGTTTGACCTGGGAGACGTGGAATGTGGGACAAACATGGAGAGAAGGGGGGAGAGCCAGACGTACAGCCACAGGATTAACCACTTTGACAATCGGGAAGGGCCCAATAAAGTGCTTGGCCAGCTTCCTCTTCTCAGCCTTCAGGTTAATATGTTGAGTGGACAACCATACCTGCTGACCCACCTGATACTGGGGAGCAGGCCTCCTGCACCGGTTCGCCATCCTAGTGTTGCGCTCCGTTGTGCCCTAAAAGGGCCTGGCGTGTGGCAGCCCAAAGCCGACGACAGCGCCTCAGGTGCGCGTGGACCAAAGGTACGGCCACGTCCCCCTCCTCTTCGGGGAACAGTGGGGGATCGTAGCCCAGCGACGCCCTGAAAGGTAACATACCAATCGCAGAAGAAAGAGTCAGGTTATGGGCATACTCAATCCATGGCAGATGGCTGCTCCAGAATGACGGGCTGGAAGCGATGACGCAGCGCAGAGCAGCCTCCAGCTCCTGATTGGCCCGCTCACACTGCCCGTTGCTCTGGGGGTGATGACCAGAGGACAGGATTACCGTAGCCCCCAAAGCGTTGCAAAAACTCCTCCACACGCTGGACACAAACTGAGGACCTCGGTTGGAGACATTGTCCGCAGGGATCCCATGCAGACGCACGACGTGCTGCACCAAGAGGTCCGCCGTCTCTCATGCCGATAGAAGCCCACGTAGAGGGACGAAGTGGGCGGCCTTAGAGAAACAGTCCACAATGGTCAGAACGGTGTCGAAGCTGTTTGACGTCGGGAGACCGGTTACGAAGTCCAGGGTAACGTGGGACCACGGCCTCCCAGGGACTGGCAAAGGATGGAGGAGACACGCCGGCGGAGATGATGATGTCTTCCCCATGGCGCACTGGGGACAGGTGTGAACGTAGCCGATGACGTCATTCCGAAGACCTGGCCGCCAGAACGATCTCTGGAGCAACTCCACCAGATGGGTAATCCAGGGGTGGCAGGCGAGCTTAGATGAATGGGCCCAGTGGATCATGTCACCCCAAACAGACGATGGCATGAACAGTCTTCCCTTAGCCGCCCGGATCCGGCTCGGCTTCTTGTGCCTTCAGGACCTTGTCCCTGATAGCCCACGAGAGGGCGCCCACGACACATGAGGCCAGGAGGATGGTGTGCTCCTGCCCCTCAGAGACCTCTGAGACGAACTGCCTGGACAGAGCATCTGGTTTAGCGTTCTTTGACCCCGGGTGGTAGGTGATGGTAAACCTGAAGCGCCCGAAGAACAGGGACCAATGCGCCTAGCGAGCATTCAGGCATCTAGTCGTCCTCAGGTACTCCAAGTTTTTGTGATCGGTCCAAACCACAAAGGGTAGCGCGGCCCCCTCCAGCCAGTGCCGCCACTCCTCCAGTGCGAGCTTCACCGCCAGGAGTTCTCTGTCGCCAATGTCGTAGTTCCTCTCAGCGGGTGACAGTCACCGAGAGAAGAAAGTGCAGGGGCGGATCACCCCGTCCACCAGGGAGCGCTGCGATAATACTGCCCCCACTCCCAAGTCAGAGGCATCCACCTCAACCAGGCACTGCAGAGCGGGGTCCACCTGCGTCAGGACCCGGGAGGAAGAGAATTCCGTCTTCAGAACTGCAAAGGCCAACGCAGTCTCCTCTGTCCACCGGAACGCCACCTTGGGGGAGGTGAGGCGAATCAGGGGGAGGGCTATCGAGCTGTACTTAGGCACGAAACGCCGGTAGAAATTGGCAAACCCAAGAAATTGTTGCAGCTGTTTCCTTGATGATGGGGGGGGGGGGATCCACCACCGCCCTCACCTTCTCTGGGTCCGGGATGACCTGATTGTGTGAGATGAAGAAGCCCAGGAAGGAGGTCTTCTCGGTGTAAAACTCACACTTTTCGGCCTTCACAAATAGTTTGTTCTCTAGCAGCTGTTGAAGGACCCGCCTCATGTGGACCTGATGCTCCTCCCAGGACTGGGAGAAGATCAGGATATCGTCCAGGTAGACAAAAATGAAGGACCCAAGGAAATCCCAGAGGACGTCATTGATGAGACACTGGAAGACAGCCGGATCATTGGTGAGCTCAAACGGCATGACGAGGTACTCAAAGTGGCCGCTGGGGGTCCGGAATCCCATCTTCCACTCGTCGCCCTCCCGGATCTGCACAAGGTGGTAAGCGCTACGGAGATCCAGCTTCGTGAACCAGGAGGCCCCCTGGAGGGAGTCGAAGGCAGAGTCCATCAGAGGTAGTGTATACTTGTCCTTAATAGTGATATCGTTCAAGGCCCAGAAGTTGACGCAAGGGCGGAGGGAACCATCCTTCTTCCCGACAAAGAAGAAGCGTGCCCCCACTGGTGATGACGACGGCCGGATGATGCCCGAGCTGAGCAATTCCTTAATATACGCCTCCATAGCCTCCCGTTCTGGAGCCGATAGGCTGTAGAGGCGGCTTGATGGCAGGGGGGCACCTGGGCGGAGGAGGAGAGGGGAACTGATGGAGAACAGGTTGCAGACTGGAGGCACGCACTCAGGCAGAAAGGACTCCAGGCGATAACATTCCCGGTTCGCCAGTCAAAGGTAGGATTGTGCAAGCGCAGCCAGGGGTAACCCAGGATGACGGGGGCAGCCGAGGTGGAAAGCACGAACAGCCGGAGGTCCTCTCGATGGTTACCAGAAATGATGGCAGAGACTGGGGCAGTCCGGTGCATCACCTTTTCCAGAGGGGCTTTAGACAGAGTGACAAGGTTAAGGGGAGCTTGGCAGGGAAGCCCCAATCGGTTTGCCAGTTTCTCAGAGATAAAGCTCTGCTCGGCCCCCAAGTCCACCAGTGCGTGTATGAGGAACTCTGTGCGATTATGACAGAACCTAATCGGCAGGAGACATTTAGATAGGGGATTTGGCTGAGATGAGTCCGCGAGTCCCCCTACAGTGACTCGCGGACCCCCCCTTTTGGCCGAACTGGGCAGGACTCAATTTCATGCTGGTCATCCCCACAGTACATGCAGAGACCTAGGTCCCTGCGGCGCTGTCTCTCTGCCTGCGAGATTTTGGTCCGTCCAATAATCATAGCCTCAGGTTCGTCTGGGCCCTCTAGCAAGGGCAGTGTCAAGGTAGAAGACTGAGAGGAGCCCTGAGACAGTCTGCTCGAGCGTCCGGAAGACCTCTGCTCGGCAGCTCGCTCTCTCAGCCTGTTGTCAAGACTAATGGTCAATGAAATTAGCTCAGTGAGACGTTCAGGCTTATCTAAGCGGGCCAGCTCGTCGTAGGCTAGGGCTCAGGCTATGGATGAAGATGCTGCAAAGCGAGGCATCCTCCCACCCAACTTCCGCCACTACCAGCCGGAAGTCAACAGTGTAATTGGCCACTGACTGACCACCCTGGCGAAGATTTAGCAAGCGGGTGGTTAGCACACTTATCACGATCCGAATGGTCAAAAACTTTGTGGAAATCATGAACAAACTGGGCGTAGGTTAGGTTGGTGTAGCTGGGCTTCGCCATTATGGCGTAAGCCCATGCTAACGCTTGCCCTTCCAATAGATTAGCCACGTAACCGATTTGGCTGTGATCGGAGGGGAAATCCCGGGAACCCGCTGAAACACCGTCTCACACTGGAGGATGAAACCCCGTGCCTCCCGAGCTTCCCACTGAAGCGCGTGGGTGTGGGAACCGGCGTGAGACGAGTGAGCGAGCCTGAGCTAACCTGGCTAGGTGGAGAGCTAATGGGAGCTGGCCTGCTGCTCTGAGCCGGAGGGAACGCCCGCTGTCTTTCCAGACAATCCATCTGGCTATTTATCTGAACTAATTGGTTCAGTATGACCTGCTGCTGGTGAGTAATTTGATCAACTCGAGCCTCCAAGATGTTTAACTGGTGTGCGAGCCCGCTGTTCGCTGGGTCACTCTGACGGAGCCATACTGACATAAAGTAGGACCCAGGGAACACACACACACACACACACACAGAACACACACACACACACAGGCTCAAGTGTAATACAATTATCTTTATTGATTCACCAGCAGGTGTGTGGGTGCGTGTATGCGGTATGTGAGTGTAATGTGGGCGAACGAGCTGCAGCCGGGGACGAGACAGAGCGCCGTACAGCCTAGCAACCCTAGGGACAGAGCCAAACACAGATGTTAGATTCAGCCTCGTAATTGTGAATGGGTGAACTGACTGGGCTTACTTGCAGGTGTTCTTGTGCTGGAGCCGGCTTGGGCTTTGGGCCTCCTTCCAGGGAGACAGCGTCTGCAGAGCGCACCCGGTGAAGACTTGTGATGCGTGGCGTGGTGAAGGGAGCGATTCCGCCGCCGCGGGGGAGAGAACCACTGCCAAAGGGATCCATCTGTGCACAGGGGAGAGCCTGGGAGAAAAGGTAAGCTGATGATGAGCTTACGTGCTAGCGGAGAGTCCTTAAGACGATGCACAGGGCTGAGAGGAATCAGGCATGCGCGGGACGAAGATCGTAGCAAAGCAGACGGCTCTGTGCCGAGGCTCCAGGCAGGACGGGCTATATAGCCTGGGGATGATTATCCACAGGTGTGCGCGCAGCTGAAGCAGGTGACGGCCCAGAGTGAGTCATGACAGAGAGTTTTTGCCTGGCTCTTGGGGAGGAGAGTCGGGTGCAGCCCCCAGCTGCATCCGAACTTTCCTTGCTGGGTCCTGCTGCTGCCAGCGACCCAAACTGTCTCTGTTCTCCCATCTCCTTTGAGCTCCTTCCTAGGGTCGCCGGAGAGGAGTCGTTGCAACCGGGGTTGCCCATGGACGAGGAGGAGGGTCTAGTTGTCCCTAAGGAGGTCGATGGGGATGCAGCACTCGAAGGACTGGAGAGACCTATGCACCCTAAATCGCCGGAGTCCTGGACGGCGGTGGGACCAGAAGTCAGGCAAGTGTGCTCCATTATGTCAGGAGTGTCAATAGTAATGTCACACTGCCCGACTTATGGTGAAGTGGACCCAGGGCAGCTCACAGTAGCCATCGGGACCGCCACACCAGGCTCTGCAGCTGCCGGCAACCCTGACCCAGTTTTTCTTTCTCTCCCTTTGGGTTTGGAGCCTCTCGCCAGGGTCACTGGGGAGCTACTGGAGGCAACCGAGGATCAGGGCCCAACGCTGGAGGATGTGAGGAGCATCACCTCCCTCACTGGGGAGGCCACCGCGGGAGCAATGAGGCCCCCGATGGGGGTCACCACGGGGGCAACAGTGCTCCAACCGGAGTCCACCGTGGGTACAGCAGGTCCTGAGCCAGGGTCCACCGCGGGTGCAGCAGGGCCTGAGCCAGGGTCTGTCGCGGGTGCAGCCATGTCGCAGTCCGGGACCGTCACAGGTGCAGCCACGTCCCAGACTGGGACCATCGCGGGTGCTACGGTTCCCCTGCCGCAAGCCTCGAACGGCAGGGGGGCTTCCATTCCTTGGCTTCCCTGCCGTGGTCCCCGAGGTTGGAGGCTGCCTCTCCGCCCTCTGCTCAGGGCCTGGTGGCTCCACCATGCTAGTCGGCCACCTGAAGGACTTGGCTTATGGGTTGGGTGGCCCATCGGCGCGGGCAGACACTACCCCATGGGCCGCCTGCTGGACTTGGGACTGGGGTAGGCCACCCGATCTATCACTCCTCACCATACTGGGGGCCTGGGACTCAGGATGACCCCCTGAACTTTGGACTTCGGGGGAGGGGGGTTAGTGTTCCAGGTTGGGGTTCGTTAGGAGGGGTTTGGCTCTTTATTCTATTTTTGTTCTGACTGTGTTTTCACTGGTTGCTTCCCTCCTAACTGGTTTTCCCCCACCTCCCACCCTGGGTTAGTGTTTATTGCCGGGGGGAGGGGTTCCCTTGAGGGGTGTTGTTTCTTTTCTTTTTGGCTGATGGTACTGGGGTGTCTGGTCTCCACCCCAGGGGGGGTGGTATATGTTTGCCGTGCTGGGGGAAAGAGATTGTCGGGGCATTCACTCTCGTTCATGGCAGCAACCTCCCCATGAATGACGTTCCACTCCCTTCATGTACTCAGCCCGACATCTGCAGACGATCCATTCCTGGGTGTTCGCGGCTGCCTCAGCTTCTACCCCTTTTCCGCCAGATTGCTTGGTTTCGCCGCGGATCTGCTCCAGCTTCATAAGTGTCTTTTTCGCCTTTTTTCCTGTGCTCCGCAGCCCTGTGGCACGAGGCCGTGCGCCTTTCCTTTTTGTGCTTTACGCAGCGCTGCAGCATGAAACTCCATTTAGACCAGGCTGTTGAGCATTCGGCTGTCACCCTGCATGTTTACTGGCCAAAACTAGTCATTACATCACTCTGTATTTCTGTTGCTGAACTGAACTATATTCAGTGATAATTGGACTGTTTGTTCCCTTTGTGTGGTTAATAAAAGTGCACCATCTACTCTCGCTTTTGGGTTTATTCATTCCCTCTCTTGTGCACCGAGCAGTGGTGCACAGAGGTTTATGACAAGATGCAATAGACTCTGAACTTTGTTTTCCCAGTAACAACGACACACTGCTCCATTATTCTGTCGGAGAGTGCTGTGAGAAATGTCTTGTCCTGCTACTTGATCAACTCACATAGGATCAGATGGATATAATTCTGATTTTTATTGCTTGACATGAAATGTGCACCTTGCTTCTAGGTTAGGATGCAGAGTTGGATAAATAAGGGGAGAAGTACTCTTTATTTCCATCCATCCATCCATCTTCTTCCGTTTAATCCTTTTTGGGTTACGGGGGCAGGGGGGGGGGGCTGGAGCCTATCCCAGCATCTTTGGGCGAGAGGCCCTGGACAGATCGCCAGTCCATCGCAGGGCCAACACAGACAACCATTCACTCTCACAGTCATACCTAAGGGCAATTTAGAATCCCCAGTTTGATACCAATTAACCTAACTTGCATGTTTTTGGCATGTGGGAGGAAACCGGAAAAATCCCGGAATAAACCCACGTAGACACGGGGAGAACATGCGTAATCTTTATTTCTACACTATAAATTTTTAGCTAGCGTAATTTTCCATCGCTTTTTACACACATACATTCTAAACCCAAATTGTTGACATGTGTCATAATGTTCTGCAAAGTGGGGGACTCTCAGCTCAGTGCAATATAAGTCTTGGAAGTAGATCACGGCGCCCATCTGAAATCCAATTTTAGGTATATTTTATGCCATAGCTATTTAAAATAATGCTGTTCCAAGACAGTAGAAATGGTTTTACCACTTACATTCAGGCTTATGCTTTGTCTTCGTGTCTGAAAACCCTCCTGCCTCCACTAATTTGATATTTTTTTCTTAGGCTTTTAGTGAATGAAACTGCTGGTCCATTATAGTGAGATGTGATTTTAGTGACAGTTTTAGACGCCAGTTGTGCAATCCTCAATTCTCGTGAATGCGTGCTGACTACAGCTGATTCACGAATACTGTTTATGCACACTTACAGAACATATGAGTAGTTTGCTGACTCTGGAATGGCTTGTTAGTACTAACACAGCTTCCTGCCAAAGTATGTATGACTTACGCAGACTAACACTAAAATGTTCATGAATGAGATTCAATATTTGAGATGCTATCAGAAGGTAAATGGAAAGCAACAATATAATTTATTTTACTTATGTGTGATCAGTTGGTCATCTGTGACCCATCTTTCGATGTCCCTTTGTTTTACAATCTTTTACTGTAGTCACGGAGGGAGGAGGGGGTCGTTAGGCGATGGCGGGGGGGTGGTGGACGCAGCCAATTCAAGCGGGTCTGAAGAGAAACTCACACGGTCACTGGAGTAGAGAGGTGATCCACAGCCACCACCATCGTCTCAGATTAATAGAGAAACAAACCATTAAACAGCATCTTTTTGTCCTTTTTCCATTTTTATCATGTTTATTAATTATTTTGCTTTTGTTCTCACCGTTGCAGCATAAGTCTCCTATTCTTATGTTTTTTCTTTCCTTCTTCCAATTGTTTCTCCATACTTTCTCTTGTACCCTGCACAAAACTTTAACAATTCATCAGCCTTCAATTTTTCTCTAAAACCATACTTCCTTTTCCATTTTCTGTCCACTCTCAGCACACAACATTCACTTCACCATCCATGCACATTTCCACAACCTTTTTTTCTTATTTTTCCTTTTTTCTTCATTTAAATTACCCCACTTTTATATATTCTCCACCTATATTTTTCTACACTTTTATTTTATGATGAATAGATACATCCATGGATGCACCGGGACACATCATCAGTGATGTTTCCTGACGTCATCGGGTGTTTCGGGTCTCATGACATCAGACACCCTCAATCAGGCGACCCAACCAGGGTTGATCAGACCCTGACTTGTGTCCCGGCTGCATTGGCCCACGATTCAGACCTCTTAATCCATAGCCACCGAGAAACTCTTTCTGCAGCCTCAGTGGCAGATTTGATGGCCTGACGTTTAGCAACTCCTTTGATACCAAGGAGAATGTAAATTTTGCACAGGGAGCGGGCAGCAAAGCCTCGACATCCCACCTCTATGGGCTCACAGTGTGCTCTCCAACCATTCCTCTGGCACTGTTCTACCAGTTCTTGGTATTTGAGCCGTTTGCGTTCATTGGCCTCTTCTATGCGCTCCTCCCAGGGAACTGTGAGCTCCACTAACAGAACCTGCCTGGAAGAGGAAGATGTAAGTACCACATCTGGCCTAAGAGATGTTGATGTTACATAATCGTAACTAATAACTTAAGCTGCTTTCCCAAGTCAGTTCGCAGGTCCCAGTCTGATGCTGAAGAGAGCAGACTGGCTGATGGTCTAAGCTGTGGTCGGGGCCTCTCTCCAGCTTTAACGAATGTAATTTTCCTTTGACTACCGACCTGCTTACTGTTTGCCATGGCGCTGGAGATGGTCTCTGCTACACACTTTAGCACTTGGTAATGGCGCCAGCGACATCAGCCCTCTCCAAGAGCTGTTGGGCAGCTGCTAAGGATGTGTTCAAGCGTGCCCTTTCCTGAGCAGAGAGGACATGTTGGCAGCTCGTTCTTACCCCAGGTATGCAGGTTTGCCGGACTGGGTAGCACATCATATACTGCTCGAAGCATAAATTGGATGCGCTGAGGCTCTGCATGCCAGATGTCATTCCAGGTCAGCTTCTTGTCCACTACTCCCTCCCATTTTGTCCATGCCCCCTGCTGCCGCATGCCTATCATCCTACCAGTCCTCACTTCTTCAACACCTGCTCTCACCTCCTGCAGGATTAACTTGCATTTGTCCTTTCCCTGGACTTTATCATAGCACGGCTGTGGGATGGAGCCCAGCCCTGCACGTCCTATTGCCACTGTCCTATTGCACGTCCTATTGCCACTGTTGCCACCAGAGCTTTGTGTCTCAACTGAGATTCTGCAAGCTCCAACCCCTCTTGAGCTCTCCACTTCCGACCTGTCCTCACCACAATGCCTGCTGCTCGAGTCTCTAGAGTCACGATAGGCTAGTGCTTCTCTTGTGCGGGAAACCTTAAACTCCTCTTCCAAACTACTAATAGGGAGCTGGAGTTTGTTGCTCCTGCCATAAAGCACCGCACTACTGAAGCTATGTGGTAAACCTAACCATCTTCGAAGGTAGGAGCTGATCTTCCTTTCCAGGGTCTCCACTGTAGACAGAGGCACCTCGTACACCAGCAGAGGCCAGAGGATATGGGGCAAAATGCCATGTTGGTACGCCCAAGTCTTGAACCTACCAGGAAGGCCAGACTTATCCACAGTCAACAGCCATGTTTCCAGTTTCCTGATGGTAGTTCAAATGGATGCTGTGTCCTCGAGACTACAGTCAAGGACCTTCCCTAGGCTTGTGACTGGTTTCTCTGTGATAGATGGTATCACAATGCCATTCAGATGGAAATGGAACTTATCCACCACTTTCCCTCTTTTCAGGACCATAGATCTAGACTTTGAAGGCTTAAAGTTCATTCTTGCCCAGGAAATAAGTTTTTCCAGGCCTTGAAGAATCCACCTACTACCAGGCACTGATGTAGTAGTAACTGTCAGGTCATCCATGAAAGCTCTAATGGGGGGCTGCCGGATTCCTGACCTCGAAAGGGGTCCTCTACATTCTACCTCCACTGCTTTAACCAGCATATTCATGGACAGGGTAAAAAGGATAACAGAAATGGTACAACCTGTTATAATCCCTTTCTCCAACTGGTGCCAATCTGAGGTCAAGCTGCCAGAGGTGACTCTGAGTCTAAATTGACCATAATAGTTCAGAATGAGAGCCTTGATCTTACTGGGTATGTGGTGTTGGTCCAGCGTGATATTGACCAGCTTATGGGGGATTGACCCATAAGCATTGGCAAGGTCCAGCCAAAGCACCACGAGATCTCCATTTCCCTCCCGTGCCTCTCTGATCAGCTGAGTGACCACCCCAGTGTGTTCCAAACACCGTGGTACACCTGGGATTCCACCCTTCTGTATTGATGTATCGATATAATTGTTCTTCAGAAGGAAGTGGGTCATTCTCCTAGACAGGACACTGAAGAAGATCTTGCCTTCCCCGCTGAGGAGTGAGATAGACCTGAACTGCTCCAGTTTAGATGACCTCTCTTCCTTGGGAATCCACACTCCCTCTACCCATCTCCACTGTTCTGCTACAGTTCCTCTTTGCCAGATCACTCTCAGTATCTTCCATAGGATTCTCAGGAGCTCTGGGCAATGCTTGTATACTTTATAAGGTACTCCACTGGGGCCTGGAGCAGAGCTGGCTCTCGCCGCTGCCACTACTTCCTGAACTTCCTTCCAGGTGGGTTCTGAGGTGTTGAACTCCACCAGAGGGGCTGGAATGTCCAAAAGACCTCTCTGAGGTCCCAGATCCTGCTCTCTAAAGGGGTCACTTAGGGTGTTGTGCAAGAAATGGTCAACTTCCTCCTTAGAACACTCCAGTCTCCCACTGCGCTTCTGCCCTAGCATCTTCCTCATAAAGCCAAATTCAATTCAATTCAATTCAATTCAACTTTATTTATATAGCGCCATTTCACAACAACAGTCATCTCATAGCACTATCAACTGTAGGGGGAACCCCCACAGTTGCAGAAAGACCCCAGCAATCAGGCGATCCCCTGTGAGCAAGCACTTGGCGACGGTGGAGAGGAAAAACTCCCTTTTAACAGGAAGAAACCTCCAGCAGAACCAGGCTCAGGGAGGGGCAGTCATCTGCTGCGACTGGCTGGGGGGTGAGGGGATAGAGAAGAAGAAAAGAACAGACATGTAGAGAGCAAACAGCACGATGGGGACTCAATCTATGGGAGAGAATAAACAAATGTTAATGACCAGCAAAAAAAATATTTCATTGAGAGTGAGAAAAGGAGTGAGGCCCAGTGCATTACTGGAGGTCCCCCGGCTGACTAAACCTATTAGCAGCATAACTAAGGGAGGGTTCAGAAACACATGATCCCTTCCTAATTGTAGGCTATATCAAAAAGGTAGGTTTTAGCCCTATCTTAAAAACAGAGATCGAGTCTGACTCCCGAATCCAGATTGGCAACTGATTCCACAGGAGAGGAGCTTGATAACTGAAGGCTCTGCCTCCCATTGTACTTTTGGAGATTCTAGGTATTACAAGTAATTCTGCATTTTGGGAGCGTAGTGCTCTGTTAGGATAATACGGTAGTATCAGATCTTTTAAATAAAAAGGAGCCTGATTGTTTAGAGCTTTGTAAGTAAGAAGAAGGATTTTAAACTTAATTCTAAACTCTATGGGAAGCCAATGAAGGGAGGCCAGAACCGGAGAGATATGATCTCTCTTTCTAGTACCTGTTAAAACTCTTGCTGCAGCATTTTGGATCAGCTGAAGACTTTTTAAAGATGTTTTAGGACAGCCTGATAATAAAGAATTACAATAATCTAATCTCGAGCTAACAAAAGCGTGGATTAGTTTCTCAGCATCACTCTGAGACAAGAGGCTCCTAATCTTGGCAATATTACGCAAATGATAGAAGGCAGTCTTAGAAACAAATTTAATATGTGAATTGAAGGACAAATCCTGATCAAAAATAACTCCAAGGTTCCTCACGGAGCTATTAAGAGAAAGAGTAACCGCATCCAAACTGAAAGTTTGATTTGGAAAAGAATTTCTAAGGTTTTTTGGACCAACAAGAATGACTTCAGTCTTATCTGAATTTAATAGCAGGAAATTACAAGTCATCCAAGCTTTGATTTCCTTAAGACAGGCTTCTAACTTGGCTAATTGATTACTATCATCTGGCTTCATTGACAGGTATAATTGTGTGTCATCAGCATAACAATGAAAATGTATACAGTGCTTTCTAATAATGTTGCCTAACGGAAGCATATATAAACTAAAAAGAGTAGGGCCTAGCACAGATCCCTGTGGAACTCCATGACTAAGCTTTGAGTTGAAAGAAAACTCATTATTTACATGAACAAACTGGAACCTATCAGATAAATAAGATCTAAACCACTGCAACGAAGTTCCATTAAGTCCAACATAGTGTTCTAATCTATCAAGTAGAATATTATGATCGATAGTATCAAAAGCTGCACTAAGGTCTAAAAGGACAAGTACAGAAACTAGTCCATTATCAGATGCAATGAGGAGGTCGTTAGTGACCTTCGCTAAGGCTGTTTCAGTACTATGATGGATTCTAAACCCAGATTGAAACTCTTCAAGTAAACCATTTCCCTGCAGGTGGTCAAATAATTGCATAGCAACAACTCTTTCTAAGATTTTTGAAATGAAAGGGAGATTAGAGATTGGTCTATAGTTAGCTAAAGCTCCTGGATCTAGCGTTGGCTTTTTGAGTAATGGATCTGCCAGTAATGCAGTTCGTCTCCTGGCTCTCTCAATCCTCCTCCTCCGATGCCATTCAGCTCTACGCAGGGTCATAAGCTTCTTCCTGATGGCATGTCGAAGCTCAGCAAGTGGTGGCTTCTCCTCTTCTGCTGCTGCTTGAAACTGTCTTGTCAGCATCCTCAGCTCTTTCAGCAGCTGATGAATCCTGCCAGCCCTACGGTTCTTAATGTAGATGGACCTGCCAGCTCTGTGCTCCATAATGCCAAACCTCTCTACCCCAAAACTCGTAATGATGGTTGTCATGCTTCGAAGTTGACTATCCACATCTCCCTTTGCTATTGTTCTGATGATCTCTGCTGTATCTTCATCAAACTGTTGCCACAATTGATGCTGCTTTGCTGCAGGCCACTTGATCCGATGTTACTTGACTACTGTGCTTGGAACTGGGGCACTGGATACTTGGAGGTTCTGGCACTATAAATAGAAATAATTCTACATATTCTCTCTTCTGCCCAAATTAAAGTTGAATCTCTTCTCTCCAGCTGATTGGGTAGCCCCTGCCTCACTACATCAAACCCGCAGTGGCGGGTGTGGGAGGTCGTTATATTTTTCGCTGTGCATGGTCTTAAAGCTTTCCTTTCAGCCAGAGAGATAAGGTTCCAAAATTATTAGGAAAATTTGAAGCTTGATTTGGCGGTAGATTTATGAAAGAATGCACTTCCTATAGCTGTCCACAAGCTGGAGGAACTGTACTCAAGGAGGAGGAGATACAGTGACGTTGCTTGAAGGCATTTCAAGATGGCACTTACCTGCACATGTTCACTGATTGCCACATGGCCGCCTCTGCCATGTGCAACTGTGAACGCACAATATGGCCCCGAAGCCTATTGTCCACAAACCACGACTTGTTTTTCAAAGAAACTGGAGTGCTGTCTCAAATTCAGCTGTAAACATGCCAGAATAACCTTACAACCTTAACCTTTTAACTGTCCACATTTCATGGATGGGTCGCGCGCCCCCAGTGGCACAGCACAGCAACTGCACCTGTCAACTCTCTGGCTGTACTCTGACGTCCCCGGCTATACTGGGGATTTGTACTGAGCTGTACTGATCTGACAGTTCAGAAGATGGCAGACATGCGTCGGAGGAATTATGGCTGTCATGGAATACAGCAAAGAAGAAGAAATTCTCATTATTATTCTTCCTTCTTCTGCCCTGAGCTCACAAGACCAAGATGGCCGCCACCACAATCATCTGGATCCTCACGGAAATTGCATCATACAGGAAAAATAGCCGCGTAATTCAAACAAAATTCATGTGGGATAATCATCAGTTTGTAGATGTAGTAGAGAGTGTAAATACTGTAACTGACCAAATACAAAACAACAACCATGATGGGTGAAAACGGACCAATGAATTTCTAAGGTTTTTTGGACCAACAAGAATGACTTCAGTCTTATCTGAATTTAATAGCAGGAAATTACAAGTCATCCAAGCTTTGATTTCCTTAAGACAGGCTTCTAACTTGGCTAATTGATTACTATCATCTGGCTTCATTGACAGGTATAATTGTGTGTCATCAGCATAACAATGAAAATGTATACAGTGCTTTCTAATAATGTTGCCTAACGGAAGCATATATAAACTAAAAAGAGTAGGGCCTAGCACAGATCCCTGTGGAACTCCATGACTAAGCTTTGAGTTGAAAGAAAACTCATTATTTACATGAACAAACTGGAACCTATCAGATAAATAAGATCTAAACCACTGCAACGAAGTTCCATTAAGTCCAACATAGTGTTCTAATCTATCAAGTAGAATATTATGATCGATAGTATCAAAAGCTGCACTAAGGTCTAAAAGGACAAGTACAGAAACTAGTCCATTATCAGATGCAATGAGGAGGTCGTTAGTGACCTTCGCTAAGGCTGTTTCAGTACTATGATGGATTCTAAACCCAGATTGAAACTCTTCAAGTAAACCATTTCCCTGCAGGTGGTCAAATGGGCTGCACGGTGGCGCAGTGGTTTAGCACTGTGGCAGCACAGTTTTACCCTCGGCCGGGGGATCGCAGGGATCGTGGGTTTGATTCCAGCCCCCGACCAACAGTGAGCTGTGTGGAGTTTGCATGTTCTCCCCGTGTTGCGCGGGTTTACTCCGGGATTTCTCCGGTTTCCTCCCGCATACCAAAAACATGTAGGTTTAGGGCGCTCGCGCACGCAGCGACCAGCAGCCGGTGGCTTGTCACCAGACTGCAAACCGAATCTACCTACGGGTACAAATAAGTAACAAAAAAAAAAAAAAAAAAAAAAATAAAAAATAAAAAAAAAAAAAATAGCATAGCAACAACTCTTTCTAAGATTTTTGAAATGAAAGGGAGATTAGAGATTGGTCTATAGTTAGCTAAAGCTCCTGGATCTAGCGTTGGCTTTTTGAGTAATGGATCTGCCAGTAATGCAGTTCGTCTCCTGGCTCTCTCAATCCTCCTCCTCCGATGCCATTCAGCTCTACGCAGGGTCATAAGCTTCTTCCTGATGGCATGTCGAAGCTCAGCAAGTGGTGGCTTCTCCTCTTCTGCTGCTGCTTGAAACTGTCTTGTCAGCATCCTCAGCTCTTTCAGCAGCTGATGAATCCTGCCAGCCCTAGGGTTCTTAATGTAGATGGACCTGCCAGCTCTGTGCTCCATAATGCCAAACCTCTCTACCCCAAAACTCGTAATGATGGTTGTCATGCTTCGAAGTTGACTATCCACATCTCCCTTTGCTATTGTTCTGATGATCTCTGCTGTATCTTCATCAAACTGTTGCCACAATTGATGCTGCTTTGCTGCAGGCCACTTGATCCGATGTTACTTGACTACTGTGCTTGGAACTGGGGCACTGGATACTTGGAGGTTCTGGCACTATAAATAGAAATAATTCTACATATTCTCTCTTCTGCCCAAATTAAAGTTGAATCTCTTCTCTCCAGCTGATTGGGTAGCCCCTGCCTCACTACATCAAACCCGCAGTGGCGGGTGTGGGAGGTCGTTATATTTTTCGCTGTGCATGGTCTTAAAGCTTTCCTTTCAGCCAGAGAGATAAGGTTCCAAAATTATTAGGAAAATTTGAAGCTTGATTTGGCGGTAGATTTATGAAAGAATGCACTTCCTATAGCTGTCCACAAGCTGGAGGAACTGTACTCAAGGAGGAGGAGATACAGTGACGTTGCTTGAAGGCATTTCAAGATGGCACTTACCTGCACATGTTCACTGATTGCCACATGGCCGCCTCTGCCATGTGCAACTGTGAACGCACAATATGGCCCCGAAGCCTATTGTCCACAAACCACGACTTGTTTTTCAAAGAAACTGGAGTGCTGTCTCAAATTCAGCTGTAAACATGCCAGAATAACCTTACGACCTTAACCTTTTAACTGTCCACATTTCATGGATGGGTCGCGCGCCCCCAGTGGCACAGCACAGCAACTGCACCTGTCAACTCTCTGGCTGTACTCTGACATCCCCGGCTATACTGGGGATTTGTACTGAGCTGTACTGATCTGACAGTTCAGAAGATGGCAGACATGCGTCGGAGGAATTATGGCTGTCATGGAATACAGCAAAGAAGAAGAAATTCTCATTATTATTCTTCCTTTTTCTGCCCTGAGCTCACAAGACCAAGATGGCCGCCACCACAATCATCTGGATCCTCACGGAAATTGCATCATACAGGAAAAATAGCCGCGTAATTCAAACAAAATTCATGTGGGATAATCATCAGTTTGTAGATGTAGTAGAGAGTGTAAATACTGTAACTGACCAAATACAAAACAACAACCACGATGGGTGAAAACGGACCAATGACGTGAGCAAGCGACCCCCCCCCCCCCATGCCACCGGAAAGAAATGAATTTATGTGTTTTTTTTCACATTTTATTGATTTTCTGGTTCATATACTTTGAAGATAAGATAAAAACATACTGCTGTAGACAAAATGGTGTCAAAAAAAAGAACCATTCTTTGTGTATATATGTCCGAAGTCCACTTTTGACTGAGTTATGTAATTTATATAGCTGCCACGACATTATGCAAATTAGATATGTAAATTTTTTCCTATCTGAAACTTTGGATCATATTCTACATCTTACTAATTGACAGTAAGCCATTATCTCTTGCAACTTTCAAGCTACAGCCTTGGAAATCTGAACTATTTTATTGACAAAAAATATTTACCGCTTTTGACCACTATGGGTTTTGTTTACCCTTTAACTGTCACAGTTGCTATACGGTGACTATGACAGTTTTAGTGATCCATTTTAATGCTGTTACCTCAACTAATCTCCTCTCAGCAACCTTTATCATGTTTTAAACAATCTCTCAGCTCCACTCAGGAGTGGGGGTGAATTACCTCCCTCCTTTGTGGAAAAACACACACTCATCTTTGTTCTCCACATGGCAAGAAGATAAGATAAGATAAGATAAGATAAGATAAGATAAGCCTTTATTAGTCATATTATAGTATTAGGAAATTCCAGGATTGCAACAGCACAGGGATAGCAACACTCAGAGCAACAATCAGAAGGCAAGAAAAAAAACAAGCAAGCAAGAGCAGCTAATAAACATATGTACGTATTACTATAAAATATATATATATACACACACACACAGACACACAGTGCAGAGCATTGTAGCTGGATGGAATAAATATATGAATATATGAACACACAGTGCAGAGCATTGTAGCTAGATGGAATAAATATGTAAATATATAAACACCCACAGTACGGAGCATTGCAGCTAGGTGGAATAAATATGCAAGTATATAAACACACACAGTGCGGAGCAATGTAGCTAGATGGAATAATATGTAGATATATAAATATATAAACACACCCAGTGCTGAGCATTGTAGCTAGATGGAATAAATATGCAAATATATAAACACACACAGTGCAGAGCATTGTTGCTAGATGGAATGAAACAGCATAACCGTCTACTTAGTTATCCTACATGGTATGATTATGTGCCCATACATATTCTCACCCTCCATAGCGACCGGTATGTTCCTAGTTGTATGCCGGAGGGGACCATTGTGTAAGTCTATTGCATCTTTTGCATTCAAAAAACTATTAGTTTGTTACGTCTTTTTGCTATCTCTGCGAGCAGCCCTGCTTAGGTTGTACAGTCTGACAGCCGTTGGTAGGAAGGACCTACGAAACCTCTCGGTTGTGCACCTGGGATGATGTAGTCTGCTGCTAAATGAGCTCCTCAGTGCATTCAGTATGTCCTGCATAGGGTGGAACTCGGACTCCAGCAGAGATGACAGTTTAGCCACCGTCCTTCTCTCTCCTATCTCCTCCATCGGATCAAGGCGCTGCCCCAGGACAGAGCTAGCTTTCTTAATCAGTTTGTTCAGTCTCTTCCTATCGGCTGCAGTAATGCCACTGCCCCAGCAGACCACTCCAAAAGTGATGGCTGATGCCACCACCGTGTCATAGAATGACTTCAGCAGCGCCCCTTGTACACCAAAAGACCTGAGTCTCCTCAGCAGGAACAGCCTGCGCTGTCCCTTCTTGTAGAGTGCATCAGTATTGTGTGACCAGTCTAGTTTATTGTTCAGATGAATACCCAGGTACTTATAGGATGTCACCATCTCGATGTCTGTTCCCTGTATATTTACTGGTACTGTGAGGGGCTGCCCATGCCTGCGGCAGTCCACCACCAGCTCCTTAGTTTTCCTCGCGTTGATCTGGAGGCAGTTCCGATGGCACCAGTCCACGAAGTCCTGGATAAGCCCTCTGTACTCAGCTTCATCTCCATTGGAGATGAGGCCAACGATCGCAGAGTCATCAGAGAACTTCTGTAGATGGCAGTGTGTTGTGTTGTGTGAGAAGTCCGCAGTATAAAGAGTGAACAGGAAGGGAGCCAGCACCGTTCCCTGGGGGGCCCCCGTGCTACTGATGATCGTGTCGGACACACAGTCCCGGGTTCTCACAAACTGAGGCCGGTTCGTGAGGTAGTCCAGGATCCATGATGACAGGTGCTGGTCCACCCCTGCGCGCAGCAGCTTGTCCTTCAGGATCATCGGTTGGATGGTGTTGAAAGCACTGGAGAAGTCAAAGAACATGATCCTCACCATATTCCCGGGCTTCTCCAGGTGGGACAGAGAACGGTGAAGGAGGAAGATCACCGCATCCTCCACCCCAATGCCATGCTGGTAGGCGAACTGGAGTGGATCCATCGCTGGTTCCACCAGGGGGCGGAGGTGAGCAAGGAGCAGTCTCTCCAGGGTCTTCATCAAGTGGGACGTCAAGGCCACCGGTCTGTAGCTGTTCAGGTCTTTGGGGTGGGAAGTTTTTGGTACAGGTACCACACAAGATGTTTTCCACAGCTGTGGTACCCTCCCCAGTTTCAGGCTCATGTTGAAGATATACGTCACAATCCCACACAGCTGGTCTGCACAGGACTTGAGGAGCTTTGCGCTGATGCCGTCCGGTCCCGGCGCCTTCCTCGCCTTGATCTTCCTCAGCTCCGTCCTCACCTGGGTCCTGGTCAGGGTCAGGATGGGGGGCTGTGTGTTGGGAGTGGGGGGGTGTTGGTGGAGTGGGGAGTGGGCAGCAGGACTTGATTTCTTTAGAGGCAGCAGTGGTTGTTGTGCAGTCAGGGGGGAGGGCGGTTGGTCAAATCTATTGAAAAACAGATTCAGGTTGTTCGCCCACTCCCTGCCCCCTGTGGCCTGGGGGGAGGTATTCTGGAGCCCCGAGATGGTTTTGAGGTTTCTCCAGACCCCGCTGATGTCGCTCTGTTGCAGCTTGTCCTCCATCTTCTTCCTGAAGCTGTCCTTGCCTTCTCTGATCTTTCTCCTCAGCTCCCTCTGTACGGACTTCAGCATCTCCCTGTTCCCTGACCTGAAGATCCTCTTCTTCTCTCTCAGAAGTGTTTTTATCTCAGGGTTGATCCAGGGTTTGTTGTTTGAGTGACGCCGTATGGTCTTGGTGGGAACGGATTTGTCCACACAGAAGCTGAGGTAGCCCGTGAAGGTGTGAATGAGGCCATCGATGTCCTCACCATGTGGAAGAAGAGTGCCGTTTAAGTTAAATCATACTATGGGAAAAAATTAGCAGATATTCCCAGGCCCCGTTATTTCTCATCCCACACATTTATTCCCTCAGGACTCACAGAATTAGCACAAACATCAGCATGCACAACATGGACAGTGTATTTAAGTGTGTCCTTCCCTGCCGCAAAATTTGCATATACTCTTTCTTCTATCTTTATTATTATGGACAGTTGCTCACTAGTGATGTTTTATAAGATCTCACGCTGTACCATAATACTTTTACTCACTTAGTGATGTTGTTTAAGATCTTGTATTAGAATTAATTCTTTTACTCACTCAGGGATTAAATTTCAGATCTCGTTTTGCTACATTACTCACTCATTGATATAGGTTGAGATTCTTATAATGCATTAGAGTACCATATTTATAAAAAAAAGTGGCTCTTTGATCTGTCCGTTGTTAACAAAAAGTTTTGTTTTTTTTCAGTGCCGGCACCAGGCTAGTCTTGGGTCTCTTAATTTGGGAGACAAACACGGGTGATTACTGATCACTGCTATTCTCTAAGTCTCGTAATTATTTCGGAACAGACTGCATCCGAAATACTTCACCCACGTGGCATTGTTCCTTAACAGCATCGGGTCGAACACTTAAATTCCCCCGGCATCAGGCTAATCCTGGCTATTTTTAATTTGGAAGACGGACATGGCCGTTGTCCCCTAAGTCTTGTATTGATTCTGGGTCAGACTGATCCCAGAATACTCCACCTACTTAAGATAAGATAAGATAAGATAAGATAAGCCTTTATTAGTCCCACAATGGGGAAATTCCAGGATTGCAACAGCACAGGGATAGCAACACTCAGAGCAACAATCAGAAGGCAAGAAAAAACAAGAGCAGCTAGTATACATATGTACATATTACTATATATATATAGACACACAGTGCGGAGCATTGTGGTTGGTGGATGTGCAGCAGAAAGTCTAAGCTCTCTCTCCGCGGACGGTCTGCTTGGTTCTTGCCATTGCTCTTTATTATTCTGTCTTATATTTCTTGCACGCCGCCTAAACTCCAGCCCGGCACCCGCGTCGTTTTCGCTTCAGTTTCTCCTGGTATGTCGATTTTCTCCGTTAGCACCGGGTGGCGGTTGAGTGCTAGCTATCTCTTCCCTGCTGTATCATCTCCTGCTGTAAACAGAGGCTGCGTCCGCCAACTCGGGAGATCTTTGGGGCAATCTGTGTGTCCGTGATATATATAGAGTGGAAGGTGTGCCGGATCAGAAAGTTATCACCAGATCAGAAAGAAAAAGGAAGATAAAAAGACTCAGAATTGAGCTGCTGTTGCAAAAGACAGCCAACTCGTGTGGCGCCGGAACCGGAAGGTTCTTGCTTAACTTTATGCAGAGGATACTTTCATTGAGCCTCGGCAGGTCACCAATACAAGACGTATCGTATCATAAAGCTCAGTCTTATACTGTGGTGACCTGCTCTGCGTGCCTGCTGAGCTAATTGCCTCCACAGCTGCCGCACACCTGTTACCTCATTAGACAGCCTTCTTAAGCCGTGCTGCCCTGTGGTCTGCACGGAGAGGTCAACGCTCTTCTGATCTGGAAGGACCTCCTCGACTCTTCTGTCATCCTGCTCCGGAGAATCCTCTTCTTCACCTATCCTTGCTCCGTCAGGTCTTCTGAGAGCCAAGGCTCTCCAACGGCAAGTAAGCCTTTGGGATTTCATCCCTTCCACCCCTCACCTTTTCTCCCCTGTGCACAGATGGAAGCCTCCTGGTGGCGGACCTCCTACCTCCTGGTGGTGGACCTGTGCTTCTTCCTACACATTGCATTGCACCGTTTACTCACCTGCTCATTCTCACCTCGCTCTTCGGCGATAACACAGACACAGAACGGACTGCAGCTGGAGCGGAGTCTCTGGGAGATCTTCAGCACCTCAGCTTTTCATCCAGTCCATAAGACTGTACATCCACCTATTTATTCACCCTGGTCTCAGTAAACTCATCCGCCTGTCTATCCTCTCTCCTAGGGTTGCCAGTTCATCCGTGCTCTGCTCGCCCAGCTGCCCACTTCAGCACACATGCACGCATTCACATTCACTCACACTACAAATAAAAGATAATTGTATTTATTCCGAGTCAGAGTCTGCTTCTGGGTTTTACCAAACATGCCATATACTGATTTTAACAAGCGTGGCTTCGCTCCCTAGCAGTATCGAGTCGAACACTTTAAATGGCTCCCCCCAGCATCAGGTTCCTAACCCTGGTTCTCCTTAATTTGGGAGATGAACACGGATGGTCCTTGACCACCACGGTTCCCTAGTCTCGTATTTATTTTGGTTCAGACTGACTCAAAAATACTTCAAAATTTGGAGGACTATACACTTCGTGAATTGTACATCCTGATTGCCCTAATTCAGACTGATATTCAGACATGTGCACTTTCCTTCGCGTGAAACTGTTTGTTCAGACTTTACATGTGACCCCGATTTCAATCAAAAGGCAATTTCTCTGGAGTTAAAATTTTAATTCCCCACGTTATAAAATCTGGAGATCAGATATACTTCTTAATCAGACAACTCTAAATTTAGTATGTCCAAAGTACAGAAATTGTGGTATGAAAAAATTTCTGCTTTCCTAACTATTTACATTTTTGACCATAATTTTGCAGAACCAGAGCAGAACAATAGTTTAACTCTTATTTCAAAGAAAAAAAAATTGTATTTAATGAAATAAAATAACTTAAATGACCAAAGATGCAGTTATTTCTGTTATAATATTACTATATATTTATAGGTTGTTTTTTTTTTTTTATATAGAATTCTCCCCACCACCCAGACAGCAGGAAAAACCTCCTTTATTTTGAAATCCAAATGTTGGCACGTTTACTTTGTCTGAAGGCTGCTGGTGGATTGAAGTCATTGACTTTGTAAATTTCGGTCATCTTAACTTGCCAGTTACATAATAATGAACATAAATTAGCTAATATTAACTAAGGTAAAGGTTAAAAACAGCTCCTTTTCATTCTTGTCTGAAATAAGAAAAACAAAAAAACTAATAATTAAAAAGAAGACAAAATGAACCAACTTGAGGTCTTAACCACATCTGCAAGCTAAGTGACTCTTCAATTATTGCTCCCGTTACCAGCGGGTTAAAACCATGATTAATGCCTCCAGTGCTTGGATACCTCTTCTGCTTTTTAACACGTTTAAAGTACTTTAAAAAGCTCATGTTTTTCCTGGACAGTCATGCTAATAGTGAGACACTCTGCCTGGTGACTGGAACATGCAGGCAGGGCGCTTCTGAACTCTGCGCAGATGATGGTCACGCGTGTTGTTTATCATTCCTTCATAAATTTTTCTTAAATTTATATTTCCTGATAGAATGGTGGAAATTTTTTTAGGTGTGACGGGCCACCACTGGGAAATATTACCAGAGGAAACACTGCTGGTAAAAAATTTTTTTTCCCCCCTTGTCCTGCCAGGCAGCTAGGCAAACAGAACAGGGATCTGTCACCCTTATTGTGCCAAAACAGATTTACTTTGCCAAGAAGAGCTTATACAGTACCTAACTGTGTATTGTATATTGTTGTAAACTCCTCCTGTAATAACTTTTAATACTTTATTTTAATTATTTTACCCATGGAGGACCCGACAGGATGGGGAAGAGGGAAAGGAAGTGTGTGGAGGGGGAAAGTAAAGGGAGGGGAACAGACAAAAACAAACCAACAACTAAAACAAAGGAAAGACAAACTGCTTCTTCCACCGAAGATGTCTCAACACGAGTCTGGTTTCCACACTTGTTAAAGGAAAGACACTTGTGCGTGTACGTCTGCGTGTGTATATATGAGAGTGCGCACAAAATAAGTGTGTGCATGTGAGTGGTGTGTCAGGAAACATATGAAGCGGGAACGGGTCGCAGCAGCTCTCCCCCCAGGAACCCCGAGCAGGCAAGACAGCGCCACCAACCCCCACAGGGCACAAACGTCTGGGGTCAGCAAGTCCCAGGAAAGCCAGGCATCCGCCCCCAGAGGGACGATCGAGGGAGGCCAGGTCGCCAGACAGCCGGTGCCGCGAACCCACACCCCAGACCCGCCAGCCTCATTCCCCCCAGCGAGGCCAACGCCCGCCCTCGGGCCCCAGGCGCCAAGAGGCCAGCGACCCCACCCCCAGGGCGGGAGACCAGCCTGTGCCCTCCGGCGCGAGACCCCCCAGACACCCCCACAGTGGGACCCCCCCCAGCACCACCACCGCACACCCCAGGGACCCCTATGCCCAAAGAAGTCCCCCCACCCAGGGGAGCCCACATTGCTGAGAGACACTACCCCACTTAATCCAGCACCTCCCAATTCACAGACACACCATTCCCCACACCTTCACACCCACATGCTCCCATGCGCACCCATGTGCACTAACTCACTCTCACTCACCCGGACCAATCCATTCTCTCTCACTCCTGTACCCGTTCAAAGTCACCCCTCATTCACCCCGTTTCAAAAGGCGGCTGCAAAGCAGGTGCAGTGAGCCTGAATGTGCACCAGCGCCCAGCAGTGGCCAGGGAGACCGCCGGCGCAGGCCACAGAAGCAGACCCCCACCCCCAGTGACCACCCGAGCGACTGATCAACAGATCACCGCAGGTGCCCCGAGATGCAACCTGACATGCAAAGCGCAACACAAAACCGACCCACCATCACCACCTGCATTCATCACCCCCTCACTCTCACTTACTCTCATATTCAGCCCCCCTCTTACTCCCTTGATTTTATCTATACATTCAGTAGCATCCAGGGATTTTGTCAACATGATGGATCCGAGGTTCCCCACCGGGCCCCCATGCCCCCAGCAGGAGAAGGGCAACAGGGGTGGGGGAAGACCCACAACCCCCCTCCTCCCTGCACAAAACATGGTGAGTGTATGTTGGTTATATGATGTAATTGTGTGTAAATATGTGGACTACCAAAGTGCAATTAAAATTGGGGTGGTGGTGATTGGACCACCACTAGCCACTGCGATGGTCAGCAGGGTCCCCATCCCCCCCCAAGCACTCAGTGTCTAAAATGCAATTAAAATTGAGTTGAGGGCAGCCCCACCGTGCAGCAAAGGTATCCCCTTTGCTGACACAGTGTGGCACCCCACCCCCCACCCCAAAGCACTAAATGTATCCAAGATGTATATTCCACCCAGAGTCAGGGGGAGGGGGAGTGCGGAAAGTAAGACTAGGAGAGAGGCTGTCTAAAAGCGAGGCCCCCCAAGAAGCAAGCTTGCAAACTGATTCATGAGGCCACCCACTGCCCCCAAATCCCAACCCAGGGCGAGGGCCACCAGTGCGAGCAGCCCCGGACCCACCAGTATCACACCCTGGTGCTCCCAGCACCTCAAACATGATGGGGCAGCCAAACCCATTCCCACTCATCTTACATACACAAACATGGACAACAATAGTCACAATAGTGAGCAATGGGCCGGACTCACATGGCACCCAACATGTCAAGCGACACCCCCGAATGCCCACGCAAGCCCACCGACCACCCACCCCAGACGCACACCGACAGCAGCAGGCTGCCCTGCAGCCACACCCACCCCAGAGCAACCCAATGAAAACACGACCACCAACCCACGCCAACACCCCCCCCCAGCCACCCCCAAGCACCAACACACACCCACCGCCAATGACACCGGGGCAATGCGACAATGCACCCCACCCCGCAACACAACAGCAGGGTGGCCGGGACAAGCAGGCCCCGAAACGCCAACCCCCATTCCACTAGATGTACTGCCCCACCCTCACCACACAATGAAGTTCTCCTATCCATACACACATCCTCCACCCCCAGACATCCACCCACAGGTAACCGCACCCATACACACACACACACACCCACCCACCATCATTCATGCCCACCTACACCCACACACAGCCCCACCTGCCCACTCACAACACACACACCCACTCACTCCGCACCCACCCATACACAAGCCCCCACTCACACCCACTCTCACATACATATACACACACACATGCACACCCACACCTGCAGACCCCAGTGGACGGGGAGGGCGACCCAGGACGCAGACACCTGCCCCAGGGTGCCGCCAGGGCCCCAGGAAGAACACGAACCCACCATGCAAGGATGCACCGGGGCCAACCCGCACCACCGGTGCACACCCAACCCCGGCTCAGGAGGGGAATGCCCCCCCCCCCCCCAGCACCAGGGGCCCAGGGCCAGACCCAGACCTCCCCGGGAGGCGAGGCCAGCCGGCCCAGGGCCACAGCCCCCCCCCCCTGCCCACCCCACAGCCCCCCCACCCTCGACCAACACCCCCAGGCCAGACACACGGCCACCCCGGAAGAGGCCCCCCCGGACACCCATGGTCAGGGCGCAGCCAGCCGCCAGAGGCACCAAGGAGCGCGAGCCACCTCCCGCCACGCCTCAAGTTATAGAGTTAATAAGCGGGGACCAGAGAGAATTGAATTATGTCAATTGATTATTTGAGGAGGCTGACATTCTCTCCAGGCTAATATAATCTAATAGTAAGTTATTATAATAAGTCATGCATAAGTTGTTTCTTGATTTCCAATTCATGAGGATAGTTTTCTTTGCGATGCATAAGGCGGTGAGAACCATGTGTGACATCCTTGCATCATATTTATTTCACTTAAATCACCTAATATGCAAAGTGGGGCTGCACGGTGGCGCAGTGGTTTAGCACTGTTGACAGCACAGTTTTACCCTCGGCCGGGGGACCGCGGGGATCATGAGATCGTGGGTTCGATCCCAGCCCCCGACCAACAGTGAGCTGTGTGGAGTTTGCATGTTCTCCCCGTGTTGCGCGGGTTTACTCCGGGATTTCTCCGGTTTCCTCCCGCATACCAAAAACATGTAGGTTTAGGGCGCTCGCGCACGCAGTGACCAGCAGCCGGTGGCTTGTCACCAGACTGCAAACCAAGTCTACCTACGGGTACAAATAAGTAACAAAAAAAAAAAAAAAAAAAAAAAAAAAAAGTGTGGGTGAGAATGGGACACTATACCCAAGCCATGCCGACAAGTCCTCACATGTCTTCTGCCAGAACTTTTCAACCGGTGCATAGGACCACATAGCATGCATATAGCTATCCGGGACATTGCTGGTGCAGTGAGAGCAGATATTTGTGTGACTCAGGCCCATTTTGAACATCCTTTGTCCTGTGTAATGAATTCTATGTAGAACTTTATACTGTATAAGTTGTAAATTAGAGTTTTTAGTCATCTTGAAAGTGTTTAAACATATTTGTGTCCAAAAACTTTCCTCCTTATTGATCGATAAGTCTGTCCCCCATTTTGATATTGGAAGAGATACGGACTCATCCAGCTTTGATAATTGTCCATGTATTTTCAATATCAATTTAGGGGAACGAAGATTTAGAAACTCTGCCACCTTAACTGGTACCTCTAAATCTGTCTGATTAAGATTAAATTTTGCTTTTATTATGGATTTAAGCTGTTGATATTCAAAATACTTTTTATCACTGATGTCGTACTGTGACACTAGTTCCTGAAATTGGATAAAATTTCCACCTTGAATAAAATGTTCTAAGTCATTTATTCCCCTCTGTTGCCATAGTGGAAATTTTAATGTCCTCTTTTGTTGCAAGATATCAGGATTATTCCAAATGGGCGTGAGTTTACAGGGGACAAGTGAAGACCCTGTTATTTTTAAAAATTTCCACCAAGCTGTCAGAGAGGAGCTGATATTAATGCTTTAAAAATAGTCATGGTGTTTAATACAGGGACTTATAAAAGGTAAGTCAGAGATATTTAGCGACCCACAGAGAGCCTGTTCAGCATCTAACCATGGGTTCCTAGTGGAGTTGATTTTGTCCATTTTGAAACAAACTGCAGTCTATTGGCTAAAAAGTAATTAAAAAAATTTGGTAGATCTAAGCCTCCACACTCTTTCGCTTTTTGAAGAGTTTTTAAACTAATCCGTGATGGTTTAACCTTCCATAAAAATGTACTTATATTTGATTCTAGAGACTTAAACCAGGCCATTGATGGTTGGGTAGGGACCACTGAGAACAAATAGTTGATTTTAGGAAGGACCATCATTTTAACGGTTGCGACTCTTCCCATTAGTGATAAAGGTAGTGTCCTCCAGCGTGTAAGGTCGTCTTGTATTGTTTTTAAAAGGGGAATGTGATTTAGTTGCAATAACTCTCAGAGCCTGGGGGAAATATCTATTCCTAAATATTTAATATTACCTGATTGTATTGGAATAGTAGATGTATTTGAGAAATTACAACTTATAGGTAGGACTATTGATTTGCCCCAGTTAATAGAGTAGTCTGATAATGATGCAAATTTATCAATGAGCACTACTGTCTGAAGAAGAGATCTTTGTGAATTTTCAAGGATAATCAATACATCATCAGCATAAAGACTTATCTTGTGTTCTCTTTCTCCAGTTTGGATACCTCTCAGATTTTCATCCATCAGTTTGTGCTTTTATTTTGACAGCACCGTTATGTTACTTCCTCCTGTCAAATCTTTTTGTGGGTTGTCACAGCTATTTTGGTTATCCTGATTACTGTCTCACTCATGCATCCACACCTGTTCCACATTTGTTTTCCCCTTATTATTATTTAAGCTCACTTGTTGGGGTTCATTCCTCGCTGTGACCTCACCCTGTGCACTGACAGTAATCCCCCGTCTGATTCCTGTTTATTTTCTGCTCAGTACTCAACCTCGGCTGACTATTTGTAGGTTACCCTTCGTGGTTCTCATTGTTTGCCTTTTTCTGTAAGTTACCCTTCGTGGTTCTCATTCATTGCCTTTTTGTATGTTGCCCTTCGTGGTTTATCTCTGTTCCTTATTATTAAATACGCAAACTCACAGCAGGCAATTGGAGTCTTAATTTCTGCTCAGAAAGGGCCAGGGTAGGTCATAGCCAGTAGATGCCAGCGGCTGTGGGTTTTGCTTTTTTTTTTCCACTCACCTTTTTTGTTGCTGGAGGGATAGCTGAAAGTATGTCCCCAGCACACCGGGAGTCAGCTTCCAGAAGGAGGTTGGCAGCCGGGGGCGCCAGCGTGGATGAACAGTAGGCAGCTCACTTCATCCAGAACTATGTTGCTGAAGTTCTCGCCTCCCGCGGCCCGAAGAAGGTCCTGGAGAAGGTGGTGGCAGCAGTCAGGATTGTGGAGGTACATCCCGGTTTAAAGAAGTATCCTGAGTTCGCAGAACTGTTGTCAACCATCTTCACTCTCCAGCTGTCATTCCCTGGGTTGGCAATAGGCTTGTCACCAGCTGATAGATGCTGCCTCTCGGTGCAGACCTCCACTCCTCCCTGAGACACGGCCGTACTGAAGCGGATGGAGGAGAGTCACCGGGTCCAGATGTCGTAAACCTCCCGCCGTTATCCAGTGACAGGCCGCCGGAAGAACTCCTCCACCTCTCAGTCCGCAGCTTCTTCTTCGCCGTGTCAAGAAGGTACTGCAGCAGCTTCTGCCTCTAGGTTTTCCTCACCGGATGTCTTGTAAGCTTTCTCTTCCTGGGCCATTGCTGCTGTTCCCCTCTCCTCTACGGCGTCTCCTCCCACTGCTGAAAGCCCAGCTGTCTCCTCCTCAGTTTTGCCTGTCATCGAGGCTGCAGGGGCGGCTCCTCCATGTTTCCAGGGGGGCCCACTACCACCGCAGCCATGGAGATGGATGATACTGGGCCTGCTGCAGCAGAAACCACCGTGCCCCGGGAACACAGGCAAGTGTTTTTTTCATTCTTTATCACCAACATATGAATTACCTTGCCTGATTCCTGGTGGTGAGGCTTAGTCATTGCAGTCCACTGAGTCCTCACCTCCTGCTACAGATAATTTTCCTTCACCTGCTTCCTCCGTGTCTCCTCCAATTTCCCCCGAGTGTCTGCTGGTCCCAGGATCGAGCAGCCAGACGATGGAGGAGCCTGCAGTCCTGGAGGACCTGATCCCAGACCCACAGCCACGGCCCGGATGGGGTGAGAGCGCTGTCTGTGACCTGAAGCCTGTGACCTGAAGCCTGCACCGACAACTGAGTGTCCCCTGGCTTCAGCTATGCGGGATGCCACGCCAGCGGTGAAACGACCTCCAGCTGCCATGCTGGATGAGCCCCCTGTGTTGGTCACTTTGCCTGGAAGTTCAGACCTGCACTCACCACCATGCCTGCTTTTGAGGCCGTAGCAGCAGAGGCAAAGTTGGCCCTCAAGAGGACCTGGCACGAGATGTCCCCGCCTGGATCAATGGAGTCCTGGACGGTGGTGGAGCTTCAGCTCAGGTAAGTGTTCTTCTATGTTTTCACTTTTTCTGTTTTGGAGAGATCTTGCCTGGCTCTTGGTGGGGAGGGCCAAGTGCAGCCGTCAGCTGCACCTGAGCTCACCTCGCTGGGCTCCACTGCCGCCGATGACCCTGATTAAGTTTCTTTGTCCTTCTTGTCGGAGCCTCTCCTCAGGGTCACTGAGGGTCATCCAACATTGCCAGAGGTCTCCGTGGATCCAGCCTCATCGTCCAAGGTCTCCGTGGGTGCTGCCCCTTTGGCTGAGGTCTTCGTTGGTGCAGCTGCATTCCAGTCCCGGTCCACTGGGGGTGTGGCTACACTCCAGTTTGGGGCCACCGGGGATGCAGCTATGCCCCAGTCCAGGGCCACCAGGTGTGGTGCTTCGCCCAGTCCGGGGCCAACGGGGGTGCTTCACCTATGCCCAAGGGTATGGCTGCGGGTCCTCAATCTACATCTGGTTCCATTGTGGTTCCTTCTCCACCATCCCCTTCATTGGGTGCCCATCGCCTGGCTTCTGTGGTCCGCGGTAAGCATGGGTTCCAACTGCCGCCTCCTGGGGGAGGTGCATGGTGCTCCGCGGCCTGTTGGCCCAGAGATTCGGGGAGACCGCCCAACGAACTCTCTTGATTGCTTAGGTGGCTTCTGAATTCTGGAAGACCACCCGATGAATTCTTTCCTCAATTTTGGTGGCTCGGGAGACCTGGTAGGCCGCCTGACCTTTTCCACCTGATGGTCGGGTGGAGCCGGGACTCAGGAAGGCCACCTGAACTGTTCCCTTGTTCACCTGGTATTGCTTGGTTTTCTTAACACTTTATTTGGTCAGTGTTGTGGGTCATGTGTGTTTTTTTTTTTTTTTTTTTTTTTTAGTGTCTCTCCCTCCAGGCCTGGATCCCCCCACCACTCTCCCAGGGTCTGTTTTTGAGGTTATTCCTTTTGGGGAGGGCGGTGTACTTTTGTCCCTTTTTGATGTTATGTGTCTTGGATCCACCCATAAAGGGAGGGGCACTGTCATGATTCCGAGCACAGGTCAGTGCCATGCTCGGGTCTCTAGGCTTCGCTGGTGATTTTCTGTTTATGTACTTGTTCTTGATTTTCATCCATTATGGTTTGTGCTTTTATTTTGACAGCACCGCTATGTTACTTCCTTCTGTCAGATCTTTTCGTGGGTTGTCACAGCTGTTTTGGTTATCCTGATTACTGTCTCACTCATGCACCCACACCTGTTCCACATTTGGTTTCCCCTTATTATTATTTAAGCTCACTTGCGGGGTTCATTCCTCGCTGCGACCTCACCCTGTGCACCGACAGGAATCCCCCGTCTGATTCCTGTTTATTTTCTGCTCAGTACTCAACCTCTCCTGACTATTTGTAAGCTACCCTTTGTGGTTCTCATTTGTTGCCTTTTTGTATGGAATCCCTCGTGGTTTATCTCTGTTCCTTATTATTAAATACGCAAACTCACAGCAGGCAATTGAAGTCTTAATTTCTGCCCAGAAAGGGCCAATTATGACAACGTTAGCCTCAGTGTCAACTGACTATTAACTCGGTAACACGTTTACAAATGGAACTCGTGCACAAAAGTGCTCAAATACAGTTAAAAGTATTTCTAACATAAAACATGAATTCAGCATTTAAATACATGCATCTAAAAGGAATAAAGTGCTTATATTACAACTCACAACCTCCCATGTCTTTCCTCTCTGGCAGCTAGAGTCAGCTTTGCATACTATAACACCAGCACACATAGAAATAGCAATGACCATGATGCATTCATGGAACGTGGGGACTCAGGCTCGCTTTACTGCCACAGGCACCCATCCACATATAAATGATAAAATAACACTGATTTAGTGGAGTCCCCCCCCCCCGACTGCACAACAACCACTGCTGCCTCTAATGACATCGAGTCCTGCTGTCCACACCCCACTCCACCAACACCCCCCCCCCCCACTCCCAACACACAGCCCCCCAACATGACCCTCACTAAGACCCAGGTGAGGACGGAGCTGAGAAAGATCAAGGCGAGGAAGGCATCGGGACCAGACGGCATCAGCGCAAAGCTCCTCAAGTCCTGTGCAAATCAGCTATGTGGGATTGTGGAGCTCATCTTCAACCTGAGCCTGAAGCTGGGGAGGGTACCACATTTGTGGAAAACATCTTGTGTGGTACCCGTACCAAAGACCTCCCGCCACAAAGATCTGAACAGCTACAGACCAGTGGCCCTGACGTCCCACATGATGAAGACCCTGGAGAGACTGCTCCTTGCTCACCTCCGCCCCCTGATGGGACCAGCGATGGATCCACTCCAGTTCGCCTACCAGCATGGCATTGGGGTGGAGGATGCAGTGATCTTCCTCCTTCACCGTTCTCTGTCCCACCTGGAGAAGCCCGGGAATGCGGTGAGGATCATGTTCTTTGACTTCTTCAGTGCTTTCAACACCATCCAACCGATGATCCTGAAGGACAAGCTGCTGTGCGCAGGGGTGGACCAGCACCTGTCATCATGGATCCTGGACTACCTCACTAACCAGCCACAGTTTGTGAGAACCCGGGACTGTGTGTTCGACACGATCATCAGTAGCACGGGGGCCCCCCAGGGAACGGTTTTGGCTCCCTTCCTGTTTACCCTTTATACTGCGGACTTCTCACACAACACAACACACTGCCATCTACAGAAGTTCTCTGACGACTCTGCAATCGTTGGCCTCATCTCCAACGGAGATGAAGCTGAGTACAGAGGACTTATCCAGGACTTCGTGGACTGATGCCATCGGAACTGCCTCCAGATCAACGCGAGGAAAACTAAGGAGCTGGTGGTGGACTGCCGCAGGCAAGGACAACCCCTCACAGCACCAGTAAACATCCAGGGAACAGACATCAAGATGATGACATCCTACAAGTACCTGGGTGTTCATCTGAACAATAAACTAGACTGGTCACACAATACCGATGCACTCTACAAGAAGGGACAGCGCAGGCTGTTCCTACTGAGGAGGCTCAGGTCTTTTGGTGTACAAGGGGCGCTGCTGAAGACATTCTACGACACGGTGGTGGCATCAGCCATCACTTTTGGAGTGGTCTGCTGGGGTAGTGGCATTACAGCAGCCGATAGGAAGAGACTGAACAAACTAATCAAGAAAGCTAGCTCTGTCCTGGGGCAGCGCCTTGACCCAGTGGAGGAGATAGGAGAGAGAAGGACGGTGGCTAAACTGTCATCTCTGCTGGAGTCCGAGTCCCACCCTATGCAGGACATACTGAACGCACTGAGGAGCTCATTTAGCAGCAGACTACATCATCCCAGGTGCGCAACCGAGAGGTTTCGCAGGTCCTTCCTACCTACGGCTGTCAGACTGTATAACCTAAGCAGGGCTGCTCGCAGAGATAGCAAAAAAACGTGACGACCTAATAGTATTGAATTGCAAGAGACGCAATAGACTTACACAATGGTCTCCTCCAGTATACAACTAGGACAATATCAGTCGCTACGGAGGGTGACAATATGTATGGGTACATATTCATACTATGTAGGATAACTAAGCAGACGGTTATGCTGTTTATTCCATCTCGCTACAATGCTCCGCACTTTGTATATATATTTATATATTGATGTGTATGTATGTATATCCACTGCTCTTATTTATATCTTCTGTATCTTCTTAATTATTGCTCTGAGTGTTGCTATCCCTGTGCTGTCGCAATCCTGGAATTTCCCCATTGTGGGACTAATAAAGGCTTATCTTATCTTATCTTATCTTATCTTATAAATATAATTAAGCTGTTACATATATGAATAGGATGGGCAGGTGATGTTAAAAGGGTTAGTACAGGCTTCCTCTGGAAACCTGGAAGCTGGGAAGCTGGATGCCGGGCGAGACTTCTCTGGGGTGGGGAGCCGCTGTGGATCCTCCAGCATGGGACTGTGGCAGTCTGGCTAGGCCTGAGTGCAGGGGAAAGGAGTGGAGACTGCAGTGAAGGAAAACAGTATTAAGTCAATTTACTTGGGGGTGAGAGGAGTGTGCACAATCTGGGCAGCAAACAATCCAGTCTGTGAGGCAGATATGGGGGTCAGGCAGGCATGGGACAGAACACGGCAGGTGGAACGATAAGCAGATAGGCAAATCCAAATCAGTAGGCAGGCTCAGGGTTCTAGGGCAGGCAAATGGTCAAAGCACAAAGACAGCAAAGCGACAGGATAATAGATTGATCAGATTGGTACAAATGAAGCTCTGGTAGGATACAGGAAGGCAGGCGATCTGATGTAACCAGACAGAGTGGTGGGAGAGCATCTAATATAAGGGCTCCCCTGATTAGCGACAGGTGGTGCAATCAACTGCGGGGAGCGGTGCCTAATCAGAGGGGAGAGAGAGAGAGAGAGAGAGAGAGAGAGGCAGGGACACAGTGCAGGCAGGAATCCTAACAGATACCGTCTCTCTTATTTAAAACAACAAAAGTACAGAACATACTTTGTTAATGACTGGTTGCATTTTGCACACAAATATCCACAAATTTAAAAGTCAAAAAATATATTACAAATTTGACTCAATTCAGCAATGCTGCTGCCTTTTTATTTTAAACTTTGTAACATTGGCAGCATTTCACTGGCCAGCACCATGCAAACATGCATTCTGTAGTTTTAAGTGCAAGTTTATGCAAAACTTTAAAGCCGAGTATTTAAGTAAACATTCAGATGAGATTCAAAGTGTCACTTTATGCATGAGGTAAAACATTCTGTAAATCTAAAAATAAAGGAACTAACCCTTTAAGTTGTATTTTTGTTATCCATTATTATTATCAAAAGTATTCTCCTGGTCCTTGATTTATTTAGTAGTGTTTCTGATATTACTCTCTGTCCAGTCTTAGTTTTTAGGTTTGCTCTTATTTTGAAGCCATTCCTGTTCCATTTCATGTAGCCTTGTTGTTCTAGTCCTGCTTCCAGTTCACCTTATAATTTACTATTGTGGCGTAACATTATGTAGCTCACATATTCCTTGGCAGAGACCCAGACATGAGGGAACTTTGAGCTCGCAGTGGGTATTGACATCACGCCTCAAAAGGACATTGAGTCTGGACCCCCCGCGGACTAGAGGAGAAGTGAGAAGATCTGACAGTGGACCTGAAGAGACTGTCTGACTCCTAGGGTCAGACAGAGAAGCCGAGAGGACAATAGGAGGATTAGATATGAATGGAATTCTATGTTTGATGTGAATGTGATTTGTGTCTGATGTAACAGTATAAAGGTATGTGGTTTACCTCAGCTAGCTCTCTTCATTCCCTGACTGAGAGAGGAGCTGTAGGACTTGAGATGGAATAAACCAATACTGAAAAATCATTCAGTCTCTTCATTTCGAGTTTCCTACATTGGTGACCCACACGTGAGAAATATGGAAAGGCTTGGAGGTCGTCTCTCCGACTCCGAACCTGATTCACCGGAGACCGCCCACACCGGCGTAAACGCCATTAGACTCCCCGAGTTCTGGCAAGAGGACCCGCACTCATGGTTCCAACATGTGGAATCATGGTTCGTGCTTAACGGGGTATCAGAGGATGACGTTAAGTTCCACAATGTCATCGCAAGACTCGACAGCCGCACAGCCCGGTGTGTGCGGAGCCTGGTGCAGCAGCCGCCCGCTGCTGGCAAATACGACGCCCTGAAAGCCGCCCTCATTCGGAGCTTTGTGCTATCAGCCGAGGTGAGGGCCAGAACACTCCTGGACCTGCGCGACAGAGGAGGACGCAGGCCGACCGTCCTCATGGAGGACATGCTGCAGATGATCGGGGCAGGCAACGATGCGTTTTTATTTAAGCACATCTTTTTGAGGACCCTTCCAGCGCACATGAGAGGCTCCTTGTTCAGCATGAGGTGTGTGGACCAGCAGGACTTCCACGCACTGGCTTTGGAAGCAGAGCGACTCTTGGACGCATGCGGCGAGCAGGAGACGGCAGTGGACCTCGGCGCGGCAGCCCAGGGTGACGGAGAACCGGTGGCAGCAGAGCCGACCCCAGCGACAACAGCGGCAGTGCAGTCCCGGAGCAGAGGAGATTGAAGCCTAAGCAATGGGCAGGGTGATGTGTATTTTGATCAACCCGTGTAAATTGTGCTGTAGATCCTGCAAAGGGTGGTGGGGGGGGGATGTAAGAGTGTAGTGTGTATGACTGTCCATTATTGACTTAAGGTTGGTGTATGTCCGTTCTTGGGCGTTTCGGGGGGAGTGATGTGGCGTAACATTATGTAGCTCACATATTCCTTGGCAGAGACCCAGACATGAGGGAACTTTGAGCTCGCAGTGGGTATTGACATCATGCCTCAAACGGACATTGAGTCTGGACCCCCCGCGGACTAGAGGAGAAGTGAGAAGATCTGACAGTGGACCTGAAGAGACTGTCTGACTCCTAGGGTCAGACAGAGAAGCCGAGAGGACAATAGGAGGATTAGATATGAATGGAATTCTATGTTTGATGTGAATGTGATTTGTGTCTGATGTAACAGTATAAAGGTATGTGGTTTACCTCAGCTAGCTCTCTTCATTCCCTGACTGAGAGAGGAGCTGTAGGACTTGAGATGTAATAAACCAATACTGAAAAATCATTCAGTCTCTTCATTTCGAGTTTCCTACACTATTTATGTTTCTGTCACCTACCTCTCATTAGCTGTAACTCTCCCCTGAAAAGTAAACCCATGTTATGTCTTCATTCCTGTTGTTTTCTAGCTCCCGTTTGGTTTGTATTTTCAATTTCATTCTTTTAGTTTCATTTTTTGCGTCTTCTAGCCTCTGAGCTGAAAAAAGCAGCAGCTGCTGATGCACGACACACTTCCTTCTGCTCGGTTCTTGACAGAATTTGGCATACTCCTTTAGCATGATACTTTTGCAAGTGTTTTATCAAGTTGGTGGTGTTAAAATTGTAAACGCTGGTACAACACAGCAAACATAGGAGGCGAGGCCCACAGACAAGACTCCAGTGACTTGACACTCGTTGCGCCTGTTTAAGGCCCTGTCACACCCAATCGATTTAGGCAGCATTTTCCAAGAGTATGAAAAATTTGGAGAATACGCTGGCATACATCAAATCAGTTGTGGGCAAGTTTGGTATAAGTTAAGAGCACATTGAAGAACACTAAAGCATGCTGTACAGTATATGTTATTGTTTGCCGAGCTCTGAAAATTTTCAGCATGATGAAAATTTTCCGACATATCCAGCATATGGCTAAAATGTTCTGCATACACGGGGCTTAAGCTGTAGGGAAGTTATATGTTCAGTCACATGTTACTTGTAAGCCACTCATAAGTCGAAATATGTCGAGATAAATGTCTAGTGTCCCCAAAACTTATTTCTAACATATGGGTAATGCTCTTTGAACCTACGTGTAACTTACTGAAGGGGTTTCTAACTTACAGCTACCCTATAATGGCATACAATATTTGCAGCGTTGGTTCATAGGAGAAACCCAGATAACCTGGTCTTGTTCTTCTATTCACACAAAGTAAAAATGTTTCATACCTTGACATGTTTCCACTGTGATGGTCTCTGTGTAGACTAGGTGACACCTTTACTAATTAAGAGCTGACTTGATCCACCTGTTCTCTGTTCTGATCAGCTCAGCTGCTGCCTGCAGCACATATGGACACAGAGAGCTAAGCACACGTACTTGTTCGTATAACGGGACCTGTCGGGAATGTGTCTGAGCCATAATACTTTCAAGCTACAGGATATTATGAAGAACCAAATCCCTGTTTAGCCCTTCTTACCATGTTTTTTACCTTTGACTGACTGTTTTAGATGTGACTGACCTGACAGATTTGACAGCTCTGCCAGGTTGGTCACCCCCCCCACAGTGCGATGGTCTTTGGAGGGGAGAATCATCCCGGTTGAACAGAGATGATCTCTTGTGCACCTAGGACTCATGGATTGGGAGACGATGGCAGTTTGGCATGACTGCACTATGCATAAGTTAGGATAAGATATGCATAAGTTAGACTAAGGTTGGGCATAAGTTGTGAACATCAGCAACACGCTAAACATTGGTTTAAGTTATTTATAAGTTACCAAAATGTTCTATATAAGTTACAAATACATTATGTATATGTCAAACTCATTAAGAATATGTGATGCATAAGGCCAAAAATGAAAATTTTGGCATATGCCAGTGTTTTAGACCAATTATTACATGTTTGGCAAATGCTGCCTAAATCGTCAAGGTGTGACAGGGCCATTACAGAAGCCGCGTGAAGCATGGCTGAGAACATGATTGCACCTTCATTTTAATATTATTAATGTATTGGATCAGTTAATTACTTTTATTCCTTACCAATTCTGATCCAGCTATTTTGCTAGGATTGAACCTGATACTGATATGGTGGAGTGGATTGGCTCATCCCTAGTCCAAAATAATGTAAATATTTACATTCCAGCATCTAGATGAAGGTAAACACAGAAGCCTGGTCAGGATGTCACAGCCAATAGCATTGCTAGCTTCGCGAGGGTTCAGTACATGAACGCTTACCAAAGTAACTGAGAATGACAAAGAATATACGAAAAAACAACTTAAAGAGTAGGACTTTGCACTTGGAATACTTTAAAGAAAGACCTTATCTTTAATGCTTTTACATATATTACTGCATTAAAATAAATTGTAAAGAATGTGGTGAAAGAGGTTTGTCATCGTTTTCCATGGAAAGCATTTTTTGTTTTGTTTTGTTTTACTCTGTAGCTCTAGCAAGATGTCTGTGTTCATTCACAATTGCACCTCAGTAAATTAGAATATTGCAGAAAAGGGGTTTTTGTAGTGTAGCTTAAAAAGATAACCTGCTGTCAACTTGCTGTCAGATCCTGTCAGTCGGTGGATTTCTGTGTTTTGGTGCTCGGTTTTTGACTACTTTTTTGGCTTTTGAGAACTGAATTTGGATTACGGACTGGACATTTTAGTTTTGACCCCTGCCTGACCCCTCAGTGACGGCATCTACGGACTGGGAAACGAGAGCGGAGTGGAGCGGCCCGCCATTCAGCTAGCTAAACAGCTGTTCATTAGCTGTTTAGTCAACATAAATTGGCTGGGATCATGGGTCCTAAGAAAGCTCAGCAGACTAAGGAGGTGGACGATATTAAAGATCGCTTGACTTCTTGGCTGAAGAGATTTCTGCTGTTAAGCTACAGCAAAAAAACATCCTGGGCCTGCTCGAGGAGGTGAAAGCGCTGCAGATCCAGAACGCCGAGAAGGACAAGAGGCTGGCGTATCTGGAGAGCAGAGTGTCGAACCTGGAGCAGTACACCCGGGTGAACGACGTGATCATCACTGGGCTCCACATTAAACCCCGATTATGTGCTCGGGCGGAGGTCGCGGACAGCGGAGGGAGGCTCACCATGCTGGAAGATGAATCCACGGAGCAACAAATGACGGCCTTCCTGCAGTCCAAAGGAATCCAGCTGGACTGTAACACCATAGAGACCTGCCACCCTCTGCCCAGGAAAAACAGCGACAAACCGGCTGTGATCATGAGGTTTGTGAACAGAAAACACAAGACTGCGCTGCTAAAACAAAGTAGGAAACTGAAAGGAACGAACATTTACATGAACGAGCTCCTCACAAAAAAAAATGCAGAAATAGCCAGAAAAGCAAGATACCTGAGAAAGCAGAAAAAAGATTCAAAACACCTGGACATCAAACTGTAAAATATACATCAAATTAAACGGATCACCTGAAGAAGCCAAGGTCATTAACATCCGTAATATTGTGGAACTGGACAAATATTAATGAACATTATGAACTGGAGTCGACAGCAACAAGAGACAACTGTAGGACACTGAAGGATTATACTCATCTGCAACAGGACATTTAATTACATGAAACAAAAGATCATCAAACAGGAACAACAGGAACTGAAAGTTTTTGAATATACAGATCACAACCCACAGGACGTAGAATACAGTGGGGCAAAAAAGTATTTAGTCAGCCACCAATTGTGCAAGTTCTCCCACTTAAAAGATGACAGACGTCTCCAATTTTCATCATAGGTATACCTCAACTATGAGAGACAAAATGAGAAAAAAAAGAATCCAGAAAATCATATTGAAGGATTTTTAATGAATTAATTGGTAAATTCCTCGGTAAAATAAGTATTTGGTCACCTACAAACAAGCAAGATTTCTGGCTCTCACAGACATGTAACTTCTTCTTTAAGAGGCTCCTCTGTCCTCCACTCATTATCTGTATTAATGGCACCTGTTTGAACTCATTATCAGTATAAAAGACACCTGTCCACAACCTCAAACAGTCAGACTCCAAACTCCACTATGGCCAAGACCAAAGAGCTGTCAAAGGACACCAGAAACAAAATTGTAGACCTGCACCAGGCTGGGAAGACTGAATCTGCAATAGGTAAGCAGCTTGGTGTGAAGAAATCAACTGTGGGAGCAACTATTAGAAAATGGAAGACATACAAGACCACTGATAATCTCCCTTGATCTGGGGCTCCACGCAAGATCTCACCCTGTAGGGTCAAAATGATCACGAGAATGGTGAGCAAAAATCCCAGAACCACATGGGGGGACCAAGTGAATGACCTGCAGAGAGCTGTGACCAAAGTAACAAAGGCTACCATCAGTAACACACTACGCCGCCAGGGACTCAAATCCTGCAGTGCCAGACGTGTCCCCCTGCTTAAGCCAGTACACGTCCAGGGCCGTCTGAAGTTTGCTAGAGAGCATTTGGATGATCCAGAAGAGGATTGGGAGAATGTCATATGGTCAGATGAAACCAAAATAGAACTTTTTGGTAAAAACTCAACTTGTCGTGTTTGGAGGAGAAAGAACACCATACCTACTGTGAAGCATGGGGGTGGAAACATCATACTTTTGGGCTGTTTTTCTGCAAAGGGACCAGGACAACTGATCCGTGTAAAGGAAAGAATGAATGGGGCCATGTATCGTGAGATTTTGAGTGAAAACCTCTTTCCATCAGCAAGGGCATTGAAGATGAAACGTGGCTGGGTCTTTCAGCATGACAATGATCCCAAACACATTGCCCGGGCAATGAAGGAGTGGCTTCGTAAGAAGTATTTCAAGGTCCTGGAGTGGCCTAGCCAGTCTCCAAATCTCCACCCTATAGAAAATCTTTGGAGGGAGTTGAAAGTCCGTGCTGCCCAGCGACAGCCCCAAAACATCACTGCTCTAGAGGAGATCTGCATGGAGGAATGGGCCAAAATACCAGCAACAGTGTGTGAAAACCTTGTGAAAACTTACAGAAAACGTTTGACCTCTGTCATTGCCAACAAAGGGTATATAACAAAGTACTGAGATGAACTTTTGTTATTGACCAAATACTTATTTTACCGAGGAATTTACCAATTAATTCATTAAAAATCTTTCAATGTGATTTTCTGGATTTTTTTTTCCTCATTTTGTCTCTCATAGTTGAGGTATACCTATGATGAAAATTGGAGATCTCTCTCGTCTTTTAAGTGGGAGAACTTGCACAGTTGGTGGCTGACTAAATACTTTTTTACCCCACTGTATAACATAGACCCTGATAATAATTTATTTAGCTCCATCAATAATGACTGTAGTTACTACACGGATGAACAGTTTAACACAATGGTCACATCTGATTTCAATATTTCTATGATCCACTTCAACAGCAGAAGTCTCTATGCCAACTTTGATAACATTAAAGATTATTTACATCAGTTTAAAGAGCCCTTCAATATTGTGGCAATATCAGAGACGTGGCTCAGTGAAGAGAAAGGAGTGGATTTTACCATGGATGGCTATGAATTAAATTATATAAATAGAAAAGTGAAAAAAGGAGGAGGAGTTGCAATTTATGTTGACAAGAGCTTGAAATACAAGGTTGTTGAAAATCTGTCAGTAACTGTGGATGATTTATTTGACTGTATTACAATAGAAATCTGTCTGGACAACGTGAAGAATGTAGTAGTGAGCTGTGGATATAGAACACCTGGATCAAACATTGACTTATTTAAGGACTGGATGGAAAAAATGTATGCAAAACTAATTCATAAAGTTATGTTCATCTGTGGGGATTTCAATATAGATCTGATGAATTCAAAACAACATAGTTTGACAGAAGAATTTATCAACACAATGTACAGTATGGGCTTACATCCAACAATTACTGGACCTAGCAGAATCACGTCACACAGTGCCACACTAATAGATAACATATTCACAAACATTATGGAAAATAATATCAGGAGTGGGCTTTTATTGAATGATATCAGTGACCACCTGCCGATTTTTGTTGTCTATCAATGTGATTATAGGAAGAAAAAGTATGCCAAAAATATTAAATATAAAAGAATAAGAAGTGAAGAATTTATGTATTTACTGACAAAGGAATTATTAATACAAGACTGGAAGATAGTTTATGATGAAAATGATATAAATGAAGCATATGATAAATTTTTACAAATATTTCAATCATTGTACAATAAAAACTGTCCTATAAAACAATACAGTGACAGACAACAAAAGAAAAATATTCCTTGGGTCACCAAGGGGTTAATAAATGCATGTAAAAAGAAGAATACATTATATAAACAATTCATTAAGTGCAGAACAGAGGAAGCTGAGATCAAATATAAAAGAGATAAAAATAAGCTTACTACTATAATGAGGACCTGTAAGAAAGAATATTACAACAAAATATTAGAGGATAATAAAAATAACTTAAGAGGAATATGGCAAGTACTCAATGGGATTATTAGTAATCGACCTAAGAATGCTAATTATCCAGAATATTTTATTGAAAATGACAATTTGATAAATAATATGGAGGATGTGGTCAGTGGTTTCAATAATTTTTTTGTAAACGTTGATCCTGAATTAGCAAAATCAACAGTGACACCAGAAACAAACAACAGTGGTTCTGTGAATGAAATAGAAGATAGAAATCCAAACACAATCTTTTTTGGTGCAGTTACTGAAAAGGAAATTATCGAGACTGTGAGTAAATTTAAGAACAAAAAATCAACGGACTGGAATGAAATTGACATGACAATAGTGAAAAAAGTAATTAAGGGAATCTGTAACCTGTCATTTCAAACTGGTACATTTCCAGACAAAATGAAAATAGCAAAAGTAATACCTCTATACAAAACAGGAGACAGTCATTGTTTCACAAATTACAGGCCAGTCTCTTTACTCTCACAATTCTCCAAAATACTTGAAAAAATCTTCACTAAGAGACTGGATGATTTCACTGAAAAACACAACCTCCTTACAGACAGCCAGTATGGTTTTAGAGCAGATAAATCTACATCTTTGGCACTGATCGAACTTATAGAAGAAATTACTAGTTGTATAGATAAAAAAAAAAGTTTGCTGTAGGAGTATTTATAGATTTAAAGAAAGCTTTTGACACCACTGACCACAGAATTCTACTGAGAAAATTGGAGAGGTATGGGATAAGAGGGGTCGGACTGAGTTGGGTGGAAAGTTAATTAAGTAACAGACAGCGATTTGTACAAATCGGTGAGCACAAATCACCATTCACATATTAAATTTGTTTCTAAGACTGCCTTCTATCATTTGCGTAATATTGCCAAGATTAGGAGCATCTTGTCTCAGAGTGATGCTGAGAAACTGATCCACGCTTTTGTTAGCTCGAGATTAGATTATTGTAATTCTTTATTATCAGGCTGTCCTAAAACATCTTTAAAAAGTCTTCAGCTGATCCAAAATGCTGCAGCAAGAGTTTTAACAGGTACTAGAAAGAGAGATCATATCTCTCCGGTTCTGGCCTCCCTTCATTGGCTTCCCATAGAGTTTAGAATTAAGTTTAAAATCCTTCTTCTTACTTACAAAGCTCTAAACAATCAGGCCCCTTTTTATTTAAAATATCTGATACTACCGTATTATCCTAACAGAGCACTACGCTCCCAAAATGCAGGTTTACTTGTAATACCTAGAATCTCCAAAAGTACAATGGGAGGCAGAGCCTTCAGTTATCAAGCTCCTCTCCTGTGGAATCAGCTGCCAATCTGGATTCGGGAGTCAGACTCGATCTCTGTTTTTAAGAATAGGGCTAAAACCTACCTTTTTGATATAGCCTACAATTAGGGAGGGATCATGTGTTTCTGAACCCTCCCTTAGTTATGCTGCTAATAGGTTTAGTCCGCCGGGGGACCTCCAGTAATGCACTGGGCCTCACTCCTTTTCTCACTCTCAATGCAATATTTTTTTTGCTGGTCATTAACATCTGTTTGTTCTCTCCCATAGATTGAGTCCCCATCGTGCTGTTTGCTCTCTACATGTCTGTTCTTTTCTTCTTCTCTATCCCCTCACCCCCCAGCCAGTCGCAACAGATGACTGCCCCTCCCTGAGCCTGGTTCTGCTGGAGGTTTCTTCCTGTTAAAAGGGAGTTTTTCCTCTCCACCGTCGCCAAGTGCTGCTCACAGGGGATCACCTGATTGCTGGGGTCTTTCTGCAACTGTGGGGGTTCCCCCTGCAGTTGATAGTGCTATGAGATGACTGTTGTTGTGAAATGGCGCTATATAAATAAAGTTGAATTGAATTGAATTGAATTCATGAACATCACTTGTGGTGTGCCCCAGGGGTCAGTTTTGGGACCGAAACTCTTTATCTTGTATATAAATGACATATGCCAAGTATAGTGATTAGGATGCCTCCTGGACGCCTCCCACTTGAGGTGTTTCGGGCACGTCCCACTGGGAGGAGACCCCGGGGCAGACCCAGGACTCGGTGGAGAGACAATGTCTCCCAGCTGGTCTGGGAACGCCTTGGTATCCTCTCTGAAGAGCTGGAGCAGGTGGCTGGGGAGAGGGAAGTCTGGGCTTCTCTGCTTGAACTGCTGCCTCCATGACCCGGACCGCCGGAAAAGTGGTAGAAGATGGATGGATGGATGGATGGATATGCCAAGTATCAAAAATTCTGAAATTTATTTTGTTTGCGGATGACACAAATATCCTTTGCACTGGTGAGAATTTGCAGCAGGTTTTAGAGGTGGTCACAACTGAAATGAAAAAGTTAACGCAGTGGTTCAACAAAAATAAATTATCTCTAAATCTGAAAAAAACAAAGATTATGTTGTTTGGAAATTATAAAATAAATCATGAAATAATGGTAACGATAGATGATACCAGAATAGAAACAGTACAGGAAAATAAGTTCCTGGGGATGACGCTTGACAATAAAATCTGCTGGAAACCTCACATCAGTCACATCCGGGCCAAGTTAGCAAAATGTATAGGCATACTGGGGAAGACAAGACACATCTTGGACTATAAATCATTGGTCTTACTGTACAATTCACTGTTTCTACCTTATCTTAACTACTGTGTAGAAGTCTGGGGAAACACCTACAAGACCAACCTACAGTCAATATGCACATTACAAAAAAGAGCTATAAGGATAATAAATAATGAAGGGTATAGCGACCATACCAGTTCGTTGTTTTTAAAGTCACAGGCCATAAAGTTCATGGATTTAGTTAAATTTAAGACAGCACAAGTAATGTACAGGGCAATTAATAATCAACTCCCAACTAATATACAAAAAACATTAAAAAAAAGAGACAATGATTATAATTTGAGAGGAGACTTAAACTTTACAAAACCCAAGATACAAACAACCAAGAAAAGTCTGTGCATATCTGTCTGTGTGGTGGATTTGTGGAACAGTCTGGAACCGGAACTGAAACTATGTACAAACAGAAATCAATTCAAAAATAGGTGTAAACATTATTTGCTGAAAGAATATATGTTAGAAGGGTAGTAGTTATATGTACGATTCACTATGCTCACTCTGGGACACTATGGAATGGTGGGTGGGACAGCACTGTGTATATCTGTGTTGTTTGGGGCTGGTTTTGATGTATGGACTGTATGTATGTTGGGATGGATGGGTGTTAATGTTGATATGTACAAAATATAGTTAATTGTTTACTTGGGGTCTTAAATGTGGTGAATTGAATTTATTTCACATGGGTTGTATTTATGGAAAAGAGGAGTTGGAGTTAATAAGTGTTCACTTCACTTGTCATTTGTTTTTTTTTTAACGTTTTTGTTCAAAATAAAGTATGTATGTATGTATGTATGTATGTATCTATCTATCTATCTATAAACATTCATATATTCGATATTCACTACAGTTAGAATGTTTATATGTGAAATTTAAAAATAAGGGAGAAAAGGGAGATGCTGTGTATACCAGCTGTGTGGGATCGTGGAGCACATCTTCAGTCTGAGCCTGAAGCTGGGGAGGGTACCACAGCTGTGGAAAACATCCTGTGTGGTACCTGTACCGAAGACTCCACACCTCAAGGACCTGAACAGCTAAAGACCTGTGGCCCTCACATTACACCTAATGAAGACCGTGGAGAGGCTGCTCCTCGCCCACCTCAACCCCCTGGTGGGACCAGCGATATACCCACTTCAGTTTGCCTACCAGCATGGCATCGGGGTGGAGGATGCAGTGATCTTCCTCCTCTATCGTTCCCTGTCCCACCTGGAGAAGCCTGGGAGCACTGTGAGGATCAGGTTCTTTGGATTTGGTTCTGAATGTCCTGGAATGCCACTTGTGGTAATGTATCGTCGCTTCCTGTATTGCTGTCTGTCCGTGTGGTTTGCTGTCCTCACTCTCCTGAGGTTTTTGCTTTTAATTGTATTTTAACCACTTTTTTCCATCTACCGTTAGCTCTCATTTCTGTTAATCAAGCCTCTTGCACCTGTGTGCACTCCATGTCACCTAATCACCTTCTTTAGCCTTCTGTTCACCTTTCTTCAGTGTTTTTATTAGCTTTGGGTTAGCCACTAGCTATGGCTACTACCTCTCTTTCCTCTCCTCCTCTGGTGTGCTCTCTCTGTCAGATGTTTAGCTACACCTCTGCCTCTTTTAGTGATAACGGTAAATGTAATAAATGTTGTCTTTTTGAGGCGCTCGAGGCGAAGTTGTCTGATTTGGAATCCTGGCTCCGCTGCATTGAAACACCGTCTGCGCCAGTTACCCTCGACGGATGTCCCCTAGCTGCAGCAGAGCTCCCTAGCATAGGCCCTGTTAGCGGTCCTCCAGCTCTCCCCAGCAGTGAGGAGACTGGGTGGGTGACAGTGAGAAGGAAGCCTAGTCTCAAGGCCCCGGTACTCCACCAACCTGTTCACGTTTCTAATTGTTTTTCCCCGCTCAGCGACACACCCGCTGAGGAAAAACTCTGATCATTGGCGACTCTGTAGTCAGAAACGTGAACCTAGAGACTCCAGCAGCCATAGTCAAATCCATTCCTGGGGCCAGTGCAGGCTACATCGAGTCAAATTTGAAAATACTGGCTAAAAGTAACTGTAAATACTCCACAATTGTTATTCACGCTGGCATTAGTAAAGTCTGACTCCGGCAGTCGGAAGTCACGAAACTTAATGTAGAATCAGTGTGTGACTTTGCCAAAACGATGTCTGCCACTGTAGTATTCTCTGGGCCCCTCCCCAATCTGACCAGTGATGACATGTTTAGCCGCTCGTCATCCTTCAACCGCTGGCTGTCTGTGTGGTGTCCTGCAAACAACGTGGGCTACATGGACAATTGGAGCTCATTTTGGGGAAAACCTGGTCTTATGAGATGAGACAGCATTCATCCCACTTTGGATGGTGCTTCTCATTTATCTAACAATCTGGCATCTTTTTTATCCAAATTTCCAAAACCATGACTACTCAGAGTTGGGACCAGGAAGCAGAGTCGCAGTCTTAGATGCCTCACTGAAGCTCCTCTTCATCCGCCACCCCTCAACTTAGCCTCTTTCTTCCCCATCAGAGAATCATTGTCTGCTCCCTCCAAAGTAAATAAAAATATAATATATAACCATCCCAAAGTGATTAAACAAAAAGTTGGTAAAACTCAAATTAAACATAAAGCCTCTAAATTGAATGATTTGGCCTCTGTTCCTCCTCATAATTTAAAAATTAAATGTGGTTTGTTAAATATTAGGTCTCTAACTCCCAAGTCTCTGTTAGTCCATGATCTGTTAATTGATCATCAGATTGATTTAATTTCCCTTACAGAGACTTGGTTATGGCAAGAGGATTATGTTGGTTTAAATGAATCAACTCCCTCTGGTTATTTAAACTGTCAAAATCCCAGAAGTTGTGGTCGTGGAGGAGGTGTAGCAACAATTTACCATTCCAAATTACTAGTTAATGTAAAGCAAAAAACATGTTATAATTCCTTTGAGGGCCTGGTCCTCAGTATTGGGCACTTCAGCAATTTTAGGCTAAACCCAATTTTATTTGCCATAGTTTATCGTCCCCCATCAACCTACTCAGAATTTTTATCCGAATTTGCTGATTTCTTAGCTGATTTAGTGCTGAAATCTGATAGAATAATTATAGTAGGGGACTTTAATATACATGTAGATGTAGATAGTGATTGCCTTAATGTGGCACTTAATTCAATATTAGACTCGATGGGGCTTTCTCAGAAAGTAGGAAATTCTACTCATTATCTCCACCATACGTTGGACCTTGTTCTGACATATGGCATAAAAATAGAAAATCTGGTAGTGTCTCCTCATAACCCTGTACTGTCAGACCATTGTCTGTTAACCTTTGATTTTACTATTTCTGACTATTTGGCTCCTAAAGAAAAATATTACCACAGTAGATGCCTCTCAGATGATGCTGTTACCAAATTTATGCAGATTGTTTCCTCTATGCCATGTGTCAACACAACGGAAATAAGCTATAGACAGCTTGCTCCTTCTGTAATTGATAGCATGGTAGATAGTGTTACAGCTTCTCTGCATCAGACTCTAGACATAGTGGCCCCATTAAAAAAGAAAAAGTCTAATCAGAGATTTCTAACTCCTTGGTTCAACACAGAAACTTGTAGCTTAAAACAGAAGACTCGTCAATTAGAAAGAAAATGGCGCTCCACTAATTTAGATGAAATCTATTTAGCTTGGAGAAATCATCTTTTAATTTATAAAAAATCTCTTAGAAAAGCTAGAACGCATTATTATTCTACAAGAATAATCCCAGGTTTCTTTTCAGTACTGTAGCCAGGTTGACAAAGAGTCAGGACTCTGTCAATCCTAACATTCCCTTATGGCACTTTTCCACAAGTATCACCTTAGCTTTACTTACTTTTACTTTACTCAGTTTCTCGCTCTTTCCACAGTACCCTACACGCTTTAACCGATACGATTTTCGTGCCAGCTTAGGGGCAGGGGACAAGCGAGAAAAAGCGAGGTGTGATTTTTCGTCAATCGACTGCTAGCCGCTGATTGGTAACGTCACAGAGAAAGCGTCCGTTTTCAGTTTTCGGTTGAAGCTGCACGACCGCCATTTGTAATTTCAGCGAGTAAACACGGTGAGCGGCTTCACAATTGTGTTAACGATGTCCACGCGCAAGTTTATTCCATGGACAAACCAGGAGGTGCGGACTTTTCTTTCCTTCGTAGCTGACGACCACATCCAGAGCGAGTTGGATGGGGCAACTCGCAATGAAAAGATATACCAGCAGTTGTCCGACCAAATGGCGGCCCAAGGGTTCATCCGGACTGCCAAACAGTGTCGTGAAAAACTAAAAAAAATGAAGAGCGATTATCGGGCCATAAAGGACCATAACGGACGCAGTGGTGCGAGTAGAAAGGAGTGGAAATGGTACGATCAGATGGACGCGATATATGGGCATCGGCCTGCTAGCAATGGCAGAGACAATGTGCTCGACACTGGCACGCAATTGGAAAACGTTGACGGTGAGTGTTTTTTTAATATTGTCTGTCTTTTCGTAGATTTGTCCTTTCGGTCAAAAGCTCACTTCTTTTAAGCAATAAAGAAAGTTTTTCGATTGTGGGCAATGGTTAGTGATGATGCTTAGCCAGTGATGATGGTTAGCCAGCTAATATCCGGCTACCTACGCAGCTTCACGCTTTTATTTCAGTATTCACTTGAACCAAACGCTGAAAGAAGATTATTATTGTATTCGGTTTAAAAAGTTTGGTGTTTCCTCTACATGTTGCACTTTCTTGGTGAGCTTAGTGTGTGCATTTTTCTTCTAGAATCACTTCTCACATGCCAGGGGTCCGCCTCACAGGACCGCCCGGACTCTCCGGCGTCTGTCTGGGGGCCAGAATCGGTGTCGACAGCTTTCTGCGCACTATCGGCAGGTCCATCACCATCCGTCATGTCCCGGGCAAGTTCTGGTAAGGCAAAACTGAAAATGACCACCCATTTTTTTTATGTGATTATTGTTATTTTCTATAGACGCCTAATAAGGAATGTAAAATGTCTTTGTAATTAAAAAAATAAAGACTAGATGCAGGGGTGTTTTCATAACAACCCAGCGCAGTTTTTATTAGGTGTGGTGGTGGTCAAAATACTGTTGTATTTTTTATAAAAAATAAAAGCACATGTTCCGACTTTCAAATCAACATGCTTCAGTGAACAGTATTAAGCCCTTCTGATTTCTAAGGCCACAGTACCAAGAAATTTGTTTAAAAATAACCCATACAATCAAAAAGTTTTTCAAATTATTCATTTTCGGCATGAATGGGATGTAGCCTAACCACAGCTACCCAGAAGATACACAATCCACTGTACTGAGGGACAGCAAGATGACAGTTGATCTTAAATACAGCAAAGAAGCGTCCCACCACCAGCTTTCACAAGTTTAATTCCAATTTTTTTTTTTGACATGTTTTGCTCCAGCATTCTCAAAAAAAAAAAAATTCTGTCTTTCATCTAGCGAGGAGGAGAAGAAGCAACGCCTTGGGCGACCTGGCATCAGTGATGTCCCAGAGTCATGCTGATGAGATGCTGGCCCATGATAGAATGCTGGAACAGCAGGAACGGCTCCACGAACAGCGCGAAAGACACCATCAGGAGCTACGAATGCTTGCAGCAAACCTGCAGTCAGCCCAGGAGAAGGAAGAAGCATTCAGAAGGGATGAGCTGGCCGAGACGGCTTCTTTCAACAGAGTTTTCCTAAACCATTTTGGCAGACTTGTGGAAGTATTGAAAAATCACAGTGTTTAAACATGTTTTGGGAATATTTCTAATGTTATTAAATTACTTTTTTGGATAAAAGTGTGGTTTGTCTGTTACAACTAAATGAGAAAGGCGAAAAATTACATACACATTCCATTGCCTCATATTATCCAAATGCCTCTGTTCATACATAAAGGTGTCACGATTTTTAAAGCTAATGTAATTGTTATTGTTAAAGTCAATAAAAATTATCACGGCTGTATTCATCTATCTAAATTTTGTACTGTTTTCAAGTTAACTTCTAAGCAGAGGCACAGGTGTACTTTAGATTCAGCAGTAGACACTGAAGGTAAAAGGTAAGTACATGTAAATTGAATGTTCTATCGTCATTCCTAATTCATAGAATTTCAATACATAATGAGTCTAGTATAATTTAAAGGGAAAATACCCATACATGTAAACCCAAATATAACAGTTTTGTAGCTTAAAACGTTGACATGAATATGATAAACCTATGATTTTCTGATTCAATACATACAAAGTGTCATAGGTTTGAAAAATAAAATTATAATTTGGTGTTGGCCAGTCTGACAATGTCACAGTATTTAATCGGAATAACAAAAGTGTCATCACAAAATTTCGTGGTACATTGGCAATTCCGTCAAAAACAAAGTGCCTTTTTTGTTGTAGTCATTTTTGTAAGGTGTTTTAAAGTGTAATCAACCATCCCTGAATACATATGCCTTAGGAATATCAATAGATGGGAAAATGATACTCAAATGACACTCGACATACAAAACGGTGCTACAGTTGGATTGCCTTTCTTTAAAATTTTCAAAATTATTGTGTAAGTAAAAGTGGGCTAGGATTAACTTGAAATATAACAAGTTTCCACATATAATTCCAAGGTCAATTGGCAATTCAAGCAAACCGAAAGGGAGTTGTTCAGCTGCTGCATTTTTCTGCAGCCATTTTCTACGGTGTTTTAGAGTGTAATTTTGCTTCCCTGAACACATATCCCTTTAAAATAACTATCAATGGGAAAATGAGACACAAACAAGAATTTTACTACAATTGATTTGGCTTTTTTTTTTAAAGTAATTTCACTTATTTTGTAAGTAAAATAGGGCTATGATTAATTTGAAATACAACAAGTATCAACATATAATTCCAAGGTCAATTACAAGCTTTTAGCATTTAATTAGCTGTCCCTTAAGAGTTAACCGTTATGAACAACAGAGGAGACGTAGATGAAAAATTTCCCAAATTTTATTTAAAAAACAAAAGTTTGACAAATGTATGCAGATGAATCATGACAAAAATGAAATGTCTTAATTATTGCTACACAAGTTCTGCATCACAGCATCTCTTATATCTCCACCCGGCTCCTCTACTCCCTGTGACGCTGCCACCACCACTTGTTCATCGGCTGCATCATCCAATGTAGTGTCAAAGGCCTCTCCATGACTCTCACACAGATTATGCAGTGCACAACAAGTCAACACAATCGATTTAACCAGTGCGATGTCGCTGTCATTCCGTTTCAGAAGGCAGCGCCACCTTCCCTTCAGCCTGCCGAAAGCATTCTCCACAACCACCCGTACTCTACTGATGGTCTGGTTGAACGTCTGTTGTTCTTCAGTTAGTCGTCCGGTGTCACTGAATGTTTTCAACAGCCAGTTTTGCAGTGGATAAGCAGAGTCTCCAAGGATGAAGTAGCCCACACTTACCGCACCAATGTTCCTGAGTTTAGGTGGGAAGAGGTTTCCCTGACTGGCTAAATCCCACAGTGTGGACAGTCTCAGCACCCTAGCATCGTGCATGCTCCCAGGCAGCCCTGCAAATACATTCCAGAACAACCCCCTTCCATCAACAACACCTTGAAGGAGAACAGAGTGCCAACCTTTACGATTAAAGTAGTCGGTGTGACATTCTCTTGGTGCAATGATGGGTATGTGTGATCCATCTATGGCACCAACGCACATTGGTAGCCCCCACCGACTCTCGATGTAGGCCGACATTTCCGTGAACCTCACTTCATCAGGACAATGTATTAGATCTGGAACCAGCAATGATTCTGCTGCTGCACAAAAGTCATGTACACACCTGCACACCGTTGTGATGCTGACACCAAAAAGATGTCCTATAGTGCGATACTCTGAACCGGTAGCAAGCCTCCACAGTGCAATGGCCACTCTCTTCCTCAGAGGCACACACTGGCGGAATGTCGTGTCTTGAAGCTCCATGCATGGACGCAATTTGTTGCACAGGTAGGTGAAAGTGTCCTCGGACATCCGGAAATTCCGCAACCACTGTGTGCTTGAGAAGGTGGGGACAATATTCTCCCACCACTGCGAGCTACGTTTTACTGCCCAGGTCCATGGTCTGCAGCGTTGATTTTGCAACAACGCAGCCAACTAGAAGACACACACAGCATACATATTAATACTGATAACCTGGCGACATCAAAATGCTGTACACAACAATGACATGACGATAAAATGACAATAGAAAGCATTAAATTACCAAAAACTGTTTCCTCGTGTGCTTGATTTGCCTGATGTGCATGATGTGCTGGGCCATTAAGCTCGCTGTCTCAATTTCCGCTGCTTCATAATATTCCCCAATGGCAACAGCGAGTCTCTGGTACAGCTGCAACGTGTGTTTTCGCAATGCACGTTGTCTTCTCATGTAAAGCTGTCTTCTCCGCTTAAAAAAATTCATTGCGTTCAGAAGCCATACAAGGATGGACAACGTGGAAATCCTCCAATCGTAATCCGCCATTTTCTTTGTTGTGAATAAGTCGGTCGCCGGAGATGACGTCAGCAGAGTATGGGGCCGCCTCAATCCCGCCCACTACAGAGTTTACGCGGCTTTACAGAGCTGCAATGGGTGAACAACCCAGGGAGAAACAAGTAGTGGAGAATCGAAACAAGTAAAAAAGAACTGGGACTATGGAAAAGAGCCATTAGAGCTTACTAGTCAGGACTTTATGAACTTTTTCAATAATAAAATTTCATCTATCAGAGATAAAATCAATCAGGTTCTTCCCACAGTTAACTTAAATACAGTAACTACTACAACTCCTTCAATTGATGTCTATCTTGGTGAGTTTACTCCAATTGACCTTTGTGAGTTAGACAAAATAGTTTCCTCATCCAAACCTTCAACTTATCTTTTAGACCCTATTCCTACCAGGTTATTTAAAGAAGTCTTCCCACTTATTGGTAGCTTTATTCTTCATATAATCAATTCTTCATTAACTTTAGGCCATGTACCGCAGGCTTTTAAAAAGGCTGTAATTAAACCCATGTGGCAGTTCGGTTAACCCCCACAACAGATAAGGACACTCAGCTCTCTTGTCTCTGTTTTTCCCGCTGCACTACTGAGGTGTAATGTGCCATTCATGTATTTGTGATGCAAATGCCATGCATGTATTGTGATGTAATGCGCCATTCTCGTATAGTGCTCATGCGTCTTGTCCTTACTGTGCTTCTTCTGAGCATCTTACATATGTAGATGTGCTTTGGTGTAAATCCCCACAAACAGACTGGTCAAACACAGCGCTCGGCTAGAGCAAATAACAGAACAGTGAAATGTGTATTAATGTCTACAGGCAGCCCCGTTTGGTCTGGCTCACTTCTGTGATGTTAACTGTTGCCTTTCATGCAAATGTCTCATGCCTGTCCTGTTATCTCTTTGATCAGACCAACTGCTGTGAATGCTTTGATGTATTGTTGTAGTTGGGTGTATATATACTGCATTGTAACCATGCTCTCACTCTCTCACTCTCACTTCAATCTCTGCTGCAGGACACAGACTTTGTGTCCCCTCTTCACTGAGAGCCGTGGGCTCGCTCTCGGCGCTCATGCACGGCGCCGGGAGCGGAGCTTGTGACGGCGGTATGATAATAAAACTCTACTTAAAACCTCCAATGACGCCGCTTTATCTCATGCCGCTGCACCCTTACTCAAAAAGCCAGTGCTGGATCCAGGAGTTTAATCTAACTATAGACGAATCTCTAATCTCCCTTTCATTTCAAAAATCTTAGAAAGAGTTGTTGCTATGCAATTATTTGACCACCTGCAGCGAAATGGTTTACTTGAAGAGTTTCAATCTGGGTTTAGAATCCATCATAGTACTGAAACAGCCTTAGCGAAGGTCACTAACGACCTCCTCATTGCATCTGATAATGGACTTGTTTCTGTACTTGTCCTTTTAGACCTTAGTGCAGCTTTTGATACTATCGATCATAATATTCTACTTGATAGATTAGAACACTATGTTGGACTTAATGGAACTTCGTTGCAGTGGTTTAGATCTTATTTATCTGATAGGTTCCAGTTTGTTCATGTAAATAATGAGTTTTCTTTCAACTCAAAGCTTAGTCATGGAGTTCCACAGGGATCTGTGCTAGGCCCTACTCTTTTTTGTTTATATATGCTTCCGTTAGGCAATATTATTAGAAAGCACTGTATACATTTTCATTGTTATGCTGATGACACACAATTATACCTGTCAATGAAGCCAGATGATAGTAATCAATTAGCCAAGTTAGAAGCCTGTCTTAAGGAAATCAAAGCTTGGATGACTTGTAATTTCCTGCTATTAAATTCAGATAAGACTGAAGTCATTCTTGTTGGTCCAAAAAACCTTAGAAATTCCTTTCCAAATCAAACTTTCAGTTTGGATGCGGTTACTCTTTCTCTTAATAGCTCTGTGAGGAACCTTGGAATTATTTTTGATCAAGATCTGTCCTTCAATTCACATATTAAATTTGTTTCTAAGACTGCCTTCTATAATTTACGTAATATTGCCAAGATTAGGAGCATCTTGTCTCAGAGTGATGCTGAGAAACTGATCCACGCTTTTGTTAGCTCGAGATTAGATTATTGTAATTCTTTATTATCAGGCTGTCCTAAAACATCTTTAAAAAGTCTTCAGCTGATCCAAAATGCTGCAGCAAGAGTTTTAACAGGTACTAGAAAGAGAGATCATATCTCTCCGGTTCTGGCCTCCCTTCATTGGCTTCCCATAGAGTTTAGAATTAAGTTTAAAATCCTTCTTCTTACTTACAAAGCTCTAAACAATCAGGCTCCTTTTTATTTAAAAGATCTGATGCTACCGTATTATCCTAACAGAGCACTACACTCCCAAAATGCAGGATTACTTGTAATACCTAGAATCTCCAAAAGTACAATGGGAGGCAGAGCCTTCAGTTATCAAGCTCCTCTCCTGTGGAACCAGCTGCCAATCTGGATTCAGGAGTCAGACTCGATCTCTGTTTTTAAGAATAGGGCTAAAACCTACCTTTTTGATATAGCCTACAATTAGGGGGGGGGGGGGGGGATCATGTGTTTCTGAACCCTCCCTTAGTTATGCTGCTAATAGGTTTAGTCAGCCAGGGGACCTCCAGTAATGCACTGGGCCTCACTCCTTTTCTCACTCTCAATGAAATATTTTTTTTTGCTGGTCATTAACATTTGTTTGTTCTCTCCCATAGATTGAGTCCCCATCGTGCTGTTTGCTCTCTACATGTCTGTTCTTTTCATCTTCTCTATCCCCCCCCCCCCCCAGCCAGTTGCAGCAGATGACTGCCCCTCCCTGAGCCTGGTTCTGCTGGAGGTTTCTTCCTGTTAAAAGGGAGTTTTTCCTCTCCACCGTCGCCAAGTGCTTGCTCACAGGGGATCGCCTGATTGCTGGGGTCTTTCTGCAACTGTGGGGGTTCCCCCTGCAGTTGATAGTGCTATGAGATGACTGTTGTTGTGAAATGGCGCTATATAAATAAAGTTGAATTGAATTGAATTGAACTCCTGAACCAAGTGGTGGACACCAGTGTTGAGGGGGGCCATTAAGCTGAAGAAGGAGTCCTATCAAGCTTGGTTGGATTGTGGGACTCCTGAAGCAGCTGAAGTGTACTGGCAGGCCAAGCGGAGTGCAGCTCGGGTGGTTGCTGAAGCAAAAACTCAGGTATGGGAGAAGTTCGGTGAGGTGATGGGACGAGACTTTCGGTCAACCTTGAAGAGATTCTGGCAAACTGTCTGGCAGCTCAGGAGGGGGAAGCACCTCCCTGTCCACACTGTGTATGGTGTGGCTGGGGCACTGCTGACTTCGACGGGGGATATCGTTGGGCAGTGGAAGGAATACTTCGAGGATCTCCTCAATCCCACTGACACGCCATCCACAGAAGAAGAAGGAATTGTGGACAAGGGGGACGACTCGCCGTTCACAGGGGCTGAGGTTGCCAAGGTGGTTAAAAATCTCTTTTGTGGCCGGGCCCCGGGGGTGGATGAGGTTTGCCCTGAATACCTCAAGGCTCTGGATGTTGTAGGGCTGTCATGGTTGACATGCCTCTGCAACATTGCATGGAAGTTGGGGGCAGTACCTTTGGTTTGGCAAACCGGGGTGGTGATTCCTCTCTTCAAGGGGACCGGAGGGTGTGCTCCAACTTTAGAGGGATCACACTCCTCAGCCTCCCTGGGAAGGTCTATGCCAAGGTACTGGAGAGATGAGTCCGGTCGTTGGTCGAACCTCGGATTCAGGAAGAGCAATGTGGTTTTCGTCCTGGCTGTGGCACATCAGACCAGCTCTTTACCCTCTTGAGAATCCTCGAGGGTTCGTGGGAGTTTACCCAACCAGTTTACATGTGTTTTGTGGACTTGGAGAAGGCATTTGACCGTGTTCCTCATGTTTTTTTTTTTGTGGGGGGGTGCTTCAAGAGAATGTGGTATTGGGCTTATTGATACGAGCTACTCGGTCTCTGTATGACCTTTGTGAGTATTTGGTTTGTATTGCCAGCATTTGGTCGGATTCATTCCCAGTGAGAATTGGACTCCGCCAGGGCTGTCCATTGTCATGATCCTGTTCATAATTTATATGGACAGGATTTCTAGGCGCAGCCAGGGAATGGAGGGTGTCATGCCTGGTGATCATTTGCAGATGATGTTGTCCTGTTGGTATCATCCAGCAACGACCTACAGGTCTTACTGGGATGGTTTTCCGCTGAATGTGAAGTGGCTTGGATGAGAATCAGTACCTCCAAGTCTGAGTCCATGGTCCTCACCCAGAAAAAAGGTGGATTGTCCTCTCTGGGTTGGGGACAAGCTCCTGCTTCAAGTGGAGGAGTTTAAGTATGTTGGGGTCTTATTCATGAGCGAGAGGAGAATAGAGGGATAGATTGACAGACGAATCAGAGCAGCATCTGCAGTGATGCGGACGTTGTACTGGTCTGTTGTGGTGAAGAGGGAGCTTAGCTCTAAGGCAAAGCTGTCGATTTACCAGTCAATCTACATTCCTACCCTCACCTATGGTCATGAGCTTTGGGTAATGACCGAAAGAACGAGATTGCGGATACAAGTGTCTGAAATGAGCTTTCTTTGTAGGATGGCTGGACTCACCCTCAGAGATATGGTGGGGAGCTCAGTCATCCGGGAGAGGCTCAGAGTAGAACTGCTGCTCCTCCACATTGAAAGGAGCCAGTTGAGGTGGTATGGGCATCTGATCAGAATGCCTCCCACTTGAGGTGTTTCGGGCACGTCCCACTGGGAGGAGACTCCGGGGCAGACCCAGGATTCACTGGAGAGACTATGTCTCCCAGTTGGTCTGGGATCACCTTGGTATCCTCTCTGAAGAGCTGGAGCAGGCGGCTGGGGAGAGGGAAGTCTGGGCCCCCTCTGCTTGAACTGCTTCCTCCGTGTCCTGGACCTCTGGAAAAGCAGTAGAAGATGGATGGATGGATGGATGGATGGACGAGTGTGTGTGTGTGTGTGTGTCTCCCATATGGGAGATGGGAGCTGTTTTTCCTGTGAGCTCCGCTGGCTAAATTTTGAAAACCTAAACAGGATGGCTTTCTGGGGATTTCCACAGCAGATGCAATTTATTTTCTCTGAGTGTTCAGCAGTGTACAGCCAAACTGGAACATTTATTCATCGTTACGATTATCAATTTTGTTTCTGGACACTGTTGAATCATTCTTCCACGTACTGGCTGGTAGATGGTTGGGACCCTTTTTTGAGATAACAGATTTGTAGTTTTGATCATATCTGGACCAATCTTGTGGTGAACGCTCATCATAATAGTGATATGCCATATTGTTTCAATTGTAAACTACCAGCATTTCTTACCTTGGGGCGCCATGTGCGCGTGCGTGTAAAGGACCCGGATGTGTAGACAGCCCTATTGCTCTGAGTGCTGCTTTCCCTGTGCTGCTGTAATCCTGGAATTTCCCCATTGTGGGACTAATGAAAGGCTTATCATATCTTATCATATCTTATCTTGAATTTTGCTACCTGGGTGGAGGCTTGCTATAACCCAGCCATGTGGGGAGTACAAGCCATTGTACCTCACCTACTCCTGCTCCACAAGGTGAAAGTTAATTTAATCCCTATTACTATACCCATCCACCTGCTTCATAGCTTAATCTCTACAGAAATAGTTTGACTTTTTAGTAGATGTGCAAATGTTGGAGAGAATATTAAGTCACATATTTCAGCATCACTCAACAGGCAGCTTAAGTGATTTTTAAGACATGACGTGCACAGAAAGAGATTGAGTGAGACCCAGTAAAGGTGACATTGCTTGTTTTTCTCCTGACCGCATGGACAAAGACTGGCCCAGTGGCCTTTAACTACAGCAACCTATCTGGTCACTTTCAATATAAGGATGCCTCTAGTTTCTGTCTGAGAAAATGATACTCTTTGTCCAAGAGACCCAAGGGATTTTGAGGCTTGCAGGGAGAGATTTGGGAGCCAGTGTGGTTGTATGGGAGTAGTTCTGTTAACAAGAAGACTATGAGGTGCCAGATATTTAGCAACCAGTCCTTGATCCTCAGCCCTCTTGGCACATAACTAAAGAAGACTGTGGAAGGGAATGAACGGGCGTCTTTCACTCAAGCCTTTGTGTATTGTCTCTCGGAGTCCCCATGCATCTCTGTGAGAGACTGCTGTCACAATAAGCCTTTTGATTCCTAAATAACAAAACAAGGAGGATGGAGATTTAAAATAATTTTAAACAAGCACCTAGCAAAAAAGAGTAAATAAAAGCGCATATGGTGACTTTTGCATATGATTTGTGTTTGACTCAACATTGTCTTATTCATCTTGTAAGTGATGTCTTGGCAAAAATGTCTCTATAGTACCAAGAATAAGTCAATTAGAAAAGGATTAGGGGATTGGAATCTGTGAGCTCTCTCAGATGTTGGAGGACTGAAGGACAATCAGTCAGCAAACTGAGAAGCTCACGTCTCCTCAAAGTCAGCAGACAAACAATAAAGCCAATAATGTGTATATAAGCTTTCAATGCACAAATGCGGTGGGCAGGACTCACGCTGGAAATGAATTGGCTTTCAGATATAAAAAATAAACAGCTGGAGGCTTGTGGGGAGCACAAGCCAGTATACCCCACCATACAGGTACATCTCAAAAAATTAGAATATCATGAAAAAGTTCAATATTTTTTGTCACTCATTTCAGAAAGTGAAACCCATATATTATATAGATTCATTACACAGAGTGAAATATTTCAAGTGTTTATTTATTTTAATTTTGATGATTATGTCTTACAGTCCATGAAAACCCCAAATTCAGTTTCTCAAACAATTAGAATATTACATAAAATTAATTTTAAAAAATCATTGTTTAATAGTAATGTTGGCCGACTGAAAAGTCTGTCCATGTACCACTCAGTACTTGGTCGGGGCTCCTTTTGGATTAATTACTGTATCAATGTGGCGTGGAGGTGATCAGCCTGTGGTTCTGCTGAGGTGTCATGAAGGTCCAGGTTGCTTTGATAGTGACCTTCAGCTCGTCTGCATTGTTGGGTCTGGTGTCTCTCATCTTCCTCTGGACAATCCTCCATAGATTCCCTATGGGCTTTAGGTCAGGAGAGTTTGCTGGCCAATCAAACACAGTGATGCCATGGTCATTAAACCAAATAAAATTAATTTTATATAATTTTCTATTTTTTGGCGAAACTGAATTTGGGGTTTTCATGGGCTGTAAGCCATAATCATCAAAATTAAAATAAATAAACATTTGAAATACATCTCTCTATGTAATGAAGCTATATAATATATGGGTTTCACTTTCTGAAATGAACAACAAAAAATATTGAACTTTTTCATGATATTCTAATTTTTTGAGCTGTACCTGTACTCCTCTTCCATGGAGGTCTAAAAATGCAGTGCCTCTAGTGGTCGTTGGAGAGGGGCTAAAAAAGGTGAATCAATTCCCATACATCAGAGAAGAATCAGAGGGAATCTTTTTCTCAATAGTTAATTTCTTCTTTCATAATAAATTCATGTGTAACAAACATTTTTTATGATGTGATCTGAAAGTTAAGTTGCTTTGATCAACAGACGGCTAATATCAGCAGTTGTTCCATTTATACTTATTTAGAGGTGAACATGACAATCATTTCATGAAAACAAATATTTAAAAAATAATACCTCAACAAGGTTTCTAGAAACATGCAAAATTAGTCTTTATAGTCTTCAAAAATTATTATATTGATGAAAAAATTATTTTCCACCCTATGGATCACCACCTTATCATGGTGGGAAGGGTTTGCGTGCCCTAGTGATCCCAGGAGCTACAGTCATGTGAAAAAAATAGGACACCCTGTATAAACCTGTGTGCTTTTGAAACATATTTGGACATATGGAGGTAGTATTGTGATTTGGCACCTTTATTGTGAAGTGTGGTGCAATGGCGGGCACTTCCTATTCCACCACTGCACCGCCCTATAAATACCAGAGGGCATCCATATTGTTGCTCTCTTTGACCGGTGCCCTCTGCCTGGTGCCAACCGTGTGTCTGCTGTTCCACATCATTCAGTAAATCTGAGTTTGTCCAGCCATCTTGCCTCATCCTTTCCCCAAGGTATTTCCATACATACAGTAACATTTGGCGATCGAGGATTAACTCATGGAGGCATGTATCACATCACTTCGCCCCTTCCTTGAGCTCCTGGGTGAGCCGCTGGTGCCTTGGCTGAGATGGTTTGAGGCTTTCCAGACCTACATCGCCGTGCTTGACCTTGGTAAGCTTGACAAGTTTATAGCAGGTGCGCTACTTATTCACAACCTGGGTACTGAGGGCCAGCGTGTCCTGCACACACTCAGAGCTTTGGACTCTTTTCAAGACGTCGTGGAGCTGCTAGCAAACCACTTTCATACCCCGGATAGCATGACTGTCCGGAGGATTCGCTTTTGGCAGTGACATCAATGAATGGGTAAGCCTATTCATCATTTTTTCCCCAACTTAAGGCAGTTCGCTAGTGAGTGTCACTTTGGGCCCCTACAAGGTGAATTGGTACATGACCAGCGTTCGGAGCACATGTGCATCGCCGCATTGTGGGCTAGGCTACTTATGGCGCTGAACGACTTAACGTTAGCCAGGGCTTTCAAGCTAGCTCTCCAACTGGAGGCTACAGACAAGCTAGCTTTGGAGCTAAACTGGTGCCAGTCATAACAGCCACTGGAGCCTCCTGCCGTGGCAAAGGTTGTGGGCTCAGATAGCGAGGATAGCTTGTACGATGACACTACGGAGGCCAATGCTGCCAGCCGAAAGTCTGCCCTGGGGAAACTTCTTTGCCTAGGGTTGTGGGTCTGCAATACACAGCAATAAGGCTAAGAACGGCCTGGCTAGAGGGAAGAGTTGTAGCAGATGTGGACATTTGAACCATTATGCTAGAGTGTCACGTGCCGAGCCGGCTTGGCTTTCCCCGGTTCGGCCTCTATCTCTTTGTGGGATTGGCCACAGCCCCTCACTCTCCTTCTGGCACATCAGCTGTTTCCAGTCCCCGGTAATTATCTATCCGTGCCTCGCCCAGGTGATTCCTATTTGTCACGCCAGTGGCGTCTGTATTAAAGGAGCTCTTTGCTAGACAGACGCCGCTGGATTATTGTACGTGTTAGATGGTTTCTCTTTGCCGTCAACTGTCACGTCACTAAGGACTGCCTTTGTGTCTTGGATTCCCGCTGTGATGACTCGGTCTGCCCCCCCACTGCGAGTAACTGCCTGTGCGCTATTCCGCTGCTGTTTTCCGCCTGTGTGTGTGTAGGGCAACCTTGAGGACGCTAACAAGGATCCAAGCTGTTCTGTGTCTGTATGTTAAGTTGTGTGTTAATAAATGTGTGTTTGGTGTAACCCTGCACTTAAATCCTCATCCTTTTTTCCCCTTTCCGTGTTCTAGGAAAAGTGCACGGGCGAGTTCATGACAGAATAATCCAGCCATAAAAGGATTTAGCGGGTTACACCCACACTAATCATTTTCTTTTCATTTTTGGGACTGTCTCATTTCCACTCACCTGCGTCCGGGCACGATGACTGAGCTGCTGGAGAGGGAACTGCACTCGCTTTTTCTGCTGGAGGACATACTCTTGCGGACGCTGGAGCCGGGTTCATCCGAGACAGCTCGATGGGCTCGGAATACGGCGGTGAGAGTGATGAATCAAGATAGCCTGTGGGACCATCCGGAGGCAGCCGAGATCTTCCGGGAGATTGTCGCCGTGACGTCCACAGGGTCAGGTGAGGAGCTCCCAGCGCTCGAGCCCCCCACGGCTACAACACCATCGCTCCCTGTTTCTCCGGAGATCATTGGCCTTGATTACTTGCGGCTGAATGGTGTGCTCAGAATCCCAGACTATCTGATGCCCCAACCGACTGTGAGGAAAAGGAAGCCTCGCCGGAGGAAGCCCCTCTCATCTTCAGTGGCCGTCATCGCTCTGCCGAGAGGCCCTCTGAGATTGATCCGGCTACGTTCACCTCCGCGTCATCGGAGCTGGCTCCTCCACAATCCTTTGAAGGGGTCAGTGACACGGAGAAGGGTGACTGCCAACTGTTTGCAGCTTTCAACATCGGGAACTGGGATGACAGGCAAGTGTTTTTTCATTCCACTCAATCTAATTGCAAACCTTGTCTGTCTCCCGAGGGAGAGGCCCAGTTTCAGCAATCTGCTGGGTCCCCTCCTCCGGCTGCAAATATTAATTCACTTTTCCCCCTCTCCGTGTCTCCTCCCATTCTCCCTGAGGGCCAGCAGGCCCAAGGTCTGGGCCATCAGATGGCGGAGGAGCCACTGGCTTCAGATGATCCATTTCCGGAGTCAGCATGGAGAGGTCCCCCTGCAGTGGAATCCCCAGTGTTGGAGCTGCTGCAGGTGGACAACAGGACTGCCAACACCATCTTGCCAGCTGCGGAGGTGTCTGCAGTGGACTGGGAGCCTGAGCTGGACCTCTTGGAGGCCGGGCCCAAGTGTTCATCGCCGGGATCGACGGAGTCCTGGACCGCGGTGGAGCTCGAGCTCAGGCAAGTAATCTCTCTTGTTTTTCTTATGTCAGTTTTAGAGAGATCTTGCCTGGCTCTGGGTGAAGAGAGTCAGGCGCAGTGCACAGCTGCGTCTGAACTTCTTTTGCCGGGCTCCACCGCTGCCGGTGACCCTAACCATCTTTCTTCTCCTGCTTCCCCTGAGCCTCCAACCAGGGTTGCCGGAGAGGGTGTGTCACTGCCGGAAGTCACCGAGGGTCCGGTCCTGCCAAAGGAGGATACCACTGCTCCAGCTTCTCCTGCCAGGGTCGTCAGGGCTCCTCCCATCGATCGTCTCCTCAGCCTGGTGTTCCTGCTGGTTGGTCCGCTCACCGTGAGTGCAGCTCTGGCCCAATCGGGGTCCATCGCAGGTGCAGTGGAGCTGGCCCAGTCAGGGGCCACCGTGGAAGCAGCCAGGTTCCCTCTGGAGTCCATTGTGGGTACAGAGGAGCCGGCCCGGTCAGGGGCCACCGTGGGCACAGTGAGACTCCCTCTAGAGTCCGTCGTGGGTGCAGCTGAGGAGGCCATGGAGGTTCCCTCTCCCCGGTCTGGTTGCCCTCCAGTCAGCCTTCCGGTAGGCAGGCCGCCTCCTGCTTCACTCCCTCTGTCCTAGTGGCTGAGCAACATGGGCCGGCCGCCAGAAGAATTGACTCCCTGGGTCTGGTGGCCCATGTTGTCCGGCAGGCCGCTGGATTCTGTCCACTGGACCTTCTGCTGGGCCTGGGACTCTGGGCGGCCTCCTGAGCCCCAACGCCCGTGGACTTGGCGGGGGGGGGGGGGGTAATTGTGGACCCTGGATGGGGTATTGTGTTCCCTCCTTTCCTCTTCCCCCTACCTCCCACCTGGGTTTGTGTGTCATTGTTTTGTCTGTGGGGATTGGTGTGTGTGGGGGGGGTTCTTACGATGTTACTGTGGGTGTCTGGTATCCACCCCTAGAAGAAGGGTCTCTGTCACGTGCCGAGCTGGCTTGGCTTTGCTGGTTATGTGTGTTTTGATGTATTCTTGTACTTATGCCATGCCTCTAGCCACTGCCTGACTGGCAGCTGTTAGTCAGCATCTGTCATCACCTTTCTCTCATGCTGCTGACAGGCTGCCGGCCTAGCCACACCCCCTCACTCTCCTTTTGGTGCATCAGCTGTTTCCAGTCACCGGTAATTGTCTGTCCGTGCCTCGCCCAGGTGATTCCTATTTGTCATGCCAGCAGCGTCTGTATTAAAGGAGCTCTTTGCTAGACAGACGCTGCTGGATTATTGTATGTGTTAGATGGTTTCTCTCTGCCGTCAACCAGCACGTCACTAAGGACTGTCTGTCTTGGATCCTCGCTGTGATTACTCAGTCTGCCCCCCCCCCCCACTGTGAGTAACTGCCTGTGCGCTGTTCCGCCGCTGTTTTCCTCCTGTGTGTGTAGGGCAACCTTGAAGACGCTAACGAGGATCCAAGCTGTTCTGTGTCTGTATGTTAAGTTGTATGATGTGAATGTGTTTGGTTACAACCTGGGACTGTGTGTCCGATACGATCATCGGTAGCACGGGGGCCCCCCAGGGAACGTTTTTTGGCTCCCTTCCTGTTCACCCTTTATACTGCGGACTTCTCACACAACACAACACACTGCCATCTACAGAAGTTCTCTGATGACTCTGCGATCGTTGGCCTCATCTCCAACGGAGATGAAGCTGAGTACAGAAGGCTTATCCAGGACTTCGTGGACTGGTGCCATCAGAACTGCTTCCAGATCAACGCGAGGAAAACTAAGGAGCTGGTGGTGGACTGCCGCAGGCAAGGACAACCCCTCACAGCACCAGTAAATATACAGGGAACAGACATCGAGATCCTATAAGTACCTGGGTGTTCATCTGAATTCAATTCAATTCAATTCAATTCAACTTTATTTATATAGCGCCATTTCACAACAACAGTCATCTCATAGCACTATCAACTGTAGGGGGAACCCCCAGAGTTGCAGAAAGACCCCAGCAATCAGGCGATCCCCTGTGAGCAAGCACTTGGCGACGGTGGAGAGGAAAAACTCCCTTTTAACAGGAAGAAACCTCCAGCAGAACCAGGCTTAGGGAGGGGCAGTCATCTGCTGCGACTGGCTGGGGGGGTGAGGGGATAGAGAAGAAGAAAAGAACAGACATGTAGAGAGCAAACAGCACGATGGGGACTCAATCTATGGGAGAGAACAAACAAATGTTAATGACCAGCAAAAGAAATATTTCATTGAGAGTGAGAAAAGGAGTGAGGCCCAGTGCATTACTGGAGGTCCCCTGGCTGACTAAACCTATTAGCAGCATAACTAAGGGAGGGTTCAGAAACACATGATCCCTCCCTAATTGTAGGCTATATCAAAAAGGTAGGTTTTAGCCCTATTCTTAAAAACAGAGATCGAGTCTGACTCCTGAATCCAGATTGGCAGCTGATTCCACAGGAGAGGAGCTTGATAACTGAAGGCTCTGCCTCCCATTGTACTTTTGGAGATTCTAGGTATTACAAGTAATCCTGCATTTTGGGAGCGTAGTGCTCTGTTAGGATAATACTGTAGTATCAGATCTTTTAAATAAAAATGAGCCTGATTGTTTAGAGCTTAGTAAGTAAGAAGAAGGATTTTAAACTTAATTCTAAATTCTATGGGAAGCCAATGAAGGGAGGCCAGAACCGGAGAGATATGATCTCTCTTTCTAGTACCTGTCAAAACTCTTGCTGCAGCATTTTGGATCAGCTGAAGACTTTTTAAAGATGTTTTAGGACAGCCTGATAATAAAGAATTACAATAATCTAATCTCGAGCTAACAAAAGCGTGGATCAGCTTCTCAGCATCACTCTGAGACAAGATGCTCCTAATCTTGGCAATATTACGCAAATGATAGAAGGCAGTCTTAGAAACAAATTTAATATGTGAATTGAAGGACAGATCTTGATCAAAAGTAATTCCAAGGTTCCTCACAGAGCTATTAAGAGAAAGAGTAACCGCATCCAAACTGAAAGTTTGATTTGGAAAGGAATTTCTAAGGTTTTCTGGACCAACAAGAATGACTTCAGTCTTATGTGAATTTAATAGCAGGAAATTACAAGTCATCCAAGCTTTGATTTCCTTAAGACAGGCTTCTAACTTGGCTAATTGATTACTATCATCTGGCTTCACTGACAGGTATAATTGTGTGTCATCTGCATAACAATGAAAATGTATACAGTGCTTTCTAATAATGTTGCCTAACGGAAGTATATATAAACTAAAAAGAGTAGGGCCTAGCACAGATCCCTGTGGAACTCCATGACTAAGCTTTGAGTTGAAAGAAAACTCATTTACATGAACAAACTGGAACCTATCAGATAAATAAGATCTAAACCACTGCAACGAAGTTCCATTAAGTCCAACATAGTGTTCTAATCTATCAAGTAGAATATTATGATCGATAGTATCAAAAGCTGCACTAAGGTCTAAAAGGACAAGTACAGAAACTAGTCCATTATCAGATGCAATGAGGAGGTCGTTAGTGACCTTCACTAAGGCTGTTTCAGTACTATGATGGATTCTAAACCCAGACTGAAACTCTTCAAGTAAACCATTTCCCTGTAGGTGGTCAAATAATTGCGTAGCAACAACTCTTTCTAAGATTTTTGAAATGAAAGGGAGATTAGAGATTGGTCTATAGTTAGCTAAAGCTCCTGGATCTAGCGTTGGCTTTTTGAGTAAGGGTTTAATTACAGCCGTTTTAAAAGCCTGCGGTACATGGCCTAAAGTTAATGAAGAATTGATTATATGAAGAATAAAGCTACCAATAAGTGGGAAAACTTCTTTAAATAACCTGGTAGGAATAGGGTCTAAAAGACAAGTTGAAGGTTTGGATGAGGAAACTATTTTGTCTAACTCACAAAGGTCGATTGGAGTAAACTCATCAAGACAGACATCAATAGAAGGAGTTGTAGTAGTTATAGTATTTAAGTTAACTGTGGGAAGAATCTGATTGATTTTATCTCTGATGGATGAAATTTTATTATTGAAAAAGTTCATAAAGTCCTGACTAGTAAGCTCTAAGGGAATGCTAGGATTGACAGAGTCCTGACTCTTTGTCAACCTGGCTACAGTACTGAAAAGAAACCTGGGATTATTCTTGTTCTCTTCTATTAATGCAGAGTAATAACTCGTTCTAGCTTTTCTAAGAGATTTTTTATAAATTAAAAGATGATTTCTCCAAGCTAAATAGATTTCATCTAAATTAGTAGAGCACCATTTTCTTTCTAATTGACGAGTCTTCTGTTTTAAGCTACGAGTTTCTGTGTTGAACCAAGGAGTTAGAAATCTCTGATTAGACTTTTTCTTTTTTAAGGGGGCCACCAAGTCTAGAGCCTGATGCTGAGAAGCTGAAACACTATCCACCATGTTATCAATTACAGAAGGAGCAAGCTGTCTATAGCTTATTTCCATTGTGTTGACACATGGCATAGAGGAAACAATCTGCATAAATTTGGAAACAGCATCATCTGAGAGGCATCTACTGTAATAATATTTTTCTTTAGGAGCCAAATAGTCAGAAATAGTAAAATCAAAGGTTAACAGACAATGGTCTGACAGTACAGGGTTATGAGGAGACACTACAAGATTTTCTATTTCTATGCCATATGTCAGAACAAGGTCCAATGTATGGTGGAGGTAATGAGTAGAATTTCCTACTTTCTGAGAAAACCCAATCGAGTCTAATATTGAATTAAAAGCCACATTAAGGCAGTCACTATCTACATCCACATGTATATTAAAGTCCCCTACTATAATTATTCTATCAGATTTCAGCACTAAATCAGCTAAGAAATCAGCAAATTCGGATAAAAATTCTGAGTAGGTTGATGGGGGACGATAAACTATGGCAAATAAAATTGGGTTTAACCTAAAATTGCTAAAGTGCCCAATACTGAGGACCAGGCCCTCAAAGGAATTATAACATGTTTTTTGCTTTACATTAACTAGTAATTTGGAATGGTAAATTGTTGCTACTCCTCCTCCACGACCAGAACTTCTGGGATTTTGACAGTTTAAATAACCAGAGGGAGATGATTCATTTAAACCAACATAATCCTCTTGCCCTAACCAAGTGTCTGTAAGGGAAATTAAATCAATCTGATGATCAATTAACAGATCATGGACTAACAGAGACTTGGGAGTTAGAGACCTAATATTTAATAAACCACATTTAATTTTTAAATTATGAGGAGGAACAAAGGCCAAATCATTCAATTTAGAGGCTTTATGTTTAATTTGAGTTTTACCAATATTTTGCTTTATCACTTTGGGATGCTTATACATTATATTTTTATTCACTTTGGAGGGAGCAGACAACGATTCTCTGATGGGGAAGTCAGGGGCTAAGCTGAGGGGTGGCGGATGAAGAGGAGCTGCAGAGAGGCGTGTAAGACTGAGACTCTGCTTCCTGGTCCCAACTCTGAGTAGTCACGGTTTTGGAAATTTGGATAAAAAAGATGCCAGATTGTTAGATAAATGAGAAGCACCATCCAAAGTGGGATGAATGCTGTCTCGTCTCATTAGACCAGGTTTTCCCCAAAAAGAGCTCCAATTGTCAATGTAGCCCACGTCATTTTTAGGACACCACACAGACAGCCAGCGGTTCAAGGATGACGAGCGGCTAATCATGTCATCACTGGTCAGATTGGGGAGGGGCCCAGAGAATACTACAGTGGCAGACATCATTTTTGTAAAGTCACACACCGATTCTATATTAAGTTTCGTGACTTCCGACTGCCGGAGACGGATGTCATTAATGCCGGTGTGAATAACAATTGTGGAATATTTACAGTTACTTTTAGCCAGCATTTTCAAATTTGACTCGATGTCGCCTGCTCTGGTCCCAGGAATGCATTTGACTATGGCCGCTGGAGTCTCTAGGTTCACGTTTCTGACTACAGAGTCGCCAATGATCAGAGTTTTTTCCTCAGCGGGTGTGTCGCTGAGCGGGGAAAAACGATTAGAAACGTGAACAGGTTGGTCGTGAACTGGGGCTTTGCGACTAGGCTTCCTTCTCACCGTCACCCATCCAGTCTCCTTGCTGCTGAGGAGAGCCGGGGAACCGCTGACAGGGGGGCCTAAACTAGCTAGCTCCGCTGCAGCTAATGGGCGTCTGTCAAGATTAACTGGCGCAGATGGTGTTTCAATGCAGCGGAGCCGGGATTCCAAATCAGACAACCTCGCCTCGAGCGCCTCAAAAAGACAACATTTATTACATTTACCGTTATCACTAAAAGAGGCAGAGGTGTAGCTAAACATCTGACAGAGAGAGCACACCAGAGGAGAGGAAAGAGAGCTAGTAGCCATAGCTAGTGGCTAGCTAGTGGCTGGAGAGCAAACCACACAGGCAGACAGCAAAACAGGAAGTGACGATACATTACCACAAGGAAGTGACGATCCTATCCTGAACAATAAACTAGACTGTTCACACAATTCTGACGCACTCTACAAGAAGGGACAGTGCAGGCTGTTCCTAATGAGGAGACTCAGGTCTTTTGGTGTACAAGGGGCGCTGCTGAAGACATTCTACGACACGGTGGTGGCATCAGCCATCACTTTTTGGAGTGGTCTGCTGGGGCAGTGGCATTACAGCAGCCGATAGGAAGAGACTGAACAAACTGATCAAGAAAGGTAGCTCTGTCCTGGGGCAACGCCTTGATCCGGTGGAGGAGATGGAAGAGAGAAGGATGGTAGCTAAACTGTCATCTCTGCTGGAGTCCGAGTTCCACCCTATGCAGGACATAATGAATGCACTGAGGAGCTCATTTAGCAGCAGACTACATCATCCTAGGTGCACAACCGAGAGGTTTCGCAGGTCCTTCCTACCTACGGCTGTCAGACTGTATAACCTAAGCAGGGCTGCTCGCAGAGATAGCAAAAAGACGTGACAACCTAATAGTTTTGAATGCAAAAGACGCAATAGACTTACACAATGGTCCCCTCCGGTATACAACTAGGAAAATACCGGTCACTATGGAGGGTGAGAATATGTATGGGAACATAATCATACCATGTAGGATAACTAAGTAGACGGTTGTGCTATTTCGTTCCATCTAGCTACAATGCTCTGCACTGTGTGTGTTTATATATCTACATACTTATTCCATCTAGCTACAATACTCTGCACTGTGTGTGTATATATATATATATATATATATATATATATATATATATATATATATATATATATATATATATATATATATATATATATTTATATTTATATGTACATATGTATACTTGCTGCTCTTGTTTTTTTTCTTGTCTTCTTGATTGTTGCTCTGAGTGTTGCTATCCCTGTGCTGTTGCAATCCTGGAATTTCCCCATTGTGGGACTAATAAAGGCTTATCTTATCTTAAAAACTATAGGGCCCACTTTTTGAGTAGCACTCTCTTGGGGTATTTTCCTTAAGAGTTGTGTGCCAGTGCTGCTTGTATCCATATCTCACTTTCATTAAAATAAGTGAAAGTATACTTCATCTTTCAGTCTGGTTATTTGGCCTTCGTATAAAAGAACTGGGGTTAAGGTATTTTAGACGCAACAAGAGTGACCTTACTATGTCTAAAAGAACAATAATATGACAGAAACATTGAAACCTCTGTTTGATATTTAACAGCCTCAGGTAAAGCACATGCACAAACATTGTCATTATCACCTTGTTCTGTGCTTTGAATCATGCCATATAAGCTGTATGTAAAGCTTTCAGTCACTAGGCATTGTTAAGTGACAGCATTATTCCATAATCTTTAGTTTAATTTGCCATACTGATGATGGTTACAGTGATTAATATGATTTTACTTAACTTACTGGCTATCCGGCATGGCTTGGCTGTCGACGGGAGGAGTGTGGTGAGCAGGGGTGAGGCGACGTCCTCCACTGGGCTCCTAAGGCAGGGTCATGGCTGAGCAGCAGAAGAGCGAGGAGCAGGGGGAAAGAGGAACCATGTCAGACCCTCAGTCCGTCGTCCTTTTTCCCTTTAAAGTTCACTGTTATCCCTCGGTCAGAGAGATAATGCAACTCAGTCAATAAAAATTACACTGATACTTCAAAAATTGAATAAAAATAGCCCAATGTTGCTCATTTGCCCTCATGCATCCCAAAAGATAAAAGTAAAAAAAAACCAAAATAAGGAAAAAATCTGGTAACTGAAAATGCTGGCTTTAAAAATATGAAAACATTTAACAGTTACGCAACATTAGATTCAAAAACCCATGAAAAAATACTGTAAAAAGCCCCAAGCTTTGCAAAAATGCCCATATACTGTATATACTTTCACTTCTTCTCACTCACTCTCAGACACCAGAGCCCACACATACACACACGCAGCTCTCTGCCTTTATCTATTCAAGGTCACTTTTGGGCAGCTGCTCACACACACAAATAGCAAGAAAGCCTTAAAACAAGCATGAAATGGCAACCCAAAGTTAAACACACACACACACACACACACACACACACACACACACACACACACACACACACACTCCCAAAGTACTTGTAAAAACAAATCTGGCAACCCCACGTTCTCATGTCAACTTTTTGTGTACCGCTCTGAGAACACAATTCAATTTCTTTACCCAAAAGCATTATTTGTAAGCTTCCACAATTTTCATTATCACCCCGTGAGCCAATAATCACATAACTGTCCCTTTACACTTCATAATATCCAGAAAAGCAATGGACAAACATGGCTTCTAACCACCGCGGCACTTGTACTTCCACCTCTGCAGTCTCACCAGGACAAACCATATAACACAGAACAACCAGACAGACAAACAAAACTGCAGTTATTTTTAAACCACCGCTGTTACTTAAAGGTTAACCCTCCTTACACCGGTCACTTTAATCAATGCTCACTGCAATTAAATCGGAGAGTCTTGCATCGATTCATAAATCAATGCTCCCTGTAATATATTAATGGAGTCTCTTGCACCAATTAGTAAATTAGGGCTCACTGTAACATTGTCAAAGAATCTCACACAGATTAATGCATCGGTGCTCACTTTGCAAAATATTGCAGTCTCTTGCACTAATTCCTGCGCGGACAACACAGCTAAGCATTCACCTCATCGAAACTCGAACTGCTCCAAACCAAAAACCGGATCGGACCGAACCACAGCTAAGGCGAGCAGAAACGTAACCAGATTTGGCGGTGTCAAGCGCTCAGCACAACATTTTACCCTCGGGAACTCTCTCATCCCAGGGAACACAATCTTTTTACACAACAAATAAATTTACTCACAGTCCAGCCGCCTTTAGGGTTCTTGGACCCGTCACCCAGTCCGTTCCAGTGCCTCGGTTCTGAAATGCCTTCACTGTAGTAACACTGAGCCTTGTACTCAGCCTGGGAAGGTCTTTCATCAGCTGTGCACTTGCTGAAATCGGGCAGAGGTGCTGGAAGGATGGAGCTATCTGGAGCTGCTGCTTGGGCACCAAATGATTTTCAGCATAATTATTCTGAGTCAGAAATCAGGCGGAATATTTGAATGTAAGTATATTTATTATTAGACCCCATGGCCACTGGGGGAGTGATTACATGAGAGTGGCACTCAGTCCACACACATGCAACCTCTGAACATACATTTCTAAACCTGCTGCTTTTATAGCTGTAAGGATAGACAAACAAGGGGGAGAGGTTCTTGACATCTGGGAGACATCTCAGAGACAGAGTGTCTATAAATCTAATCTATACAAAGCTGAAAGTTTAAGCACATTCCTCAGACACAGAAACATAGCAGGGAATGTCTATAAAGCAAAGAGATTAGCCAAGGTCATTATCTACGTCTCTGCTGACCTGCAGTCTCAGCACTCACACGCACATCCTGAAGACCACAGATAAACAATAATTGCTCACAGAAACACACCAACAATATATCAGACATATAATATCAAAGCATAATATAAAGGAGTATATGAACTTATCCTACATGGAATGCACATATAAACATCAGACATGAAATGGGAAAGTCATGGAATAATATAAGAATAATAATGTAATAATATGGATAATATGGAATTTTTCTATCAGCTACAGAAAACAATAACTTTTGTCCTGTGGCTCTCACATCAAACGTAATGAAATGCTTTGAAAAAAACTGTTGTCTCACAGCTTAAAAAGGAAGTTGAACCACAGTTAGACAAATAGCAGTTTGGTTACAAACAGAACCGAAGCACTGAGGATGCCATTCTTAGCATCCTTCACCTCAGCATTAAACACTTAGAGAGCACTAAAGCCTATGCCAGAATTTTATTTGTGGATTTTAGCTCTGCTTTAAACACACTGCAGCTCTTTTTGCTTTTAGAGAAATTGAAGAACATGGGTGTTAATGCCAAACTGACTTGATGGTTTTATTCTTTTTTTTTCAAACAATAGAACGCAGCAAGTCAGAGTTAATGAGACATTGCCAGACACAAAATACAGTAGCACAGGAGTCCACAAGGCTGTGTAACATCTTCTGTACTATTTACTTTGTACGCTAATGATTGTAGGAGCATTCATCCAAATAATTATGTTATAAAATTTGCAGATGACACTGTGATGTTGAATCTTTTAGATAAGGATATGAATCCATCTCTGTACCAATTCAATTCAATTCAATTCAACTTTATTTATATAGCGCCATTTCACAACAACAGTCATCTCATAGCACTATCAACTGTAGGGGGAACCCCCACAGTTGCAGAAAGACCCCAGCAATCAGGCGATCCCCTGTGAGCAAGCACTTGGCGACGGTGGAGAGGAAAAACTCCCTTTTAACAGGAAGAAACCTCCAGCAGAACCAGGCTTAGGGAGGGGCAGTCATCTGCTGCGACTGGCTGGGGGGTGAGGGGATAGAGAAGAAGAAAAGAACAGACATGTAGAGAGCAAACAGCACGATGGGGACTCAATCTATGGGAGAGAACAAACAAATGTTAATGACCAGCAAAAAAAATATTTCATAGAGAGTGAGGAAAGGAGTGAGGCCCAGTGCATTACTGGAGGTCCCCTGGCTGACTAAACCTATTAGCAGCATAACTAAGGGAGGGTTCAGAAACACATGATCCCTCCCTAATTGTAGGCTATATCAAAAAGGTAGGTTTTAGCCCTATTCTTAAAAACAGAGATCGAGTCTGACTCCCGAATCCAGATTGGCAGCTGATTCCACAGGAGAGGAGCTTGATAACTGAAGGCTCTGCCTCCCATTGTACTTTTGGAGATTCTAGGTATTACAAGTAATCCTGCATTTTTGGAGCGTAGTACTCTGTTAGGATAATACGGTAGTATCAGATCTTTTAAATAAAAAGGGGCCTGATTGTTTAGAGCTTTGTAAGTAAGAAGAAGGATTTTAAACTTAATTCTAAACTCTATGGGAAGCCAATGAAGGGAGGCCAGAACCGGAGAGATATGATCTCTCTTTCTAGTACCTGTTAAAACTCTTGCTGCAGCATTTTGGATCAGCTGAAGACTTTTTAAAGATGTTTTAGGACAGCCTGATAATAAAGAATTACAATAATCTAATCTCGAGCTAACAAAAGCGTGGATCAGTTTCTCAGCACCACTCTGAGACAAGAGGCTCCTAATCTTGGCAATATTACGCAAATGATAGAAGGCAGTCTTAGAAACAAATTTAATATGTGAATTGAAGGACAGATCTTGATCAAAAGTAATTCCAAGGTTCCTCACAGAGCTATTAAGAAAAAGAGTAACCGCATCCAAACTGAAAGTTTGATTTGGAAAGGGATTTCTAAGGTTTTTTGGACCAACAAGAATGACTTCAGTCTTATCTGAATTTAATAGCAGGAAATTACAAGTCATCCAAGCTTTGATTTCCTTAAGACAGGCTTCTAACTTGGCTAATTGATTACTATCATCTGGCTTCATTGACAGGTATAATTGTGTGTCATCAGCATAACAATGAAAATGTATACAGTGCTTTCTAATAATGTTGCCTAATGGAAGCATATATAAACTAAAAAGAGTAGGGCCTAGCACAGATCCCTGTGGAACTCCATGACTGAGCTTTGAGTTGAAAGAAAACTCATTATTTACATGAACAAACTGGAACCTATCAGATAAATAAGATCTAAACCACTGCAACGAAGTTCCATTAAGTCCAACATAGTGTTCTAATCTATCAAGTAGAATATTATGATCGATAGTATCAAAAGCTGCACTAAGGTCTAAAAGGACAAGTACAGAAACTAGTCCATTATCAGATGCAATGAGGAGGTCGTTAGTGACCTTCGCTAAGGCTGTTTCAGTACTATGATGGATTCTAAACCCAGACTGAAACTCTTCAAGTAAACCATTTCCCTGTAGGTGGTCAAATAATTGCGTAGCAACAACTCTTTCTAAGATTTTCGAAATGAAAGGAAGATTAGAGATTGGTCTATAGTTAGCTAAAGCTCCTGGATCTAGCGTTGGCTTTTTGAGTAAGGGTTTAATTACAGCCGTTTTAAAAGCCTGCGGTACATGGCCTAAAGTTAATGAAGAACTGATTATATGAAGAATAAGGCTACCAATAAGTGGGAAGACTTCTTTAAATAACCTGGTAGGAATAGGGTCTAAAAGACAAGTTGAAGGTTTGGATGAGGAAACTATTTTGTCTAACTCACAAAGGTCGATTGGAGTAAACTCATCAAGACAGACATCAATAGAAGGAGTTGTAGTAGTTATAGTATTTAAGTTAACTGTGGGAAGAATCTGATTGATTTTATCTCTGATGGATGAAATTTTATTATTGAAAAAGTTCATAAAGTCCTGACTAGTAAGCTCTAAGGGAATGCTAGGATTGACAGAGTCCTGACTCTTTGTCAACCTGGCTACAGTACTGAAAAGAAACCTGGGATTATTCTTGTTCTCTTCTATTAATGCAGAATAATAACTCGTTCTAGCTTTTCTAAGAGATTTTTTATAAATTAAAAGATGATTTCTCCTAGCTAAATAGATTTTGTCTGAATTAGTAGAGCACCATTTTCTTTCTAATTGACGAGTCTTCTGTTTTAAGCTACGAGTTTCTGTGTTTCTTTAGGAGCCAAATAGTCAGAAATAGTAAAATCAAAGGTTAACAGACAATGGTCTGACAGTACAGGGTTATGAGGAGACACTACAAGATTTTCTATTTCTATGCCATATGTCAGAACAAGGTCCAATGTATGGTGGAGGTAATGAGTAGAATTTCCTACTTTCTGAGAAAACCCAATCGAGTCTAATATTGAATTAAATGCCACATTAAGGCAGTCACTATCTACATCCACATGTATATTAAAGTCCCCTACTATAATTATTCTATCAGATTTCAGCACTAAATCAGCTAAGAAATCAGCAAATTCAGATAAAAATTCTGAGTAGGTTGATGGGGGACGATAAACTATGGCAAATAAAATTGGGTTTAGCCTAAAATTGCTAAAGTGCCCAACACTGAGGACCAGGCCCTCAAAGGAATTATAACATGTTTTTTGCTTTACATTAACTCGTAATTTGGAATGGTAAATTGTTGCTACTCCTCCTCCACGACCAGAACTTCTGGGATTTTGACAGTTTAAATAACCAGAGGGAGTTGATTCATTTAAACCAACATAATCCTCTTGCCCTAACCAAGTCTCTGTAAGGGAAATTAAATCAATCTGATGATCAATTAACAGATCATGGACTAACAGAGACTTGGGAGTTAGAGACCTAATATTTAATAAACCACATTTAATTTTTAAATTATGAGGAGGAACAGAGGCCAAATCATTCAATTTAGAGGCTTTATGTTTAATTACCACTTGGAAATAGATTCATTTATCAAGTGGTGTGATAGAAATTACTTAGTGTTAGACACGACAAAAACACAGGAAATGGTGTTTGACCCAAGACAGGTATTTGAACATGAATCAGTGGTCATTAAAGAACAAACAATAATGCAAGTGATTTCATATAAACACCTGGGGATTCACATAGACAGTCTTCTTTGCTGGAAGAGCCGTGTTGATAGCCTGTGCACCAGACTGCAGCAAAGACTGTATTTTTTGAGACAGTTGAGGTTGTATGGAGTGAGCACTCACATCATGCTTGTTTTTTTTTTTTTTTTATCAAGCGACAATAGAGAGTATCCTCCATTATGGAATTACAGCCTGGTTTGGCAATCTAATGGCACAATTAAAAAACAAACTCTTGAGTATGCATAAAACAGCCATGACAATAATAGGGAAGAAAAATTATGATCCTATTCAGAGTATGTATGTACAGTCAGTTTTGAGACAAGCAACAAAGATTACAGCAGATTTCCATCATCCCTTCTTCTCTGAATATGAATTACTGCCATCAGGGAGGAGATTTAGAGTGCCAAGTGTAATTCTTGTCAGGAACCGAGCTGGCTTGGTTACCCCAGCTCGGTCCTGATCTCTCTGTGGGTTTAGGGGCTGCTGTGTATGTGCATATTATGTATTCAGTGCTGTTCCTTACCCATAGCCACTGTCTTCTGGCCGGCAGCGGTGAGGCAGCCCCTTTGGCTCACGCTGGTGTGAGCGCTGTCTAACTGTCTAACTGTTTGACCATGCCCCCTCTCTAATCTCTGTCAGCTGTTCCCACTCCCATATGCCATCTTCCCGTGCTACACCCAGGTGTTCCTAATTGTGTATCCAGCAATGCTTGTACTTAAGCACGGCTTCGCCAGTCAAGCATTGCTGGATTATTGTTTGTGTCTGGGAGAGGTGTTATGCTCTCAGACTTACTTGGACTCCTAGAACCGCTCCAGTCCCATAAGTATAATCTGTTGGCATTTCCCCAGTGCCTGCACGCTTTGGAACTTTGCCCAGTTTCTCCCTATGACTGTAGCGCGTCCTGGAGGCCGTCATTGTAACCTTGAGTGCAAATGTTATTTTGAACTGCGTATGAGTTTACCCATCTGTTCAATAAATGTGTGTGTGGTGTTAACCCAGCGCATAAATCCTCATTCTTTCTCCCCTTACCGTGCACAATGGAAAGGCGCATGGGAGGGTTTATGACAATCCTTTATCTCAGCATCTATTAAGCTGTTGAACTCCCAGAAATCCTGAGTACAGCATCCATTTCACACTGGCACTTTAAACTGACTTTAAACTGTCTGAACTAATTGCACTGTCTCGATTTGTTTGTAAATGTTATGTGGTTGTATGTCCATAGAATTTTTAAGATTTAGCTGATGTTGTGTTTTATGTATCATGTCTGAATGTTTTTATGTGGCAACGGAATGTGGCACTGAGCCAAAGACAAATTTCCCTTCAGGGACAATAAAGTTTATTCTATTCTATTTTCCATTCTATTCTATTCTAACTCCCGAACCAAGTGGTGGACATCAGTGGTGAGGGGGGCCATCAAGCTGCAGGTGTCCTATTGAGCTTGGTTGGCTTGTGGGACTTCTGAAGCAGCTGAGGTGTACTGACAGAGAAAGTGGGGTGCAGCTCGGGTGGTTGCTGAAGCAAAAACTCAGGTGTGGTAGGAGTTTGGTGAGGTTAAGGAACAAGACTTTCAGTTGGCCTCGAAGAGATTCTGGCAAACTGTTTGGCGGCTCAGGAGAGGGAAGCAGCTCCCTGTCCATACTGTGTATGGTGCGGATGGGGCACTGCTGACTTCAACTGGGGACATCGTCGGGTGGTGGAATCAATACTTCAAGGATCTCCTCAATCCCACTGACACGCCTTCCACAGAGGAAGCAGGGCTTGTGGATGACGGTGACGACTTGCCCATCATAGGGTCTGAGGTTGCCAAAGTGGTTCAGGTTCCTTTATTTGTACCCGTAGGTAGATTTGTTTTGCAGTCTGGTGACATCCATATTTACAAACCACAATTACATTCAACATAGACACAAACACAGGAACACATGAAGCTGACTATAAACATGATAAAAATACTCAAGGCTCCATCAATCAGGATATAAAGACAAAAAGATGAGAGAAAAACCAGAGATAAGAGAGAAGGGTCATATTAAAAAGTTAAAGACTAGTCAAAGAGGTTGAAAACTCAAAGGTCTAAAACCCAATAAAATATTTAGAACCCAAGTGACATCCTACAAAAATAAGTAAGTATAAAATGGAGTTAATAAATAGGTACCTAAATTATGTGCAATATATTGTTACAGCTTTTTTTTTTTTTTTTTTTTTTGTTACTTATTTGTACCCGAAGGTAGACTTGGTTTGCAGTCTGGTGACAAGCCACCGGCTGCTGGTCGCTGCGTGCGCGAGCGCCCTAAACCTACATGTTTTTGGTGTTCAGCTTGTTCAACTCTTTGACAGCAGCAGGGACAAAGCTGTTTTTGTAGCGCTGGGTTCTACTTTTTGGGACAGCAAACCTCCGTCTTGAGGGAAGAAGCTGAAAGTTGCAGTGCAAAGGGTGGGAGTCATCATTTAAAATGGAGGTAGCCATCCTCTGTACTTGTCTGGTGTACAAGGATGTCAGGCTCAGCTGTGACTCACCAAGCAAACAACTGGACCATCTAACTACCTGATCCAAGGATTTCCTCCGTTTCAGTTTTATCTGACCAAACCATGACACTAAAGAAAAGGATAAAACAGATTCAATAAAAGCCCGATAAAACAACTGCACTGCAGCTCTTCTGACGAAGGCTGCAGTGCAGTTGAAACATGTAAAGAAGGTAAAGACATCTTTCTATTTTATTTTTTGTCTTTCATATGAACAAAAGATAAATAAATAGCTCAGAATTAAGTTTAAAATCCTTCTTCTCACTTAGAAAGCTCTAAACAATCAGGCCCCTTTTTATTTAAAAGATCTGATACTACCCTATCATCTTAATAGAGCATCGCACTCCCAAAATGCAGGATTACTTATAATACCTAGAATCTCCAAAAGCACAATGGGAGGCAGAGCCTTCAGTTATCAAGCTCCTCTCTTGTGGAACCAGTTACCAATCTGGATTCGGGAGTCTGACTCGATCTCTGTTTTTAAGAATAGGTTAAAAACCTTCCTTTTCAATATAGCCTACAATTAGGAGGGATCATGTGTCTCTAATGATCCTTCCTAATCTATTAGTTATGCTGCTAATAGATTTAGACAGCAGTGGGACCTCCAATAATGCGCTGGACTTCACTCCTTTAATGCTTGCTCTCTACATGTCTGTTCTTCTCATCTTCTCTATCTCCTCAACCCCCCAGCCAGTTGCAGCAGATGACTGCCCCTCCCTGAGCCTGGTTCTGCTGGACGTTTCTTCCTGTTAAAAAGGAGTTTTTCCTCTCCACCATCGCCAAGCGCTTGCTCACAGGGGATTGCTTGATTGCTGTGGTCTTTCTGCAACTGTGGGGGTTTCCCCTACATTTGAAAGTGCTATGAGATGACTGTTGTTGTGAAATGGTGCTATATAAATAAAGTTGAATTGAATTGAATTGAATTGAATTTAATTGCCCTGAATTGTGTTTATGTGTTCAATAGACAAAGGCTGTTAAATTGTCAAATCACTTTAAGCCACTCAGTTTTATTTTGAAGTCCTGAAGAACAGGCAGTAGGAAACATGAAGTAGGGAAAGGGAAGTAGATAGACATGTGTTGCAAACAGCATGGCCACACCTGATAATTTTCGCTATGAATCCTCTTTCATCCTTTGTTTGAGTCCAACAGAAAGCAATGGCTTTAAGTTGTTTATGTTCTATATAGATTCTGGAGACTGTGTAAATGATTCTTTGTGGACAATTTATAGCGTGACATTTACACGGTAGAAGCTAATGCTATGCACTTATCTGTATCTGTATCACGGTAGTTAGTTAAGTACACTTTTTTGTATTTCTGTTACAATTTCACTCTGATTGCATGTTGTCATCTCGACTTACCTGACTGTAAAGAAGTCTTTAAAGGATCAAGTACACTCGCTTCCTGGCTCTTGGAAAAAGAGTTTAGCTGGCTGTTTACTCATGATAACACTCCGGAAATAAATTGCATGAAGAGAACAGTACAGTGAAAAGCCATATTTTCAGAGGGATTCATCAGCACAGTTATGGATGCCTAAAAAGCAGACAAGGAAGACAAGCTTTCATCGGTGTCTAGCTCCAAGCACGCCTCCTCTTCTAAGCTCTTGTGTATGATTGTTTGTTTGTGTGTTTCTGTGACCTGCCGGGGGACTACAGATGCAAATTAGCAGTATTGCTAAGTCTGGCATACTTACATTTGTATTAATGTTCATTAGTATGTTATCTCCCTTTCAAATAAACATTACACTAAACTAAACTAAACTAAACTAAACTAAACTAAGCAGTCAGTGGCCAGTGCCGCTGCTAAAGAAAAAGCTAAAGCTGAATCTGCCCACGCTAGGGTAATATTTGCTCAAAGGGAGTTGGAGCTGAAAAAACAAAAAGCCAAATTAGATTTGGAAAAGGCTACATTAGAGGCAGCCATAGAAGCACAGGGACTGGAAAAAGCACCTGCTGCCACCATTGCAGAGGCTGAAGTTTTAGAAGCTGCTACATTGTCACAGTGTGAGGATTTGTGTAGTGCAAGGAGTGGAATCTCACCACAGTTGGTGAGAAAGCAAACAGAGGCATACCTGGAACAGCAGGCTCAGGTCAACATCAAACCAATCACACACACCCCAAACGTGCCACCTCCTCTCCTCATCAAAGACACTCCATCGTTAACATAGCAGGAGGCTTTGGCCTTAAACTCTGCCCACCACAGCAAAGTCCCAGCTGCAACACCAAGATATATGCAACAAAGTTCAATTCAATTCAATTCAACTTTATTTATATAGCGCCATTTCACAACAACAGTCATCTCATAGCACTATCAACTGTAGGGGGAACCCCCACAGTTGCAGAAAGACCCCAGCAATCAGGCGAGAAGTGACTCAGAAGTGAGTTCTGGCCTGCATCAGAACACTAGACATACCTGCCTCAGCAACCCCAAGCTTCCTTAAATATCTATCAGGAGCAGGGCTACCCTTCCTTCAAGCGTGCAAGCTACAGTGGGGCAAAAAAGTATTTAGTCAGCCACCAATTGTGCAAGTTCTCTCACTTAAAAGATGAGAGAGGTCTCCAATTTTCATCACAGGTATACCTCAACTATGAGAGACAAAATGAGAAAAAAAAAATCCAGAAAATCACATTGAAGGATTTTTAATGAATTAATTGGTAAATTCCTTGGCAAAATAAATATTTGGTCACCTACAAACAAGCAAGATTTCTGGCTCTCACAGACCTGTAACTTCTTCTTTAAGAGGCTCCTCTGTCCTCCACTCGTTACCTGTATTAATGGCACCTGTTTGAACTCATTATCAGTATAAAAGACACCTGTCCACAACCTCAAACAGTCAGACTCCAAACTCCACTATGGCCAAGACCAAAGAGCTGTCAAAGGACACCAGAAACAAAATTGTAGACCTGCACCAGGCTAGGAAGACTGAATCTGCAATAGGTAAGCAGCTTGGTGTGAAGAAATCAACTGTGGGAGCAATTATTAGAAAATGGAAGACATACAAGACCACTGATAATCTCCCTCGATCTGGGGCTCCACGCAAGATCTCACCCCATGAGGTCAAAGTGATCACGAGAATGGTGAGCAGAAATCCCAGAACCACACGGGGGGACCTAGTGAATGACCTGCAGAGAGCTGGGACCAAAGTAACAAAGGCTACATCAGTAACACACTACGCCGCCAGGGACTCAAATCCTGCAGTGCCAGACGTGTCCCCCTGCTTAAGCCAGTACATGTCCAGGCCCGTCTGAAGTTTGCTAGAGAGCATTTGGATGATCCAGAAGAGGATTGGGAGAATGTCATATGGTCAGATGAAACCAAAATAGAACTTTTTGGTAAAAACTCAACTTGTCATGTTTGGAGGAGAAAGAACACCATACCTACTGTGAAGCATGGGGGTGGAAACATTATACTTTGGGGCTTTTTTTCTGCAAAGGGACCAGGATGACTGATCCGTGTAAAGGAAAGAATGAATGGGGCCATGTATCATGAGATTTTGAGTGAAAACCTCCTTCCATCAGCAAGGGCATTGAAGATGAAACATGGCTGGGTCTTTCAGCATGACAATGAGCCCAAACACACTGCCCGGGCAATGAAGGAGTGGCTTCGTAAGAAGCATTTCAAGGTCCTAGAGTGGCCTCGCCGGTCTCCAGATCTCAACCCCATAGAAAATCTTTGAAGGGAGTTGAAAGTCCATGTTGCCCAGCAACAGCCCCAAAACATCACTGCTCAAGAGGAGATCTGCATGGAGGAATGGGCCAAAATACCAGCAACAGTGTGTGAAAACCTTGTGAAGACTTACAGAAAACGTTTGACCTCTGTCATTGCCAACAAAGGGTATATAACAAAGTATTGAGATGAACTTTTGTTATTGACCAAATACTTATTTTACCGAGGAATTTACCAATTAATTCATTAAAAATCCTTCAGTGTGATTTTCTGGATTTCTTTTTCTCATTTTGTCTCTCATAGTTGAGGTATACCTATGATGAAAATTGGAGACCTCTCTCATCTTTTAAGTGGGAGAACTTGCACAATTGGTGGCTGACTAAATACTTTTTTCCCCCACTGTATCCAGATCATTCTCCAAGAAAAAGTATACAATTCTCTGATTACTCCAGCTGCTAACATGATAGACTTTGCAAAGTATCTCGCTGGCAGAGAGCTGGTAACCACTACACTCACCAAATTTGATGACCAGCCTGAGAGCTTCAGAGCATGGAAATCTTCCTTCTTCAATGCCACTCAGGGCTTAGAGCTAACAGCCAATGAAGAGTTGGATTTACTTGTAAAGTGGCTAGGAAGGGAGTCATTAGAACACGTTAAAAGGATGCGTGCTGTTCATGTCACCAACTCTGAGGTTGCACTTCAGATGTCCTGGACAAGGCTCCAAGGGTGCTATGCCACCTCTGAAGTGATAGAGAGTGCTTTATTTAAGCGGTTGGACAGTTTTCGTCTCCTCACCTCAAAGGAAAACAATAAACTAAGAAAACTTGGTGACCTACTGATGGAGGTACTCTCAGCCAAAGAGGATGAGTATCTGCCCTGACTCAGCTACTTAGACGCACCACGAGGAATTAATCATATCTTTGAAAAGTTACCACCAAACTTGCAAGAAAAATGGCTGTTGATTGGTTCAAATTACATAGAACAATACAGGGTATTTCTCCGTTCTCCTTCTTTGTTGACTGTGACAGGAGTCAGGCAAAAGCTAGAAATGACCATAGCTTTAGGCTAGCAAACAGCAACCGCACTCATCACCACAATAAAAGGCCCACACCACAGCAAGGCACAACAGTGCAAAAACAGCTACAGTATATCTGTCTGTAAGACAGATCTGCTAGCAGTAGCAGACTCGAGAATATTGCATGGAACAGGGACATGTAAGAAGAACAGTATAGACCCAGCCAAGTACTGTCCACTCTATAATAAGTCTCATCTCCTTGAGAAATGCAGAGCCTTTAAAATAGAGCCACTAACAGAATGCAAGAGATTCCTAAAAGAATACAGTATGGAAGTTGTTTCAAGTGCTGCTCTGCTGCTCATGTGGCCAGCGGTTGCCCTGTGGAGCTAAAATGCAATGAGTGTGAGAGCAATCAACACTGCACAGCCATGCACCCAGATGCCACCTTCTCATCTGTTGTGTCTCTACTGATGGAGCCAGACACGGAACAGCAGAGCAACTCTTCTCCAGAAGTAACTTCAAGGTGCACCGAGATCTGTGGAAAAGGTCTCCCACCACGATCCTGTGCAAAGATATGCTTAGTCAAAGTTTTCCCACGTGGACAGAAGGAACGCTCAGTAAAAATGTACGCTATCCTCGATGACCAAAGCAACCAATCACTGGATAGATCTGAGTTTTTCCAGCTCTTTGGTATCTACAGTAACCTTTCACCTTATCTTATGAGAACTTGTGCTGGTACCACTGAAATGACGGGAAGGAAGGCAGTTGGTTTCCAGATTGAAGCATTGAATGGAGACATGTGTTTGGACTTGCCTCCAATCACTGAATGCAACGAAATTGCATCTGACAGATCAGAGTTTCCTTCACCAGAAATTGCTCTTTCCCATGCTCATTTCAAACCCATAGCACTGTATATCCCAGAGGTTGATTTAGAAGCCCATATCCTAATCCTACTGGGGAGAGATGTCATATGTTTCACAAGGTCAGAGAACAAATCAATGGTCCTCACATTGCTCTGTTTGCCCAGCGTCTCCATTTAGGATGGGTGATAGTAGGAGAGGTTTGCAGTGATAGTGTCTACAAGCCCACTATATCTGTCTTTAGGACTAATGTCCTGCAGAACGGACATCCATATTTTCTAATGCCATGCCAGAATTACATCTCCATTAAAGAGAAAGCAACTTACGGCAAGAAACACAGGCACTGCGCCTCCACCCATCCATCCAGCTACCTTGTGGCTAGTATGCCTGCTAAAGACAAACTTGGACTGAATATGTTTGCGAGAATGGAGGATGATAACAAACCTGCCTTGTCTTTCAAGGATGAGACATTTCTGGAGATCAAAATGGCTGGATTGCTCCCCTACCATTCAGATCACCCAGACCACGTCTTCCAAATAGCTGAGGTCAAGCCCTCTCCCACCTCCATTCCTTGCATCGCACACTAAGCAGAAATCCTAAGATGAAAGAACAGCTTATTGCCTTCATGGAGAAGCTCTTTGTCAACAGAGATGCAGAAGAAGCTCCCCTCTCTGTAACAATGAAGAGTGTTGGTACTTACCCATTTTTGGAGTGTAGAACCCCCAAAAGTCACATCAAATACAAGTGATCTTCAACTTGAGCACTCAAGAAGATGGTATCTCACTCAACAGTGTCCTGCTCTCAGGCCCTGACCTGAGTAACTCCCTACTTGGAGTGCTGCTTAGGTTCAAGAAGGAAGTTGTCACCGAAATGGCTGACATTCAACAAATGTTCTATGGTTTCTTGGTGAGAGAGGACCACAGAAACTACTTGAGGTTTCTCTGGTACAAAGACAGTGACTTGACTAAGGAGGTAGCAGAATACCAAATGTGAGTGCATGTATTTGGAAACAGCCCCTCACCTGCGGTTGCTATATACGGCCTTCGAAGAGCTGCCCAAGAAGGTGAGAGGAAGTACGGATCTGACTCACATCACTTTGTTGAGAGACACTTTTATGGTGATGATGGGCTCATGTCCCTCCCAACTGAGGACAAAGCCGTTGACCTGCTCAAGTGTGTACAAGCTTCACTGACAGAATCAAATCTGAAACTGCATAAAATTGCCTCCAACAGCATTGCAGTTATGCAAGCCTTCACACAAGGAGACCCGGCTGCTGGCCTAAGAGACTTAGGTGTTGACGAAGAAGCTCTGCCTGTACAAAGAAGCCTTGGCTTGTGTTGGGACAAAGACTCTGACACCTTAACATTCAGAGTAGCAGTCAATGACAAACCATTCACCCAATGGGGAGTGCTATCTACCGTAAATAGCCTCTTTGACCCATAGGGCTTGGCTGCACCTGTGACCATCAAAGGTTGAGCGCTGCTTGGAGATCTTTCTGCCGACGTTCATGACTGGGACACTGAGCTTACTTCAGACAAGTTTAATAAGTGGGAGTCATGAAAAAAATCTTTGCAAGATTTGAGCAAACTCCATCTTCCTCACTCATACATACAGCAGTCCCTCTCCAATGCCATATACAGTGAGCTGTGCCTGTTCTCTGATGCTTCTAACTGGGCTATAGGAGCAATAGCTTACCTGAGGGTCATCACAGCAGATGGGCAGTGTAGAGTTAGCTTTGTTCTTGGAAAAGCAAAGCTAGCCACTCAGTCAGAGCCCACTAACTTGAACAAAAGCAGGATGTGGTTAAGTTTTATTATGACAATTGTCAGGAGCCGAGCTGGCTTGGCTTCTCCTGGCTTGGCCCTGATCTCTCTGTGGGCTTTGGTACCATTATGTATGTGCATATTATGTATTCTTCGCTGTTCCATATTCTGAGCCACTGCCTGACCGGCAGCTGACAGCTGCTGTGACCTACTTTCTGTGTCACTGCTGACAGTCTACCGGTCAGGCAACGCCCCCTCTTTCTCTTATTTCCATCAGATGTTCCCAGTCCCGGTTATTATCTTTTCCGCGCCTCGCCCAGGTGTTCCCAATTTATTATGTCAGCGGTGTTTGTATTTAAGCAGCTCATTGCTAGTCAAATACCACTGGACCATTGTACGTATTCATACGGGTGTTAATCGCCGCATGTACGGTCAAGTTTTTGAGGGGTTGTATGGTCTTGGGGGAGAATTGGACTTCTTGGACTGTTCCTGCATTGTGAGTAAACTGACTAGCATTTCTCCGTGCAGTATTGCTGCTACGCTGGACTGGTAGCGTTTCTTCATGCAGTAATTCTGCTACGCTTATCTGGTAGTGTTTCGCGCACAGTTCTACTGCTACGCTTAGGCTGTTGCCCAGTTTACTCCTCCTGAGTTAACTCCTTCAATTCACATATTAAATTTGTTTCTAAGACTGCCTTCTATCATTTGCGTAACATTGCCAAGATTAGGAGCATCTTGTCTCAGAGTGATGCTGAGAAACTGAGCCACGCTTTTGTTAGCTCGAGATTAGATTATTGTAATTCTTTATTATCAGGCTGTCCTAAAACATCTTTAAAAAGTCTTCAGCTGATCCAAAATGCTGCAGCAAGAGTTTTAACAGGTACTAGAAAGAGAGATCATATCTCTCCGGTTCTGGCCTCCCTTCATTGGCTTCCCATAGAGTTTAGAATTAAGTTTAAAATCCTTCTTCTTACTTACAAAGCTCTAAACAATCAGGCTCCTTTTTATTTAAAAGATCTGATACTACCGTATTATCCTAACAGAGCACTACCCTCCCAAAATGCAGGATTACTTGTAATACCTAGAATCTCCAAAAGTACAATGGGAGGCAGAGCCTTCAGCTATCAAGCTCCTCTCCTGTGGAATCAGCTGCCAATCTGGATTCGGGAGTCAGACTCGATCTCTGTTTTTAAGAATAGGGCTAAAACCTACCTTTTTGATATAGCCTACAATTAGGGAGGGATCATGTGTTTCTGAACCCTCCCTTAGTTATGCTGCTAATAGGTTTAGTCAGCCGGGGGACCTCCAGTAATGCACTGGGCCTCACTCCTTTTCTCACTCTCAGTGAAATATTTTTTTTGCTGGTCATTAACATTTGTTTGTTCTCTCCCATAGATTGAGTCCCCATCATGCTGTTTGCTCTCTACATGTCTGTTCTTTTCTTCTTCTCTATCCCCTCACCCCCCAGCCAGTCGCAGCAGATGCCTGCCCCTCCCTGAGCCTGGTTCTGCTGGAGGTTTCTTCCTGTTAAAAGGGAGTTTTTCCTCTCCACCGTCGCCAAGTGCTTGCTCACAGGGGATCCTGTGAGCAAGCCTGATTGCTGGGGTCTTTCTGCAACTGTGGGGGTTCCCCCTACAGTTGATAGTGCTATGAGATGACTGTTGTTGTGAAATGGTGCTATATAAATAAAGTTGAATTGAATTGAATTGAATTGAACTGAGTTAGTCGAGCCTCTTAGAGTCCTCCTCGTTCTCCCGAGCATATATGCTATTTGCATTCCTTTTCTGTGGCCACGGTACACAGTGGTCTGTCCGCTGTTCACTTGCTGTGGCAGCCATTTTTGTGTACACCATTACCTTTTTGTTAGTCTTTATGTTTGGAACTGTCAGCTTTTGTGTTAATAAATGTGTGGTGGTGAATTCCTGCGAGTAAATCCATTCTTCCTTCTCCTCCTCCGTGCATTGCGTAAAAGCGCACGGGGAGGTTTATGACAACAGTAAAGTTGTCCTTGGATACATTCACAGTGACTCGAAGAGATTCTTTGTATACCCTGTATACGCTGGACAACTTCTTCTCACCCGTGGTACTATGTGACCACAGATCAGAATCCATCTGATCTCACCACGTGGTCTGTACCTGCATCACTGCTCACTGACTCCATGTGGTTTACATGGCCAAAGTTCCTTCACAAAATGTTTCAGCCTGAAACACGAGTGTTTTGAGCTTGTGGTTCAGGTTCAGGTTACTTTATTTGTACCTGTAGGTAGATTTGTTTTGCAGTCTGGTGACATCCATATTTACAAGCCACAAATTACATTCAACATAGACACAAACACAGGCACATATGAAGCTGACTATAAACATGATAAGAATACTCAAGGCTCCATCAATCAGGGTATAAAAAGACAAAGAGATGGGAGAAAAACCAGAGGTAAGAGAGAAGGGTCATATCAGAATCAGAATCAGAATCAGAATCAGAATCAGCTTTATTGGCCAAGTATGCACAACACATACAAGGAATTTGACTTTGGCTAAAAACTTGCTCTCGTTGTTCAGGTGAAGGATTTAAATAAGGATTCAATGACAACCAGAGTATGTACAGTAAATTACAGTCTGTCCACGTTTCTATAAAAGGATGCAAATATATACAGGAATATATGCAATTATTTACTCGGACTAACCACACTTTGCAGAAATATATGAAAAAATATACAATCACACAGTATTTCAATGTGGACTCAGATTCAGTGATATAATGTGAATGAAGTAAAAAGCAGTGTGAGAGTTATGTGCAATGTAATAATGGATGAAAAGTCATGAGTACAGCAAACAGGTAGGACTAGGTGAATGTTAGGAGTTCATCAGAGTGATGGCTTGAGGAAAGAAACTGTTCCTGTGACGGGTGGTTTTGACCTTCAGTGATCTGTAACGACGACCAGAAGATAGAAGTTCAAACAGTTTGTGGCCGGGGTGTGATGGGTCAGCACAGATGTTTCCCGCCCGTTTCCTGGTTATGGACCGATATAAGTTCTCAATGGAGGGTAGGTCGGTACCAATGATCCTCTCCGCAGACTTAATGATCCGCTGCAGTCTGGTCTTGTCCTGTTTAGTGGCAGATCCAAATCAGACAGTGATGGAAAAGCAGAGGACAGATTGGATGATGGCGGTGTAGAAGACAACCAGCAGCTCCTGAGGCAAATCAAACTTCTTGAGCTGACGCAGAAAAAACAACCTCTGCTGGGCCTTTTTCCGGACAGTGTCAATATGGGAGGACCACTTCAGGCGACATCCAGACTCTCTGCTTATCATTCTGGATGATTTCAATAGAGCTAATCTCACAAATGAGCTTCCTAAATACAGACAGCATATTAAATGTCCCACCAGGGACACAAATACACTTGACCACTGTTACACAGTTTTAAGAAATGCCTATCATGCCGTCCCCCGTGCAGCTCTGGGTTTTTCTGACCACTGCCTGCTCCATCTTATTCCAACATACACCATCAGGTCCTGCAGCCTTCTTGATCTTTTGTCTCTGAAAAACCCGGCACACCTCCTCTTCACAGATCATTAGTGCTGGTGGGAGGTCAGAGTGGAGGAGGGATGGAGTTCCTGGGGCTGCAGATAATCCTTTTGTGTGGGTGGGAGGTGAGAACTGTAGGTTCTTTTCAAACCTGCAGGCGACAATTTTCTACATAAACGAAGGTTGGTGTACTGATGTCACAGTGTTGAAGAAGTTTTGTAGCCCTAACCTAGAGTCACTGTTCATAAACTGTAAACCCTTTTATTCACCGCGAGAGTTCTCCTCATTTATTCTGGTCGGAATTTATATCTCGCCTGCTGCTTGTACAACGGAGGCACTGCAGCTCCTCGCTGACCAGATAGCAGAGGTGGAGGTGGAATGATGATGGAGCGTTTGAAGCAGGAAGGCACTTCACGCAGCTCCAGTGATCTGTTAAAGATCCGGGTGAAGATGGGGGCCAACTTGTTGGAGCAGACTCTCAGGCAGGACGGAGACACACCATCAGGTCCTGCAGCCTTCTTGATCTTTTGTCTCTGAAAGACCCGGCGCACCTCCTCTTCACAGATCATTAGTGCTGGTGGGAGGTCAGAGTGGAGGAGGGATGGAGTTCCTGGGGCTGCAGATAATCCTTTTGTGTGGGTGGGAGGTGAGAACTGTAGGTTCTTTTCAAACCTGCAGGCGACAATTTTCTACATAAACGAAGGTTGGTGTACTGATGTCACAGTGTTGAGTTGGGTTGGCTGGAGTTGGCTGGGTTAAGTTCAAGATGGTTCTGGCTGCACCAGAGGATCAGCTGCTCCACCTCCCGCCTGTATGCAGACTCATCATCATCCCGGATCAAACCGATGACTGTGGTGTCGTCCGCAAACTTCAGGAGCTTCACCAAAGGGTCCTCTGAGGTGCAGTCGTTGGAGTAGAGGGAGAAGAGCAGTGGGGAAAGGACACATCCTTGGGGGGCGCCAGTACTAATTTTTCGGGAGCTGGATCTAAATCTCCCTAGCTTCACCTGTTGCCACCTGTCAGTCAGAAAGCTGGAGATCCACTGGCAGGTGGAGGGGGGCACCTTGAGCTGGAGGAGTTTCTGATGAAGAATGCCTGGGATGATGGTGTTGAACGCTGAGCTGAAGTCGACAAACAGGATCCTGGCGTACGTCCCTGGGGAGTCGAGGTGTTGCAGGATGTAATGTAGTCCCATATTCACTGCATCATCCACTGACCTGTTTGACCGGTAGGCAAACTGCAGTGGGTCCATCAGGGGGCCTGTGATGACCTTCAGGTGGTTCAGCACCAATCTCTCCAAGGATTTCATGACCACAGAGGTCAGGGCAACAGGTCTGTAGTCGTTTAATCCTGTAATAGAGGAGCCTGTTATCAAAAGTTAAAAACTAGTCAAAGAGGTTAAAAACTCAAAGGTCTAAAACCCAATAAAATATTTAGAACCCAAGTGACATCCTACAAAAATAAGTAAGTATAAAATGGAGTTAATAAATAGGTACCTAAATTATGTGCAATATATTGTTACAGCTTGTTCAACACTTTGACAGCAGCAGGGACAAAGCTGTTTTTGTAGCGCTGGGTTCTACTTTTTGGGACAGCAAACCTCCGTCTTGAGGGAAGAAGCTGAAAGTGGCAGTGCAAAGGGTGGGAGTCATCATTTAAAATGGAGGTAGACATCCTCTGTACTTGTCTGGTGTACAAGGATGTCAGGCTCAGCTGTGACTCACCAAGCAAACGACTGGACCATCTAACTACCTGATCCAAGGATTTCCTCCGTTTCAGTTTTATCTGACCAAACCATGACACTAAAGAAAAGGATAAAACAGATTCAATAAAAGCCCGATAAAACATTGTCATTATGGTTCGGTCAACTTGGAAGCGTGCAAGTTTTCTCAAGCAATGCAAATGTTGCTGACCCTTTTTGCACACCCTTTCACAGTTCTCTTCAAAGTTTAAATTACTATCAATAATCGTCCCAAGATATTTGTATGATTGTACACATTCGGTGGTCTGGCCTTTTAGTACGGTGACTTTGTGCCTGGGATTTTTCCTCCTAAAGTCAATAATCATGTCTTTAGTTTTTGTCGTATTCAGCTGCAGGTAGGAATCCTCACACCAGTGAACAAAATCATCAACTTCTGGGCCGTGGCCACTCTCACCATCCTGGAGGAGACTGACAATAATGGCCCTGATGGCATTCCTGGGCGTGTGCTGAGGGCATGCGCTGAGCAGCTGGCAGGGGTCTTCACAGACATCTTCAATCTGTCCCTGGCCCAGGCCGTGGTACCAGCGTGCTTCAAGACCACTTCAGTAGTACCAGTGCCGAAACATTCAACACCATCGTGCCTAAATGACTATCGCCCTGTGGCACTGACGCCCATAGTCATGAAGTGCTTTGAGCGACTGGTCTTGGCACAGCTCAAAAAAGGCCTGCCCCCTACACTGGACCCTCATCAGTTCGCCTACCGGAGCAACAGGAGTACAGAGGATGCAGTTTCTACAGCGCTGCACTATGTACTCTCACACCTGGATGACAAGAACACCTACGCAAGAATGCTGTTTGTTGACTTCAGCTCAGCATTCAACACAGTTATCCCCTCCAAGTTGCTCACTAAACTTGGGGACCTGGGAATCAGTACCTCCACCTGCAACTGGATCATGGATTTTCTGACCAACAGACCCCAGCATATTAGGTCAGGCCCCAACCGTTCTTCCGTCATCACACTCAACACTGGTGTACCACAGGGCTGTGTGCTCAGCCCATTCCTCTACTCCCTCTACACCCATGACTGCAGGCCTATGTATGGATCCAATTCCATCATAAAGTTCGCAGATGACACCACGGTGATTGGACTCATCAGGGACCACGACGAGTCAGATTACAGGGCAGAGGTTGAGCACTTGGCTACTTGGTGCGCTGACAATAACCTGCTCCTTAACACCAGCAAAACCAAGGAGCTCATAGTGGACTACAGGAAGGAGAGGGAAGAGACACATGACCCCATCCATATCAATGGCATAGCTGTTGAACGTGTCCCCAGCTTCAAATTCCTGGGGACCCACATCTCGGAGGACCTGTCCTGGTCAGTTAACACCACCAACCTGATCAAAAAGGCCCATCAACGCCTCTTCTTCTTGAGGACACTGAAGAAGAACCATCTGTCAACTGACATCCTGGGCAACTTCTACCGCTGCGTGATAGAGAGCACCCTGACCAACTGTATCACAGTCTGGTATGGGAGCTGCTCTGTCGCTGACCGCAAGGCGCTGCAGCGGGTGGTGAAAACCGCCCAACGCATCACAGGGACTCCACTTCCAGTTATAGAGGACGTCTACAGGAAAAGATGTCTGCTCCGGGCACGCAGCATTCTTAGGGACTCCAACCATCCTGCTCATGGACTGTTCCAGCTTCTCCCCTCCAGAAGATGTTTCAGAAGCCTTCAGACTAGAACCAGCAGGTTTAGGAACAGTTTCTTTCCAACAGCTGTCACGTTATTGAACTTAGTTCCCTGTGACTCTCTTACCATCATCTCTTACCATCCTCACCTGTACATAACTGCATAACTACATAACTACATCTAACTTATTGCACATTATTTGCACATAACAGTACTCTTAACTTTCTGCACTGCTGCATATATTTGCATATATTTGCTTAACTTGCACATACTGTTAATTACATTATATATACTGCACTGCTGTCCTTTGCACTTCTGATTGGATGCTAAACTGTGTTTCGTTACCTTGTATTCATACATGTGTAATGACAATAAAGTTGAATCTAATCTAATCTAATCTAATCTAATCTAATAACTGAGTCATCAGCATACTTTATAATGTGTCTATTGTCATGTCTGCTCCGACACATGTTTATGTACAGGATGAAGAGTAGTGGTGACAACACACACCCCTGAGGAGAGCCAGTAGAAGAGCACTTTAGGTCAGACAATGTACCATTGACCCTTACTCTCTGCATCCTGTTGGTTAAGGATCCTGAAGCCTGCGATGAACTGGCGATCTGTCCAGTGTGTACCCTGGCTCTTGCCCAAAGATGCTGGGATAAACTCCCCCCCCCCCCCCCACAACCTGAAAAGGATTAAGCAGTAGAAGATGGATGGATAGATTCTGAAGCAGATGTAGATTTGAGACCACAGCTGACCACCCTTGCCACTCACATAAGTGCTAGTAAACTTACATCAGAATGATTCCAGTGGTTTTCCACCTGGAGCTCTTTGCTGAGAGGAGGTTCCTTCCTGATCCACCAGACCCATTCATACAGTTCAAACTCATCACAACCGTGTAATGGATGGCATCAGTGCAACAAACCAGCAGAGCAAGTCATACTTAAGTCGGTGCAAAGGGATGCTTATCCAGAAGAGGATGCTGCACTACAGGAGAGCAGAGCAATTCCATAATCAAGCGCAATACTGGATCTTGACCCCTTCATGTGCGAACGTCTCTTGCAAATTGGAGGACGCCTGAGACATGCATCAGTTGATCTTGAGCAGTAAAATCCAATTATTCTCCCAAAACAAAGTCATGTCACAAGACTGTTAGTGCATCATTATCATGCAAAAGTGGAACACCAAGGGTGGCATTTCATGGAGGGAGCAGTCAGGGCAGCTGGTCTATGGACTGTTGCTAGGAAGAAGCTGATAAGCTCAGTCCTTCATCACTGTGTCACTTGCTGCAAGTTGAGAGGAAGCTTTGAGTCACAAAATATGGTCGACCTCCTGCCAGAAAACCTGAGCTAATTCCCACCATTCATGTATATGGGACTAAATGTTTATTGTCCTTGGAATGTGATCACCCGATGCACAAAAGGTGGAGCATACCAGAGTAAGTGGTGGGTTATTCTCTTTACATGCAAGAGCACTTGAGCAGTGCACTTGGAGCTTATAGAGTCCATGGACACAGCCAGTTGTGTCAATGTCCTGTAAAGGTTTTTTGCCTTGAGAGGACCAGCGAGGCAGCTGAGATTGGACTCAGGTGCTAACTTTGTGGGAGGCAGTTCTGAATTGGGAATAAAACAAGATGGTCCAAACCAACATTCTGAAATTCCTACATGACAACAGTTGTACGTGGGAATTTATCCCTCTACATGCATGTCACATGGGAGGTGTTTGGGAACTCATGATTGGTGTAACTGGGAGGATACTCAGTTCCATGCTGTTACAACCCAAGCATACTCACCTAACCCATGAAGTTCTCTCCAGTCTAATGGTAGAAGTGTCTGCCATTATCAATTATCATTGATCCCTGCCTCCTCTGATTCCTCTTCCCCAATGTCGCTAATGCCTGCAATGCTTTTGACCCAGAAACTAGGTGTAGGTGTGCCTGCTGGCACTTTCAATGAAAAGGATCTGTTCAAGTGTCAGTGGAGACAGGTGCAGGCATTAGGAAATGAGTTGTGGTCCCAATGGAGGAACGGATATCTCCACACTCTTCAAAGTGGAAGTGATGCACAGCATGTCAGAACCTGCAGATTGGAGACATTGTGCTACTTCTGGCAAGTTTGGCCCAGAAGGCTCAAACTCGCTTCCATTTCCTCCGCAAACTGAGGAGAGCATGAGTCCCACCCCCTATCATGTGCTCATTCTACCAGGGCACCACTGAGAGCATCTTGACCAGCTGCATCACAGTGTGGTATAGAAGCTGCACCGCCCCCTGCCGGAAGACACTACAACGCACAGTGAAAGCAGCCAGCAAGATCATTGTGCACCCCTGCCCACCCTCTCAAACATCAACCTCACCCGCCTCACCCGCAGAGCCATCAATATTGCAGGCGACACCCCCCACCCCTCACACTCCCTCTTCAGCCCCCTGCCCTTGGCGAAGAGGTGCCGCAGCCTCTGGGCCTGCTCCACAAGCCAGCAAAACAGCTTTGTTCATCAGGCCATCAGGACCCTGAACTCTGTCCACCCCCCACCCCCCCGGACCTTAAAGCACCCACCTGCACAATAACCACCTCAGCTGTTGGCACAGAAAGATTTGGTACACATTTGCTGCTGCATCTCTCTGCAGTTTACTGCAACCATTTGCACAAATACCATATCTGCTGCTGTCTGTTATTGCAATACTGATCATGTGCAGTCCTATCTGTCACTGTCTGTACCTACACTACCACATTGAACTTGGTACTACAGGTATTACTGCTCTACTTTTCTGTATCTAAGTGCCATAAACCAGGCCTCTCTAGGGGCAAACAGGACACCAACCGCAGACTGTGAGTTTTCAGATTTATTAACTAAAAATAACACAAAAAACAGAACGCAAACTAACGAAAAGCAGAGCGTTGAAGGTGGAGCCCAAAAATACAAAATAACCTAGAACGTAGACAAAGACAGATGAATCATAATGACGCTAGACAATAACCCGAGCAAGGACAGATAAACAATACTTAATTTGGATAAAATTTTCACGGGTTACTGGACAGAGTAGTTGTCAATGCCGCTGCCCCAGGGAATTGGTGCCTACGGCTTAAATAGGCAGCCCCTGATCACAAACACCTGCGGGGTCCTGAGTGGCGATTATTGCTGGCAGCCATGACAGAGCGCAAAGAGAGTTTGACATCAGGAAGAAATGTGCGAGCTGTCACCATGCCAGCAACAATTAAAACAAAAACCAGAGAAGGAAATACAGACTCTAATAAACAGAAACCAAATACAGTCAAACAGAAAAATAAACAAACAGAAAAAGACAATTTATCATTTATCTTTATTTGCACTATGGGAGGTCTGGGTCTATCTTTTGTCACCATTTGCACTACGGGTAGCATTACTGTACATAGACTGCTGTTGTTGTTTTTCCAGCCTTAAAGCTTTTTTCTTTTTTTATATTGTGCACACCACTGAAGACAGAGAGAAACACCATTTCAATTCTCCTGTATGTCCTGTACGTATAGTAGTATTGACAAATAAAAATCTTTGATTTTTTTTAATCTTTTTGAACTTAAGCAGAGCAATGCACCTCGTAATGAGTGGCCAATGGGCTTGGTCACCTCCATCCCCATCTACCCCTGTTAAAACTGTAGCTCCTGAGCCTCCTGATCTGTCTAAAGTTCCTTCCGAGTATCATGATTTGGCCCCCGTTTTTAGTAAGGCAAAAGCACTATCTCTTCCCCCACATCAACCCTATGACTGTGCTATCAAGCTCCAGCAGGGGACCCCGCTGCCATCCAGTAAACTGTATAGCCTGTCAGCTACAGAGAGAGAGGTGATGGAGAAATACTCTATATTAAGGAATCACTGGCTGCAGGTTTAATTCCCCATTTGTCATTGGCACTGGTGTCAGGCTTCTTCTTTGTGGGCAAGAAGGATGGCTCCCTGCATCCTTGTATTGACTTCAGAGAACTCAATGAAATCACAGTTGTCATATTGACCGGACAAACAGCCTGAGTGCAAAGTGCAATCACCAAAAGAACACACATAGAGAATGTTTGACCCTTTATTGAATTTTCAAAACCGCAAACTTGAGGAAAAAGTCAGTCACTCGCCAGAGGAGCAGCAAACCTGCAAGGGTGAGATGAGGCTGACTAGTGAGGAATGGAGGGGAAATATGGAAGTATAATTTATACCACTTAAGTGGGAGGAGAGGAGTGACCGGCACAGAACCCAGCGAAGGAGAGGAACCAGCAGGTCAGAACTGCTGGTGGGGGAATAAGTCGTGGTGTCTGACCGGGTGGAGTTGATGAGCTGCGTGGTGGAGGAGCAACAGGCTGGTGAGCGCACCAAATCCCTGAATACGCACCGTTACGTTGGCAGCAACCTGGAAGAGAGGGAAAGGAGAATGAGTGTAGTACAGGGGTGTCCAACCATGTGCCATGGAGAGCCAAGACCCTGCAGGTTTTCTCTTCTACCCAGTCTCTTCAGCAGGTGTTTTCACTTATCAGCAATCAGTGGGAAGAAGTTCACAGAAATCTGCTGTTGAAGACACTGGTTGGAGGTAAAACCTGCAGGGTCTTGGCTCTCCATGGCACATGGTTGGACACCCCTGGTGTAGTAAGATCACCCACAACACAACCGCTTACTTGATGAGCTGTCTGCTTAGCGCAGTATACCCAAATGAGCCAGCGTTGAATCACCGAAGAGTGCTTCCTTATAAACACTGGCCCAGCAGGAAACAGCAGGTGCGTCAGATGAGGAGACAGGTGAATGGGAAGGAGGGGGGCAAGCGCTCACAAGCACATGACAACAGTGAAGGACAAATACCTGCTTCCCCTCTTAAACTCGGCATTTGACCTGCTTCAGGGTTCCATCATTTACTCCAAACTCGATCTGCGCAATGCATACCACCTCATTAGTATCAGGGAGGGGGACTAGTGGATGATGGAATTTAAAACTCATCTGGGCCAGTTTGAATATTGCGTCATGCCATTTGGTCTCATGAATGCCCCTGCCATCCTCCAGCGGATGAATAATGATGTTCTCTGTGATTTCCTGAACTCATTTGTGTTTGTGCACTTGGATGACATCCTTGTTTTGTCTCAGTCCCCCGAAGAACATCGGGTCCATGTTAGAGCGGTTCTCCAGAGCCTCTTGGAGAACCAGCTCTATATCAAAGCCGAAAAGTGTGAGTTCCATGACATCACTTCCACTTTCCTCGGCTTCATCATTTCCCAGGGCCGCATAGAACCCGATCCCGAGAAAATTCAAGCAGTCACTGAATGGCCAACCCCCTCCACTCATAAACAGCTCCAGAAATTTCTGGGGTTCACCAACTTCTATTGGCGCTTTATCAGAAACTACAGCTCCATCGCTTTCCCCCTCACTGCCCTGACATTGACTAAGGTTCTCTTTCACTGGATTCCTGAGGTGAATGAGGCCTTTGCCCTGCTTAAGTCCCGTTTCTGTACAAACCCAATCCAAATCCAGCCCGAGCCAACCTGTCAGTTCATTGTGGAGGTGGATGCTTCTGATGTGGGGGTGGGGGCTGTGCTGTGACAGTGTTCGGTAACCGACAATAAGATACATCATTGTATGTATTTCTCTTGGCGCCTATCCCCGACAAACAGAAATTATGATGTCAGTGACCGAGACCTGCTGGCAGAGAAGCTAGCTGTGGAGGAATGGCAACATTGGTTGGAGGGGTCTGTCCAGCTATTCCTTGTGTGGAGGAATCATAAGAACCTGTAGTACATCAGGGTGACTAAAAGACATAACCCTCAGCAGGCGAGGTATGGTCATTTTTTTTTTTTTTTGCCAGGTTTAATTTCTCTATCTCCTACAGACCAAGTTCTAAAAACATCAAACCAGACACCTTTTCTTGTCAGTTTGTGCCCAAAGCGCCCACATCCAGTGAAGACGCGATTCTGTCGGAGACCATCATTGTTGGGGCACTCAAGTGAGAGATTGAGCAACAGATCAGGAACGCCTTGGCCTCTGACCAGGACCCTGGAGGGGGTCCACCAGGTTGACAATTTGTCCTGGCAGCTATGAAAGGAGAACTTATCCACTGGATCCATTCTAATAAACTTTCTTGCCATCCGGGGTGACAAGAACCTTAGCAGCACTCCAACGTTTGTTTTGGTGGCTGTCAATGGAGAAAGACGTCTGGTCCTACATCAAGGCCTGCCCTCAATGTTCAGCCGGGAAATCCCTTACATCCCCCCCAGCAGGTCTGCTTCAGCCTCTCCCTGTGCCCAACCGCCCCTGGTCCAACATTGCTATGGACTTTGTTTACAGGGTTACCCCCTTCCAACGGGTACATTGTGGACAATTTTCCAAGGCTACGTATTTTGTTCCCCTGAGAAGACTTCCATCCGCCTTGGAGATGGCCTGCATGCTGACGACCCACATGGTGAGGTTACATCAGAATCAGAATCCTCACCTCCTCCATAACTGTGTGGTATGCAGGAGCCACTGCCAGGGACAGACTAAGGCTGCAGCGCGTCGTGCACACTGCTGAGAAGGTGATCGGCTGCAAGCTCCCATCTCTCCAGGACCTGTACATCTCCAGGACCCGGAGGCGTGCTGGCCGGATCATAGCCGATCCTTCACACCCTGGTCACGTACTGTTTGCCCCCCTCCCCTCAGGTAGAAGACTTCGGTCCATTCGGACTAAAACCTCCCGGCACATGAACAGCTTTTTCCCCTCTGCCATCAGACTGCTGAACATTAAGTGACTTATTGACTCTCGTGCACTATGTACAGCAGCTCAACCAGACTCATGTCATTCATCACTGTTTTTTCTGTTGCATTATCAACTGCACTGTGGTACCCCATATTATCTGCTACTTGCTAATTTTTTTAAAACTGCCTTGACTAGTACTACTCATTATTACTATTATTATTATTATTATTATTATTATTATTATTATTATTATTATTACTTATTTTTCTACACTTATTTCACGTTTTTAGTCCTTTAGTTTTTTAGTTTATCTCTTTATCTCATCATGTTTTTAATGTTGCAGCATGGCACCGAGACAAATTCTTAGTTTGTGTACTACATGAACAATGGCAATAAATCTGATTCTTATTAAGTTTATTGCCAAGCACATTTACAAGTAAATAACAGGTAAATATACGAGGAATTTGACTTGACACTGAAAACGTCATACATGACATTCTCAATGACGCGGCGAGCCGTGGAAGCGCCTGTCAGCAGGAGGGGAACAGTAGGCAGTGGGGTAAGGGGGAGGGTGGACACAGTAGGAGAGAGAAAAAAGCATTGTTGATCAGAATAAAGTTCATATATGACCGATATTATGATTACAAGAAAAAAACTCTCAATGCACAATTAGCAGACAATAGAATCCACACAATGACACAAAGAGAGCAGTGAGTGAATGTCTTCATCAGTCAGTATAAATGGATCAGTATGTGTGAGTTGGGTGCAATCAGTGGCAAATCAGTTAGGTGGACAACAATAGTCTCTTCCTCAGCAGATGTTATGACTACAGTCTGAAGCAAAGGCACGTGTCCTTGAGCATGGCAGATGGAATAGTTGAGGCAGACAGCTGTCCTTGAGAGTCAGATGCTGCCCGCCAATGTTATGAAAAAACAATTATACTGTTGATTATCAGGAGGACTGAATGCTGAGGGGTGCCGAAAAAAACAGGTCGAATAGCACTGACTTCAGAGAAAAAACTTTCTATTCTCTTACGGATTCAGTGCTCCAATTCCATCATGGCCAGGCATTGAAATCAATTCGTGAACAGCTCTCAGCGTGATCGTGATGTAATCCATTTTCCTGTACAGTTCTCCATTGGCCGCTGTCAGAGTCCTGCCCAGTTGGTCAATTTGATGAGTGAGCTTCGCTGGGTCTGCTTTTTGATAAGCTCTGTCCATCTTCTTCAATTTGCGGTGCACCAGAACAATCCCAGAGCCAATCAGTAGAATTCCGATGACCATTGCTCCGAAAAGATATAAATCTTCAATATCTTCAATAGAAAGATCACACAGGCACAAGAGTTTCCAATTACTTGTGTCCTTTAAATAACCCGCAGCAGCAGTTCCTGCAGGACAGATAGGCTCCCCCGGGCCCGATTTCCTCGTTGAAAAAACAGTGTCAATTGCGTTCAAAGCCCAGCTTATTAAATCCATAATTTCGTTAGATAATCAGCAGTAAAGACACGCAGACACAGACGATAGCAAGCTGGGATCCAGTCAGTTAGGGAGGGAGAGAGAGATAGGGAGCCGGAGCGGGGAAGAAAAGCGTCAGCTCTCTTTGGAGGGCGAAAGTGAGGGATGGGATCCCTGCCGACATTGCCTCTGAACGGGGGCCCCAGTTCATGTCCCAAGTATGGCGGGCATTCTGCAAGTCTGTCGGGGCTACAGTCAGTCTCTCCTCTGGCTACCATCCCCAAAACAATGGGCAGAGCGAGCGGGCAAATCAGGAGCTGGAAGCTATGCTCCTCTGTGTAACGGTGTCGGACCCATCATCATGGAGTGCATATCTACTGTGGGTAGAATATGCCCACAATCCTGCAACGTCTGCCGCCACTGGATTTTCCCCTGAAACAATAATTTCATATTTCTCTATATTATTCTTTCATATTTTATGTCTGATATATATCCTTTGCGCGATTTATGTGATCATGTGTAATTATTCTTCATGTGTGGCTTTCATAATGCCCCAAAGTCGGTGTGAATGTGTGTGTGAATGGGTCAGCAGAGACATGAGTGATGACACACCTGTAAAAACTGATAATCTCTGTTTTTGGACTCGCTCTTCTAGTTTCTTGTGTGACCAGGGATGAGCTGAAACTCCCAGTTCCTGGGAGAGTAGATTTATGGACACTTCGTCAGTCTCCAGATGTACTTCAAGGACATCTCCTTCTGCTGTTTATCAATTCTAAGGGCTATAAAATACTAAGCATGGAGTGAATGGTTCAGTGTGATGCATGGGTTCGACTCTGCTGGGTTGTTCATGTTATCGCATCTCCAGGCCAGAAGAAAAAATTTACTCATATCTCCAGAATTCTGCCTGTTGAATTTTGGCTCAGTCTCAATATAATTCACTTTTACCCTAACATCTCCCTTCGAAGCCTCCTTGGGGTACAATCCTCCTCTGCTCTCCACCTCGGAGGAGGAGATCGCTGTCCTTTCCATCGCTGTCCACATTGCTAGATGCAAGCATTTCTGGAAGGACATGAAGGTGGCTTTGCTCAGGTTGGTCAGGAAGCTGGCCGACTGCAGGAAGTGCTGAGCAGTGCTGAGCAGAGATTAGCTGACCTCTTCGCCAAAAACTCCCAAATTATGGCATAAAACTTAGTCGGAGAAGTGACCGACTAACTCATAACAAACTGGATTTGCCTGTGGACGAGCTGATAGAGGATTTGCAATCCTACATTGACGCACAATATTACAACAACATCATGCCTGGCAGCAAATCGGCATCCAAATCCACCAGGACTAAACCAAGCTCGAGCGAAGTGGATGATACTTCACCCTGTGACATTAGTGAGTCCCTAATGTCTATTAAACACCAACTTAAAAAGCTCGACTTACTCGATCAGCTGACTGATATTAATGAACTAAAGCAAGCAGTGGAATTCAACAACTCACTGATCAAGGTGCTAAAGGTTGATAATGCGTCACTCAGACTTGAAGTAAACAACTTCAAACGTCTGACAGCCGAACTCCAAAAAGATTAACTTCTCATGGCAAAAAGCGTACTTGACCTGCAGTGTTGGAGCATGAGGGAAAATATCATTATACATGGACTTCCAGAAGTAAAAAAAAATGAAACTCACCAAAAGTCAGAAGAACTTCTAAAGTCATTCCTAGTCAACGAGTTGAAAATGAAGCCGGAGGAGGTCATGGCTATTCGATTCTCCAGAGTGCATCGCCTTGGAAGGACCAAAGCCGACCAACAGAAGAGGCCCCATCAATGATCAGTTTCCACCTGAGATCATGAACAGACGGAGGCTGCTCTACCCGATCATGATGGAGGCAAGAAACGGTAAAAGGAGTGCTCGTCTGTTCATTGATAAACTTTACATCGATGGGAAACTGTATAGGAATCCTCAAACCACATATTGGTTAACTGGAGGCAACCAAAACATCACTGCTGAACCTCAGGAGAAGCCACTGGGACTTTAGCACACTGCCTCTCTAGCAGTGTAAACACAGACGCGTGATGATGACATCATCAACACGTCCCCGCTGGCATGACAACTGATGAACCTGAAAGACGGTGAATGATTTACTTTCTTTTTCACCCCCTTTCCCTTTTCCTTCTATCTCCCCCTCTTATCTGTATTTTCATTTTGGTTTGGGAATTGGCCTAAATTCTGCTCGTTTGACTGGGTAGGCCTGCTCCCTGGTGCGACGAGGCCAGTATCTCTGTGCTCTAGGACTAATGGACTGTTGTGCTGACATTGTGTCTCTGTGTATTTGAGTGTGTGTGTGTATTTGTTTGTGTGTTTGTCCGACCGTCTTCCGTATGGATGAGGGTTTGTCTATGTCTGTGTCTCTGTGTGTATTGTTATTGTGTGATCCCAGTAAATTTTATCAACTATCGTGCATAATGATCTTCAATGAATCTAATTAAGAAGGAGTGGATGCGACACAATTTATGGACTATAATAGGAATAAAAGCTGTGATCAGTATATTCCTGAGCAATTAACATCTTTTAAAAACCAATACAATTATTCTTTCATGCATTTAAACATCAGGAGCTTGAATAAACATCATCATGGTCTAGCTACTTTACTTACCAGTACAGGCTGCAGCTTTGATGCAATTGGTTGTAGTGAAACTTGGCTGAACGATAAGTCATACATAGACATCTTAAACCTTGATGGTTATAAACTGTTCATGAAGAACAGATGTGGCAGATCTGGTGGTGGTGTCTGTCTGTATATCTCTTGTAGACATGATGTTGATGTTTATGATGATATTGTCATGGAAGACAGTCATATTGACTCTCTTTTTTGTTGAGATACATGTCAAAAATGAGAAAAATTTAATTGTATGTGTGATTTATGGCCCCCCGGACACCGACCTTAATATTTTCACAACCAAATTGGAAGAAATTTTATTCTCAATCAACAACAAAAATAAAAGTTGTATTCTCCTTGGAGACTTCAACATTGACCTCTCCAGGGATGATGCAGCTAAAAATGACTTTATGAATACACTACACTCCTCTTCCTTCTTCCCTGCCGTTAATACCTATACTAGAATCACTCACTCCACCAAGTCCATTATTGATAATATCATTACTAACATTCGCAATTCCACACTGGTATCTGGAGTCCTGCTCTCTGAGATTTCTGATCATTTCCCCATTGTTCTGTTTCTTGACCTTGCAGTTAGGCCCTTAATCTCGTGACATAAACTAAAAATAAAAATACTTAATGAAGAAACCTTACAACGACTGAGTGAGGACTTGCATGTCAAGGTATGGGACAGAATCTAGGGTTAATAAGGTCAGGAGTTCCTGGCAGTGGAAGGCGAAGGACAGAGCTGCGTGGAGGAATCTGATTAGATCTAAATGAAACAGTCATTGTCGCCCCCGACAGACTGCTATGATGATGATGATGATGATGATGATGAGTGATGCTGATGCTGCATTTGACGCCTTGACTAAGGAAATAACAGAATCCATCCAGAGGACAATTCCTGTCAAGACTATCACATGTAATCGTACTATTCACCATCCATGGCTTTCTAGGGGCATACTAAAGTCTATTAAGTACAAAAATAAATTATATAAATGCTACATAAAAAATCCAAATATTAACAATAAAATCCATGAAATCCACGGAGCTGCTCATCCGTAAGCTGCCCGTCCAGCGCCTGGTGAGGGAGATCGCTCAGGACTTCAAGACCGTCCCGCGTTTCCTGAGCTTCGCCGTCATGGCTCTGCAGGAGACCAGCGAGGCCCACCTGGTGGTCTCTTCTTCGCTAAGGGGGTCACCATCATGCCCAAAGACTTCCAGCTGGCCCGCTGCATCCGCGGAGAGAGAGCTTAGACTTTCTGCTGCACATTCACCAACCAACCATTATGCTCTGCACTGTGTGTCTATATATATATATTTATAGTAATATGGACATATGTTTAGTAGATGTTTTTTCTTGCCTTCTGATTATTGCTCTGAGTGTTGCTATCCCTGTGCTGTTGCAATCCTGGAATTTCCCCATTGTGGGACTAATAATTCAATTCAACTTTATTTATATAGCGCCATTTCACAACAACAGTGTTGTTAATAAAGGCTTATCTTATCTTATCTTAAAAACGAATATACTAATTATAGAAATAAATTAACACATATTATTAGCAAGAGAAAGAGTAATTACTATGCAGAACTTATAAATGTATCACAGGGTGATTCCAAGAAATCCTGGCGAGTACTAAATAAGGTTCTATAGGGACCAAAAAGCCTCCACACTTCTGAACAATAACGCAGTCAGTAATCACACCAGTAATGCCACTCTCACTGAAAAATTTAATAATTATTTTGTTTCCCTTGGTGAAAATTCATCTAATAAAATTAACCAACCCCAGGCTGCCTCTTTCAAACACTATCTATCAGGAAACTACCGGAATTCTTTCTTTCTGAAGCCAACTGATTGCGAGGAAGTCTGGAAAATCATTAAGGACATGAAGAACTCAAACTCTGCTGGAGCTGATGAAATTTCCAGCAAAATTTTGAAATGTATCATTAATTTAATACTGGAGCCCCTCACCTACTGCATTAATCTGTTGCTAATGCCACAAATAGCAAAAATTGCACAAATTATACCAATTTATAAATCAGGTGATAAGAATGATTTGACTAATTATTGTCCAATATCCATTCTGCCTACTCTTTCAATGGTTTTGGAAAGAGTAGTTTATAAGAGACTTACCAGTTACCTTGATAAGTTCAACATTATTATCCCATCTCAGTATGGCTTCAGAAAGAAACACACTACCTATATGGCAATACTTGACCTAAATGAAAAAAAATCAATGATGCAATTGAAAGAGGCAACTATGGTATTGGCATTTTTTTTTAGACCTGTCTAAAGCATTTGATACCATTAACCATGACATCCTAATTAATAAATTACAACATTACGGTATCAGAGGCCTTGCATTAGATTGGTTTATTAATTATCTGTCTGGAAGACTTCATTATATTTATATAAATAACCACAAGTCATCATATAAATCCATCGATCATGGGGTTCCCCAGGGTTCCATTTTAGGACCAGTTCTATTCATATTGTATAGAAATGACATTGCTAACTCCTCGTCTCTACTATATAAAGTACTGTTTGCTGATGACACTAATTTATTTTTTGCTCACCAGAATCCAAATGAACTTGAACAGATAATAAATAGTGAACTTATGAAAATAGACACCTGGCTTCAGTATAACAAACTTTCACTTAATATCAGTAAAACTAATTATATTGTACTCTGTTCCAATAAAAAGCCAGACACCAAGGAAATTTGCCCCAAAATTAATGGACAGTATATTACAAGAGTTAGCTCTATAAAATTCTTGGGGGTCCTCATTGATGAATTTCTCAATTTCAAATGTCACATTGACGATCTAACCAAGAAACTGGCCAAATACGCTGCTCTGTTTTTTTTTAAAGTTAGACATTTTCTACCACTTTCAGCACTTCTCACTCTGTATAAAACTTTATTTGACCCTCACTTACACTACTGCAATATCATATGGGGTAACACATTTCCAACTCACCTAAAAAAAGCTAGAAATTCTCCAAAAGAAAGTCATACGTGCCTTATCATGGTCTGAATATAATTCTCCTACTAGTCATCTTTTCTGTCGTTATAATCTTCTAAGACTTGCTGAGCACAATACTTCCAGAATGCCTGTATAATGTATCAGGTTGTCCACAAACTCAACTATAAATTATGTGAACTCATTCCAACCTTCCTTCCCATGCACACTTATACCACTAGAAATAAAAACAAAATTACTGGGAAAAAAACAAAGACTAAAATCCACCAGGTTTAGTATTGTGTGCAGAGGACCGCAGATTTGGAATGAGCTTGATGAGAATCTAAAAATGTCACCTTCCATCTCCATCTTCAAGAAAAAACTAAAAACACAACTCCTATCATTATATAATTAATCTGTTATTTGCTACACAAACTTGCTTACTGATGAGTTGTTACGCCATTGTAATTTTGTTTTATATGTTGATTCACTCCAATACTATTTAATAACTTGACTAGATATCTTGAACTCACCTACTATTTCAATGTAAACAAATGCTGGGATTATGTGCTAGATGTCTGTCATATGTTTGTTCTTTCACACAAAGATATCAGACTGATTTCTGTCATCATTTCATTGTAGAATTAGGCTCTCTACTAAAAGCTTTAAATAGCTTATTTGGAATGACCCATTCACATTCCAAAACAATGGGGGAAAAAGCCTATTGTATACTGCTAATCATGCTGTTGATAATTCATATTGTAATTCATTCATGCTGTTGATAATGTGTGATGTGTGTGTGCATAAAGTGAAACTGAAACTGAAGAATACTCAATGGGCAAACCGGAGGAGGCGTCAGGCCCCGGCCTATGCTGTTGATCATCATCATCATCATCATAGCAGTCTGTCGGGGGCGACGATGACTGTTTCATTTAGGTCTGATCAGATTCCTCCATGCAGCTCTGTCCTTTGCCTTCTGCTGCCAGGAACTCCTGACCTTATTAACCCGGGCGACGTCCGAGCCGGTATGAGTTGCTTTCTGATTGACCATTTCATGAAACTGCTTGCAAAGTATTTGAGTACCGCTAGCTTTTGCTGGACTAGCAGCACATTCTTGGCAGATAGAGGTATTATCAGTGGCAAGGACAGGCCAAGACAAACTGACTCCAGTATCTGTTGTAGGTTTGTTTATTTCTGTTCTTTGTGTAGTGCATGTCACGATGCACCAACTGGCAAAAGTCCACCACAGACCTTGTGACAGATGTCCTTATCTGTCAGGATGTCCAGTCTCACCCCGTGCAACTGGGAGTGGTCCACCACAGACCTGTGATAGATATTGTTTTTAGTTCTGCCAGGATGCCTAGTTTCAGCCTCCACACCCCAAGGGCGGGGTGTGGAGGGTGAACCCCCCCCCCCATTATATATATATATATATATATATATATATATATATATATATATATATCTCAAATCAAATCAAATCAAATCAAACTTTATTGTCATATTGCTGTACATACAACTGTAGTGCAGGCAAAATGAAATTGTGTTTCTCTCGGCATCCATATAAATAGAAGCAACATGATTTAAGACACACTCACACATAGCTTCACCCCCCCACCCCCACCCCCCCATCCATTCACACATCCCTGAGACATACTTGGGAAAAAAAACCCAACTAACTATAATATACAAATAATATACAAAATGTCCGTAGGTGCAGTAGTGTGTATGATATATATATATCAATCAATCAATCAATACATCAGATTTATATAGCGCTTTATCATAGACACTCAAAGACGCTTTACAGAAATTAAGGGTCATCCACCACCTAGATGGATGAAGCAGCCACAATACGGCGCCATCCCTTTTAACCATTCACACACACACATTCACACCAAGGGCCACTTTAGAGTCTCCAATTAACCTAACCTGCATGTTCCTGGCATGTGGGAGGAAACCGGAGAAATCCCGGGGTAAACCCACGCATACACGGGGAGAACATGCAAACTCCACACAGATCACTGTTGGTCGGGGGCTGGGATCGAACCCACGATCCCACGATCCCCACGATCCCCCGGCCAAAATGTATCATACATCATGATATAGAGAAATTACTGTATATTGCAATATCATTTTTGCGCTATATTGCCCAGCCCTATGTGAGAACAATGTGGAATGTTTTGGGAACGCAATGGAATGTTGTGAGGAGTTCGTGGAACACTCTGGAAACATAATGGGAATTGGGATTTATGAAGTGGCTCAGACTCACTCGTAGCCAGTGTGGTTATCTACCAGAAACTTCCCTTTCAAGAGAGAGTCCAAGAAACTCACCATCCAGGCCGTGGTGAATCCCTCCGCAGTCAAGCTAGACCTCCCTTCTTGTCTTCGTGTCTACCCCACCTTCCATGTGTCCAATGTCAAGCCTGTGTTCACCAGCAACCTTATAAATCTGATGGTGCGGCGGCATGAAATAAAGCGGCGTTGTTGGAGGTTTTAAGTAGAGTTTTATTATCATACCGCCGTCACAGGCTCCGCTCCCGGCGCCGTGCATGAGCGCCGAGAGCGAGCCCACGGCTCTCAGAGAAGGAGAGGAGGAGAGGCGGACACGTGTGTGTCTACCAGTTGCAGGATCAGAGTGAGAGAGAGAGAGAGAGATTGCGTTACAGAGTTGCAGCATATATACTCGACCACAACAATACATCAAGGGCATATCCCAGCAGTTGGTATGATCAAAGAGATAACAGAACAGGCATAAGACATTTGCATTTGAGAGACATATTGATCTCAGTCCCTAGGTCACAGTGAGGACAGGACGCATGAGCACAATGCATGAAAGGCAACCATTAACATCACAGATGTGAGCCAGACGAAACGCGTCTGCCTGTAGACATTAATACACATTACACTGTTCTGTTAGTTGCTCTAGCCGAGCGCTGTGTTTGACCAGTCTTTTTGTGGAGATTTACCTCAAAGCACATCTACATATGTAAGATGCTCAGAAGAAGCACAGTAAGGACAAGATGCATGAACACTTTAACTTCACGGCTGTAAACGCAGCATGCAGCGTAAAAACCCAGGAGTGCGAGCTGACTGTCTCTGTGTTCTGTCTGTGTGTTGTGGGGGTTTAATCAAACCGCTACACTGCTCCCCCCCCAGAGGGAAACGGTAGGGGACCGTGACCTCGATGTTGCAGTCTGGGCAGCGAGCAGGGAAAAGCTCTGAGCAGGAGGAGGGAGGGGGGGTAGTACATGCTGACCGGGTGCGGGAAAATCGTTCCAGTCGCGCCAAAAGTGTTTGCTGCTCCGCGATGTCCCGTCTGAACATGCAGAGATCAGAAGAAGAAAAATTAGTCTCTGGCTCCTCTCGTGGCCATGAAGAAAAGCAGGAGCGGCTGTAAGAAAGAAATAAACAAAAGCAGAGGGACTGGCGTGTTGGCTTTAGGTGCAGAAGCAACCCCAAAGCCCCCGGGAACAGCTGACGGCTGAAATCCCTTTGTGTCGTGGCTAAGACCATTAAAAAAATCCAGTGGCGAGCTGCGTGTTTGCTTCAGGTGAACGAGCAGCCCTGAAGGTTCTGTGAGCAGCGGCGGAGGACGATGGCGGTCTCTGGAGCCGTTACTTGTCCCGTGCGTGATGCGCCGTCCTCGTAACTCCCCGGTGCATGCGCGGGGGTTCCGTGCGTGGGTGGGCCGCTGGAGAGGAGAAACAGGGTGCAGAAACTTGGTGGAGATCGGCGCAGACGGCGCCGATAAAAATCCAGGTTGAGCTGTGGCTGTAGATTGGCCATGGTGCGTTGGAGCGGTGAGAGGAAATAGACGATCTTGGGCACCGCTCGGCCGTGGTGCGTTCAGGTCCGCGTGTTGCGTTCTCCGCCGGCCCTGGAGGTTGCCGTCGTGGGGAAGGGACGAGGTGCCTGCGCTCTCGTTTGGAGGAGTTGCGAGCGCGGCCAGTCCAGCGTGGATGAGCAGATCTCAGACGTGCAGATCTCATCCTGAAGGACGGGTCACCAGTGCAGCTGTCCAGCTCAGAAGATTGCTTCGCACAAAGCATGTGCGTGTCCGGGTGTTGCGTTCGCTGGCCGCTCGTTTTTTTTTTTTCTCGTTTTTTTTTCGATTCGCCAGCATGGCCGTCCAAATCAGAAGGCTGCGTCGCACAAAGCGTGTGCGTCTTCACGGGGTCACCAGTGCGGCGGATGATAAAATAAGGCAGCGATGCTGAGGTTTTAAGCAGGTTTTATTAATCATACCGCTGTCACGAGCTCCGCTCCCGGCGCCGTGCATGAGCGCCGAGAGCGAGCCCACGGCTCTCAGAGAAAGAGGACACACTGTCTGTGTCCTGCAGCAGAGGCTGAAGTGTGTGTGAGAGTGAGAGGAAGTGTTACAGAACCTGTGCAGTATTTATACCCAACCCAAACAATACATCAAAGCAGATTCACAACGGTTGGTCTGATCAAAGGGACTGCAGGACAGGCATGAGATATTTGCATTTGTGAGACATACATCACAACAGGCAGATTTGCTAGACTCTGCTCTAGCTGCAGAACAAAGAGGTTAACAGAATGAATGAATGAATTTATTTATTTCGGATAGTACATTACAGGTTAAAAGAAACTGTATAATATAACAAGGTCAAATTAGACAAAGACTCCTTCTACTATACAATTCCACGTGAGTTATCCGAAATGGGTGATGGCTGAAGCCGCAGCTTATATTGCCCACCCATATTCCATCCAAGAATTCAAAGGAGAAAAAGAGAAAAACTGAGAAAAGAGAAAAACAGGCACATCTACATATTGATCTGAGTCTCTAGGTCACAGTAAGGACAGGACGCATGAACGCAATGCATGAGAGGCAACATTAACATCACAAGGCATGAATGGCACATTACGTCTCAGTAGTGTAGCGGAAAAAACCAGGGGTAGCGAGTTGTCTGTCCATAGTCTGTTGTGGGGGTTAACCGAACCGCCACAATGGCATACATTTAAATGCATCAGGTAGCCGGCTTTTAGCAGCAAACCTGATGCATATCATCCAAACCACAACACGCAATTGACTGTTTGCATCCCATGACCCCTCCCCCCTGGATCCACTCACCTCTCTGACCCCCAGGAAGACTACTGTCCAGCACCAGTCCCCTTTTTGTCAGCCTCCATCAGCTGGTCTGGAAATTCATTCCCTGCCCACTTTCCCCTTTAGGATATTGATCACAGACAGGCCTCCATCCATAAAGCATTTAGTTCATAAGAATTCACACCCATGCTGCTTCTTTCTGTGGATCAGTCTCCTAACAATAATCCACAGATAACAAATTACCCATCCATAAATAACTCACCACCTACCCTAGATATGGCTCTTTTAAATATAAAGTCACTTGCCAACAAGATTTTTATCATCAATGACATGATTTTAGATAAAAAGATTGACTGTTTATTTTTAACAGAGACATGACTTGGCACAGATGCACTAGCGGTTCTCACTGAGGCCTCCCCACCAAATTTTAGTTCAGTTTTTTCCATAAGAAAAGGCAGAAAGGGTGTGGGTACTGCTTCTATTTTTTCTTCCTCACTTGCAGAAAAGCAAATCATTCCCGATCAATATACCACATTTGAGCACCACACTTTTGTCTTTAACATCCCCACAATTTTATGTATCAAAGTTTACAAATCACCCAAATACTGCCCTGTTTTTATTAATGAGTTCTCTGAGTTTTTATCAATAATCCAGTCCTCATATAGTTTTATTTTCATTTCTGGTGATTTTAATCTACACACTGATAAGCAGGGTGACCGTATGTCAGAAGATTTTAATGACCTGCTCCTGTTCATGAATTTTACTCAACATGTCATGCAGCCGACTCACAACAGGGGACACACTCTGGATCTTGTTTTTTTTTTTTTTTTTTTTGTACTTATTTTGTACCCGTAGGTAGATTTGTTTTGCAGTCTGGTGACAAGCCACCAGCTGCCGGTCGCTGCATGCGCAAGCACCCCGTATCCCTAACCTGCATGTTTTTGGCATGCGGGAGGAAACTGGAGAAATCCCGGAGTAAACCCACGCAACACGGGGAGAACATGCAAACTCCACACAGATCACTGTTGGCCGGGGGCAGGGATCGAACCCACGATCTCATGATCCCCGTGATCCCCCGGCCGAGGATAAACTGTGCTGCCGCAGTATTAACCACTGCGCCACCGTGCAGCCATTAGTGTTATTAGTGAAGGCCTGCCCATGAGTGTGTCCTCTGTTGTTGACTTGGCTGTATCTGACCATTACTGTATTTTTTTAACATCACTGGTTTTATGAAACGGGAGACCTTGGTGTGAACTGTGAGGAAGCGCCCACCATTGGTGTCTTTGCTCATTTCGCTCCCGAATGCCGACTTTTCTCCTTTTTTGCATAGTTGTTCTTCTTTCTACAGTGCATGGAGGTCATGCGCTGCTAACATGGGACCGACAAACACTACTGGATATTGCCAAGTCAAGCAGCCACACAGAGTTTACTGGCTTTATACCACCCGACCTACAATTCAATTCAATTCAACTTTATTTATATAGCGCCATTTCCCAACAACAGTCATCTCATAGCACTATCAACTGTAGGGGGAACCCCCACAGTTGCAGAAAGACCCCAGCAATCAGGCGATCCCCTGTGAGCAAGCACTTGGCGACGGTGGAGAGGAAAAACTCCCTTTTAACAGGAAGAAACCTCCAGCAGAACCAGGCTCAGGGAGGGGCAGTCATCTGCTGCGACTGGCTGGGGGGTGAGGGGATAGAGAAGAAGAAAAGAACAGACATGTAGAGAGCAAACAGCATGATGGGGACTCAATCTATGGGGGAGAACAAACAAATGTTAATGACCAGCAAAAAAAAAAAATATTTCATAGAGAGTGAGGAAAGGAGTGAGGCCCAGTGCATTACTGGAGGTCCCCCGGCTGACTAAACCTATTAGCAGCATAACTAAGGGAGGGTTCAGAAACACATGATCCCTCCCTAATTGTAGGCTATATCAAAAAGGTAGGTTTTAGCCCTATTCTTAAAAACAGAGATCGAGTCTGACTCCCGAATCCAGATTGGCAGCTAATTCCACAGGAGAGGAGCTTGATAACTGAAGGCTCTGCCTCCCATTGTACTTTTGGAGATTCTAGGTATTACAAGTAATCCTGCATTTTGGGAGCGTAGTGCTCTGTTAGGATGATACGGTAGTATCAGATCTTTTAAATAAAAAGGAGCCTGATTGTTTAGAGCTTTGTAAGTAAGAAGAAGGATTTTAAACTTAATTCTAAACTCTATGGGAAGCCAATGAAGGGAGGCCAGAACCGGAGAGATATGATCTCTCTTTCTAGTACCTGTTAAAACTCTTGCTGCAGCATTTTGGATCAGCTGAAGACTTTTTAAAGATGTTTTAGGACAGCCTGATAATAAAGAATTACAATAATCTAATCTCGAGCTAACAAAAGCGTGGATCAGCTTCTCAGCATCACTCTGAGACAAGATGCTCCTAATGTTGGCAATATTACGCAAATGATAGAAGGCAGTCTTAGAAGCAAATTTAATATGTGAATTGAAGGACAAATCCTGATCAAAAATAACTCCAAGGTTCCTCACAGAGCTATTAAGAGAAAGAGTAACTGCATCCAAACTGAAAGTTTGGATGCAGCAATTCAAAGCAATTCAGTGAAAGTTTGGATGCAGCAATTCAAAGCAATTCAAAAGTCAAGTGCAAATAGATGGTAAACTGTCAATAATACACTTCAATAGCAGAAGTCTTAACAAAAACTTCTCACAGATTCAGGACGATTTAAAACAGCTAGACAGAAAATTCATAGCTATTGCAGTCTCTGAAACCTGGCTTAATGAAGATCAGGCTCCCCTGATGGCAATAGAGGGATATCAGATGTTTTACATTAACAGATCTCAAAAAAAGGGTGGTGGTGTTGCACTGTATATTGATGACCTATATAGATGTAAGCTTGTAAATGAAATGTCCTCAGCACTACCAGGGATTTTGGAATGTGTTACTGTTGAGATGGACCTAGACAAAACAAAAAATCTAATCATAAGCTGCATATATAGAATGCCGGGAGCTTGCATTGAGACATTCAGAGATAAATTAGTCGAGCTGTACAATAATATTACTAGTAAGAAAATGGTAGCAATTTGTGGAGATTTCAATATTGATCTACTGAATCCACATCAACAAAATGTAGTTACAGAGTTCATGAACTCTATGTACAGCATGAGTCTATATCCCACAATAACACATCCCAGTAGAATCACTGTTCACTCTGCTACACTTATTGACAACCTGTTTGTCAATGTTCTCGATAAGAAAATAGAAAGTGGATTATTGATAAATGATATAAGTGACCACTTGCCAACCTTTGCACTTATCCATGGCCACACGGGGCCCAACGCAGAAAAAACTTCAAAATCGTTCAGACACAAATCACCAAATGCAATCAGCTCTTTTAAAGAGGACTTGCTGAAGCAAGACTGGACAGAAGTCTATGTATCAGATGTAAATGAAGCCTATGACACATTTATAAACATTGTAACCACTCTTTATGAAAAAAACTGCCCATTAGTTAAAAAAAAGCTTAAACACAAATTTGCTGACAAACCATGGTTAACCAAAGGACTACAAAAGGCGTGTAAAAAGAAAAAATTATTATATAAAGCTTTCCTAAAGAAAAGGACAAAAGAAACAGAGCAGCGGTATAAAACATACAAAAATAAGTTAACATATATAATAAGATGTAGTAAAAGAGACTATTACAGTAAAGAACTGGAAAAAAACAAAGACAATATTAAAAATACATGGACAATAATCAACAGTATCCTTGGAAATAAAAGCAGAAATACTAGCTACCCAACTAATATTCCAAAAAATAATAAAACGACTCCGAGTGTGAATATAGCTTCACCTGCAGATGAATTTAATAATTTTTTTGTTAACATTGGACCTAAACTGGCCCGAGAAATACCCACTACGGTGCCTACAGGTGATACAATATGCAATAACACTGCTGTAAAAGACACCATCTTCATAAAGAACACAGAGGAAAGAGAGGTCATTGAAATTGTTAAATCGTTCAAAAGTAAAACATCTACTGACTGCGATGGTATTGACATGCTACTAGTCAAAACTGTTATCGAATGCATAGTGAAACCACTGACGTATATCTGTAACCTGTCCCTCCAATCAGGCATATTTCCCAATGCAATGAAAATAGCTAAAGTAATTCCGATTTACAAGACAGGCGACAGAGGGGAACTCTCAAACTATAGACCAATTTCACTATTACCGCAATTTTCCAAGATACTTGAAAAAATATTCTATGAGAGAATTGACAACTTCATACTGAAGAATAATTTATTGTGTGAGCAGCAATATGGGTTCAGACACAAAAGGACAACAGCATATGCCCTAATGGAATTTACAGAAAAAATATCAACAGCCATTGAAAATAAAGAGTATTCAGTTGGAGTATTCCTGGATCTTAAAAAAGCATTTGATACAGTAGATCACAATCTATTATTAAAGAAATTACAAAACTGTGGTATAAGAGGGGTAGCACTGTCCTGGTTAAGTAGTTACTTAAAGAATAGATATCAGTATGTATGTGTTAGCAACAAAAACTCAGAGTTACTGAAGGTCACCTGTGGAGTCCCACAGGGTTCAGTTTTGGGACCATTATTATTCAATATGTATATAAACGATATATGTAAAGTTTCAGAAAAAATGGACTTAATATTGTTTGCTGATGACACTAATCTGCTATGCAGTGGAAACAATTTGGAACAACTTCTGGATACACTCGGACAGGAATTAGGAAAGTTTAAACTGTGGTTTGATTCAAACAAATTAACGCTCAATTTAAGCAAGACAAAATTTATAGTCTTTAACAACCATCACAACAACCCAGTACCCAAACTCAGTGTAAATGGTGTAGAGATTGAAAGGGTATCCGAAACTAAATTCCTTGGAGTAATAATTGATAACAAACTGTGTTGGAAGCCACATATTAATTATATTAAAGGTAAAGTATCCAAATCAATTGCAATATTACACAGAGTGAAAAATTTGCTGAATCAACCCACACTATACACCTTGTATCATTCATTAATACTCCCATACATGACATATTGTAATGAAGTATGGGGAAATACATATAAAACAAACATATATCCACTCTTTATGCTTCAAAAGAGAGCTATTAGAATAATCAACAAAGCAGCTTACAGGGAACCAACAAACCCACTTTTTCTTAAACAAAAAACTCTCAAGTTGAAAGATCTGATTGACTTTAAAACTGCAATAATAATGTTCAAAGTGAAGAATCTATCAATGCCCGCAAATATCCAAAAGTTGTTCCAAACAAGGGAGAAACGATATCACTTCAGAGGAACATGTATATTTCAAAAGCCTACAGTGAGAACAACCACCAAGCAACACTGTATTTCAGTGCAAGGAGTCAGATTATGGAACGATTTTGGACTTGAATTAAAATCATGTACAACGCTTGGACAATTTAAACAAAAACTAAAGGAAGAAATACTCCAAACATATTTACAAGACGACATGTAAACTCACATAAGGATTGACATTTCCAGCCTGTGTTATGTTGTAGCTTAGTTTTTCTTTTTTTCTTTTTTTCTCTGTGACATTATGTCTTAGATTTGTTTTTGAATAGTAACCGCTTAACTTAGACTAGCTCAGTTTTCTTTTTTCTCTCAGTCACATTTTGTCTTAGCCTTGTTTTAAATTGTAATCGCTCTTGTCTTGTTTTTCTCTTTTTTCTCCTTTGAATTCTTGGATGGAATATGGGTGGGCAATATAAGCTGCGGCTTCAGCCATCACCCATTTCGGATAACTCACGTGGAATTGTATAGTAGAAGGAGTCTTTGTCTAATTTGACCTTGTTGTTATATTATACAGTTTCTTTTAACCTGTAATGTACTATCCGAAATAAAATAAATTCAATTCAATTCAATAAAAAAAAAGTTTGATTTGGAAAGGAATTTCTAAGGTTTTTTGGACCAACAAGAATGACTTCAGTCTTATCTGAATTTAATAGCAGGAAATTACAAGTCATCCAAGCTTTGATTTCCTTAAGACAGGCTTCTAACTTGGCTAACTGATTAGTATCATCTGGCTTCAATGACAGGTATAATTGTGTGTCATCTGCATAACAATGAAAATGTATACAGTGCTTTCTAATAATGTTGCCTAACGGAAGCATATATAAACTAAAAAGAGTAGGGCCTAGCACAGATCCCTGTGGAACTCCATGACTAAGCTTTGAGCTGAAAGAAAACTCATCATTTACATGAACAAACTGGAACCTATCAGATAAATAAGATCTAAACCACTGCAACGAAGTTCCATTAAGTCCAACATAGTGTTCTAATCTATCAAGTAGAATATTATGATCAATAGTATCAAAAGCTTCACTAAGATCTAAAAGGACAAGTACAGAAACTAGTCCATTATCAGATGCAATGAGGAGGTCGTTAGTGACCTTCACTAAGGCTGTTTCAGTACTATGATGGATTCTAAACCCAGATTGAAACTCTTCAAGTAAACCATTTCCCTGCAGGTGGTCAAATAATTGCGTAGCAACAACTCTTTCTAAGATTTTTGAAATGAAAGGGAGATTAGAGATTGGTCTATAGTTAGCTAAAGCTCCTGGATCTAGCGTTGGCTTTTTGAGTAAGGGTTTAATTATAGCCGTTTTAAAAGCCTGCGGTACATGGCCTAAAGTTAATGAAGAATTGATTATATGAAGAATAAAGCTACCAATAAGTGGGAAGACTTCTTTAAATAACCTGGTAGGAATAGGGTCTAAAAGACAAGTTGAAGGTTTGGATGAGGAAACTATTTTGTCTAACTCACAAAGGTCGATTGGAGTAAACTCATCAAGACAGACATCAATAGAAGGAGTTGTAGTAGTTACAGTATTTAAGTTAACTGTGGGAAGAATCTGATTGATTTTATCTCTGATGGATGAAATTTTATTATTGAAAAAGTTCATAAAGTCCTGACTAGTAAGCTCTAAGGGGATGCTAGGATTGACAGAGTCCTGACTCTTTGTCAACCTGGCTACAGTACTGAAAAGAAACCTGGGATTATTCTTGTTCTCTTCTATTAATGCAGAGTAATAACTCGTTCTAGCTTTTCTAAGAGATTTTTTATAAATTAAAAGATGATTTCTCCAAGCTAAATAGATTTCATCTAAATTAGTAGAGCACCATTTTCTTTCTAATTGACGAGTCTTCTGTTTTAAGCTACGAGTTTCTGTGTTGAACCAAGGGGTTAAAAATCTCTGATTAGACTTTTTCTTTTTTAAGGGGGCCACCAAGTCTAGAGCCTGATGCAGAGAAGCTGAAACACTATCCACCATGTTATCAATTACAGAAGGAGCAAGCTGTCTATAGCTTATTTCCGTTGTGTTGACACATGGCATAGAGGAAACAATCTGCATAAATTTGGAAACAGCATCATCTGAGAGGCATCTACTGTGATAATATTTTTCTTTAGGAGCCAAATAGTCAGAAATAGTAAAATCAAAGGTTAACAGACAATGGTCTGACAGTACAGGGTTATGAGGAGACACTACAAGATTTTCTATTTCTATGCCATATGTCAGAACAAGGTCCAATGTATGGTGGAGGTAATGAGTAGAATTTCCTACTTTCTGAGAAAACCCAATCGAGTCTAATATTGAATTAAAAGCCACATTAAGGCAGTCACTATCTACATCCACATGTATATTAAAGTCCCCTACTATAATTATTCTATCAGATTTCAGCACTAAATCAGCTAAGAAATCAGCAAATTCAGATAAAAATTCTGAATAGGTTGATGGGGGACGATAAACTATGGCAAATAAAATTGGGTTTAACCTGAAATTGCTAAAGTGCCCAACACTGAGGACCAGGCCCTCAAAGGAATTATAACATGTTTTTTGCTTTACATTAACTAGTAATTTGGAATGGTAAATTGTTGCTACTCCTCCTCCATGACCAGAACTTCTGGGATTTTGACAGTTTAAATAACCAGAGGGAGTTGATTCATTTAAACCAACATAATCCTCTTGCCCTAACCAAGTGTCTGTAAGGGAAATTAAATCAATCTGATGATCAATTAACAGATCATGGACTAACAGAGACTTGGGAGTTAGAGACCTAATATTTAATAAACCACATTTAATTTTTAAATTATGAGGAGGAACAGAGGCCAAATCATTCAATTTAGAGGCTTTATGTTTAATTTGAGTTTTACCAATATTTTGCTTTATCACTTTGGGATGCTTATACATTATATTTTTATTTACTTTGGAGGGAGCAGACAACGATTCTCTGATGGGGAAGACAGGGGCTAAGCTGAGGGGTGGCGGATGAAGAGGAGCTGCAGAGAGGCGTGTAAGACTGCGACTCTGCTTCCTGGTCCCAACTCTGAGTAGTCACGGTTTTGGAAATTTGGATAAAAAAGATGCCAGATTGTTAGATAAATGAGAAGCACCATCCAAAGTGGGATGAATGCTGTCTCGTCTCATAAGACCAGGTTTTCCCCAAAAAGAGCTCCAATTGTCAATGTAGCCCACGTCATTTTTAGGACACCACACAGACAGCCAGCGGTTCAAGGATGACGAGCGACTAAACATGTCATCACTGGTCAGATTGGGGAGGGGCCCAGAGAATACTACAGTGGCAGACATCGTTTTTGCAAAGTTACACACCGATTCTATATTACGTTTCGTGACTTCCGACTGCCGGAGACGGATGTCATTAATGCCGGCGTGAATAACAATTGTGGAGTATTTACAGTTACTTTTAGCCAGCATTTTCAAATTTGACTCGATGTCGCCTGCTCTGGCCCCTGGAATACATTGGACTATGGCCGCTGGAGTCTCTAGGTTCACGTTTCTGACTACAGAGTCACCAATGATCAGAGTTTTTTCCTCAGCGGGTGTGTCGCTGAGCGGGGAAAAACGATTAGAAACGTGAACAGGTTGGTGGTGAACCGGGGCTTTGCGACTAGGCTTCCTTCTCACCGTCACCCACCCAGTCTCCTCGCTGCTGAGGAGAGCCGGGGAACCGCTGACAGGGGGGCCTAAGCTAGCTAGCTCCGCTGCAGCTAATGGGCGTCCGTCGAGATTAACTGGCGCAGACGGTGTTTCAATGCAGCGGAGCCGGGATTCCAAATCAGACAACCTCGCCTCGAGCGCCTCAAAAAGACAGCATTTATTACATTTACCGTTATCACTAAAAGAGGCAGAGGTGTAGCTAAACATCTGACAGAGAGAGCACACCAGAGGAGGAGAGGAAAGAGAGGTAGTAGCCATAGCTAGTGGCTAGCTAGTGGCTGGAGAGCTGGAGAGCAAACCACACAGACAGACAGCAAAACAGGAAGTGACGATATGTTACCACAAGGAAGTGACGAGGAACCACGATACAATGCATCGTCCGCCCAAGCGGTGACCATCAGCACCCTCAGGAAAGCCCCAAAGCACCGAGCCCGCATGAGCATGCTGACCCGAAGAAAGCGCATCAGAGGCGGGGTCAAAGGCGCTGAAGGCGAGGCAAGAGAGGAGGGCTACGTGCTTGGCTAAAGGCTCGCTACAGCCGGCCACCGCTACCCAGTCTCTTAATTGCAAACGTTCGGTCTTTGGAAAATAAGCTAGACGAACTAAGAGCAAGGATTGAAGACCAGCGGGAGACAAGAGAGTGCTGTGCCCTAATATTCTGTGAAACTTGGCTTTCAGACAGAGTCCCAGAGAGCGCTATTCAGCTCCAGACCCACTCAACACACCGGGCAGACAGAACAGGAGACTCAGGTAAGACGAGGGGTGGGTGTGTGTGTGTATTTATAAACCACTTGTGGTGCGGAGATGTACAGACCGTTTACAAACACTGCTCACTCGATGTGGAGTTTTTACTGCTGAAATACCATCCCTATTATTTACCGAGGGAATTTACTGCTGTGTTTTTGACCGCTGTATACATCTGTCCACAGAGCAACTACACAGTAGCGCTAAACAAACTCCACAACGTCATCAGCGCAGTAGAGATGAAACACCCTGATGCTGTTTTTATTGTTGCTGGTGACTTTAACCACTGCAATTTACGGACTGTACTCCCCAAATATTACCAGCATGTGGACATTCCCACCCGCGATAAAAACACATTGGATCATGTTTATTCCAACATACGTGACACCTACAGAGCGGCACCCCGCCCCCACTTCGGACAGTCAGACCACATCTCACTGCTTATGTACCCAGCTTACAGACAAAAGCTGAAACAAACAAACCCAGTGATTAAGCTAATTAAGCACTGGACTCCAGAGACTGAGAACATCCTACAAGACTGTTTTTCCTGCACAGACTGGGATGTGTTTAAAGCTGCAGCCACTCAAGAGGACTCTTCTGTTAACATACAGGACTACGCTGAATATGTGACTGCGTATATCAGCACATGCGTTGATTCCATTGTACCCACCATACAGGTCAGGAAATTCCCAACCAGAAGCCCTGGATCAACAGTCAGGTATGTCAGATGCTAAGTGCTCGCTCTCATGCATTTAAATCAGGCTGAGTACAAAGCTGCAAAGTATGGACTGAGGAAGGCTATAACAGCAGCCAAGAGGCAGTACAGAGAAAGGCTGGACAGCCTCTACTCCACTCTTGACCCAGGGCGCATGTGGCAAGGCCTTCAACACATCAGACTACAAGAGGACCAACAGCAGCACTGCTAGCCCCACAGACAGCCTGCCGGACGATCTCAACATCTCTTACACTGGCTTCGAGACCATCAGCCACTGCACAGAAAAGAGACCCACACTCACGCAGCTCCCCCCCACCCACCCACCCACTAAGAGCCTCACCAGACCAGATAAAGAGAGCACTAAGGATTATTAACCCCCGCAAGGCAGCAGGACAAGACAACATCCCTGGGCGGACCCTCAGAGCATGTGCTGCAGAGCTGACTGATGTTCTCACAGCAATCTTCAACCTCTCCTTCAACCAGAACATAGTTCTTCTTCAAAACAACAACTATCATCCCCGTCCCCAAAAGGAGCCCGCCAACCTGTCTGAATGATTACAGACCGGTAGCACTCAATCCAATCATCATGAAGTGCTTTGAGAGAGTGTTGCTGCCCCTCATTCACGACAGCATAGCGGGCACCCTGGACCCCCTGCAGTACGCCTACCGGCCCAACAGGTCCACCTTAGATGCCATTGCCGTAGCACTCCCATTATTCTCTCTCCCACCTGGAAGATAAAGACTCCTACATTAGGATGCTCTTTGTTGACTACAGCTCCGCCTTCAACACGATCATCCCCCACAAACTCACCAACAAACTGTCTTCACTTGGCCTGCACCCCACCCTCTGTGACTGGTTACTGGACTTTCTAACTGGCAGGCCCCAGTCTGTCAGGATGGGTAATAGGACCTCAGCCAGCATCATCACAAACACAGGTGTACCCCAGAGTTGTGTTTTCAGCCCCATCCTCTACAGCCTCTTCACCTCTTCACTCTTGGCTGCACGGTGGCACAGTGGTTAGCACTGTGGCAGCACAGTTTACCCTCGGCCGGGGGATCGCGGGGATCGTGGGTTCGATCCCAGCCCCCGACCAACAGTGATCTGTGCGGAGTTTGCATGTTCTCCCCGTGTTGCGTGGGTTTACTCCGGGATTTCTCTGGTTTCCTCCCACATGCCAAAAACATGCAGGTTAGGGATACGGGGCGCTCGTGCACGCAGCGACCGGCAGCTGGTGGCTTGTCACCAGACTGCGAAACAAATCTACCTAGGGGTACAAATAAGTAACAAAAAAAAAAAAAAAAAATATACCACTGCAAAGTCCAAAAGAGAGCTGACACCATCCTCCGGGACCCCACCCACCCCGAACACAGACTGTTCACACTTCTACCCTCAGGTTGGAGGTACAGAAGTGTGAATGCAGGACAACCAGACTGAAAAACTCCTTCTTTCCCACTGCCATCAGACTCCTGAACAGACAACAACTCCCAAAACTCTGTAACACAGCTTTGCATATAGGAACTCACACACCGGCTGCTAAATTTGCACACTGCTCACCTGTACAGTAAATGTAGTATCACCTGTCTGATGTCCATATCATCTCTGCTGCTACTTATCAGTAATTTGTAATTATACACTGCTTGTCGCACACTGCTCATTTGCACTCTGTACATAAATCTATGTCATCTCAGGTTCACATCAGGTTGCACACTACTCATTTGCACACTGTACATAGGTTCATGCCATCTCAGGTTCACATCATCTCTGATATCAATATACCACTATCACTTTAGTCATCCGGTGACTTTCATTTTCATTCCTCTACTGCCTAACTGTGTGTTGGTGTATGTGTCTTAGCATCCATTAGCATTAGGATTGAGTTACTGTATTAGTGTGTCACGACCTATTAGAATTGTTGTTTCTGTACCTTTAACTTGGCATTCGTTCGGACAGCAAAGTAAGAATTTCATTGCTCTGGAAATGTAGCATTTCTTAACTGTGCACATGATAATAAAGCCTTTGAATCTTGAATCTTGAAGTGGCTGCTGATTTTATCAAACTCTTACACAACATTCCCCCAGTTACTTTATCTGCATCCTGTGATTTCATTGTTGATAATTTTAACAGTAAATTAAGATCAACTATTCACAGAGTTGCCCCAATAGTCACAAGGACAGTTAGGAATAAACCAAAGCCTCCATGGAGAAATAACCAAATCCAAATACTGAAAAGAGAGTGCAGGATGGCTGAGAGGAAATGGGGGAAAAACAAATTAACTATCAATTACCAAATACTACAGAATAAATTAAAAATATACAATAATGCAGTCAAAACATCAAGAACAGAGTATTTTGCCAGCATAATCTCAACACATAACAATAACCCTAAAGTCCTTTTTGCAACCATTGATCACTGGCCTGTGAAGTTCTCTTTCAGCAAACTTTTGCGAGTCTTGCCAACAGTCAGTTACCATAGCAAAAAGCAAAGTTTAGACGCTGCAGCTAATACCAGGTGAACAATATATTAATGGGAGTGTTTCAAACATCTTCAGACAAAGCTCAGAAATAAAGTCCGCCTGTGAAGGATGGAGGATGCAGGAAATGAAGTCAGACTGAAGTTAGCCACCGCATTTAAGGCTTTTCTGCAGAAAAACATCACAGAGACCAGCCTGAACCTGTGAGTAAAGCAGGTAGCAGAGGTCGGGGGAGGAGTGGGAAAATGTGGTCATGTAAAAGTAGGCTTATCATATCATTTTCTCAAGTATGCGAAAGAGAAATATCAAAATTTACTTGAGTAATGAATACCTTTGCTCAGGTTATTTCTAGCAAAAGTCATTCAGGCATTTGAGCAAATCTACTGGAGTGAAAGTACAGGTATTCATTAATGTCGCAGGTAAGAGTACAGTGAAATTACTCAGTAAAGGCCTGATTTGAGTGCATGTACTTGAGCAAATGTGAGCGGCTCTGTAGCCACCTCTGCCTGATGTCCCTGAAAGCTGCTCCACCTTGTTCTGTTTGTTAGCAAGTCTTGGGTCCACTCAGACAGCAGTGATAGGTCTGCAACCTGTGGTTCCAGAGGTACACAGGGCATTTTTGCCCATGAACACGGTTTCCCTGTGACTTTTGGGAGGAAAAAAATATAAGAAATCTAACCTTTGCCAGAATAAAGCTGTAAATTTGCAAAAAAAATAAATAGCAAATGTCGTAGAAAAACTAAAATTTACAAGGGGATGGGGGTGCCAAATTCGCAAGAATGAAGTTAAGAATTTACAAGAAAAAGTTGTAAAACTACCAAAAAATTAAATTTTAAAGACTGGTGCATACCTGTGCGTGCTTGTAGAAACCAAGTGTAGCGGGTGTTTCTGCACGCTGTAGAAAGCAGGTGTAAGCAAGAGCGTCATGACTCGTTCAGTGATGCCTGCCTTTGATCTTTGATGATGTCATAGTGAGTACTTTGATCTTTGATGATGTCATAGTGAGTCCTGTGATCTTTGATGTCATACCACTCATTCGGTGATGCCTGCTTTTGATCTGTAATGCCTGCCTTTGATCTTTGATGGTGTTGTGGCGGGTCCCTATGGTCTTTGATGGTGTCATGGCGAGTCCTGTGATCATGACATGCGTGTGTCTGACTATGGTGTCTATATGATGTCATATAGACATCATAGGCACATCATAGGCGATCCTATGATCTTTTAGCGAGTCCTATGGCCGTGACAGACACACAGACAGACAGACACAGAGATTTCTTGAATTACTAGTGCGTACCTGTGCATGCCCGTAGAATGCAGGTGTAAGCAAGGGTGTAAGCACAATGTCAGGTCAGGCATTGGCTTGCTTGCTACCGGATAACCATCAAAACCGGTACTACCTGTCTCATGGCTCGGGCCGTTGGCGACTCGACCAGCAACCTCGCCCTTCCGAGGGTGTGGAGGGTGAAACTGGGCATCCTGGCAGAACTAAAAACAATATCTATCACAGGTCTGTGGTGGACCACTCCCAGTTACACGGGGTGAGACTGGACATCCTGGCAGATAAGCACATCTGTCGCAAGATCTGTGGTGGACTTTTGCCAGTTGGTGCATCGTGACATGCACTACACAAAGAGCAGAGATAAACAAACCTATCATCTGGTCAGTCACTGCAACAGATACTGGAGTCAGTTTGTCTTGGCCTCTCCTTGCCACTGATAATACCTCTATCTGCCAAGAATGTGCCGCTAGTCCAGCAAAAACTAGTGGTACTCAAATACTTTGCAAGCAGTTTCATGAAATGGCCAGTCAGAAAGCAACTCATACCGGCTCGGACGTCACCCAGGTTAACAAGGTCAGGAGTTCCTGGCAGCAGAGGGCAAAGGACAGAGCTGCGTGGAGGAATCTGATCTGACCTAAATGAAACAGTCATTGTCGCCCCCCGACAGACTGCTATGATGATGATGATGATCACTTATTCAACTCAGATTTTAATAAACACACAAACCTGCCATCCAACTTTCTATGTGAGAGTTTTGCAGACCACTTCAGGTGCAAGGTTGATTCTATTAGATCCAACATTTTATCTGACCAGAAGACTGCTTTTAATGGAATCTTGGACTCACCTTTAGGTGAGGAAACACTGGACTGTTTTGCCCTGGTTGATGTTAAGATGCTTGGTAGAGTTTTCTCCCTGGTAAACTTGACCTCCTGACTTTTAGATCCTATTCTCACATCACTTTTTAAAACATTTTATGGATTCTTCAAACATGAGATTTTAAACATTGTAAATTGCTCTCTTCGGACTGGTGTTTTCCCCGCTGCCTTTAAAACGGCTGTGGTGGAGCCCCTTTTGAAGAAGAATAATTTAGATCCTGATCCAACCTGTATCTAACTTACCGTTTTTTAAGTAAAGTTTTAGAAAAAAAATGTTTTTATCCAATTAAACAGTTTTCTTATTGACCACAACATTTTTGAAAAAATTCAATCTGGTTTTAGGACAAACCATAGTACAGACAGCCCTTTTTAAAATTGTTAATGATATCAGGTGTAACATGGATTCCTACAAACTGTCAGTCCTGGTGCAGCTGGATCTCAGCGCTGCCTTTGATACAGTAGATCACCACATTTTATTAAGCAGACTCAAACACCTAGTGGGCCACTCAGGTACTGTTCTCGAATGGTTTCATTTCAATCTCACAGATTGTCGCTATTTTATAAGTATGGATACATGCTCTTCGGCAATCCGTGAAATCAAGTGTGGGGTACCCCAAGGTTCAATTTTAGGGCCAATACTTTTTAATCTTTATATGTTACCACTTGGGGATGTTATCAGGAGACATGGCATCAATTTTCATAGCTATGCTGATGATACACAGCTGTACATTGCCACGTCTCCTGATGACACAAAACCAATTAATGCCCTTTTGAACTGTATTTTAGATATAAAGTCATAGATGGCAGAGAACTTCCTACAGCTCAACCAGGGCAAAACAGAAGTTTTAATCATTGGTCCTGAAGACAAGAAAGAGAAACTTTTACCCAAATTGATAGGTCTAAAACCTACACATTGTGTCAAGAACCTGGACGTTCTTCTAGACTCTGACTTTAATTTTATTTCACACACTAAAAATGTAACAAAAATCAGATTTTACCATCTTCGGAATATAGCCAGAGTCCGCCCTTTTATCTCTCTTCCCAGCACAAAGATCTTGATACATGCTTTTATTACCAGTCATATAGACTAATGTAATGCCCTGTTCTCTGGTCTTCCCCAAAAAAGGATATCACATTTCCAACTACACCAAAATTCAGCTGCACGAGTGTTGACAAGGACCAGGGGGTGGGCGCATATTACACCAGTTATAGAATCGCTGCATTGGCTCCCTGTGCATTTTAGGATCAATTTTAAGGTTCTCTTAGTAGTTTTTCAATGCTTCAATGGTCTTTGGCCTTCTTATCTACCTGAGCTGCTTTTATCTTAGGAGCCCTCGTGGACCCTGAGGTCCTCTGGTACTGGCCTTTTATTAGTTCGCAAAGTCATGACCAAGACCTTTGGTGAAGCTTCCTTTCACTATTATGGTCCTTGTCTGTGGAACAGCCTCCCAGAGAGCCTCAGGGCTGCAGAGTCAATAGAAGTTTTTAGGAACAGGCTAAAGACCCACCTCTTTAATTTGGCTTTTAACAAACCTGTTTAACTATTATTGAAGTAGTCATTTATGTTCTATTGCTTTATGTTCTTCTTGGTGCCATTTGTTTTTAGATTTTCTCATCTTCTTATTGATGTGTTTCAGTTCAGTTTTTAAGTATGGGTTTTTAGTTCCTCTTGTTTTTGTGTGTCCTTAGTTTCTTTCTCTACCTTTTTAAATTTGGCTTTTAACAAACCTGTTAAACTATTATTGAAGTAGTCATTTATGTTCCATTGTTTCATGTTCTTATTGAAGCCATTGCTTTTTAGATTTTCTCATCTTTTCTTATTGATGTGTTTTAGTTGAGTTTTTAAGGATGGATTTTTAGTTCCTCTTGTTTTTGGGTATTCTTAGTTTCCTTTTTCACCTTTTCCCTGCTGATTAATGCAGATCTGCAGGATTTAACACCTCCGAATATCACCGCTTAGTTCCTCCTCACGGCTGTCTTTTAAAAAAATGGCCAACACATGCCAATTTATCACATCCTTTTCCCATGTAAATTAGAAAAATTCTTTTGTAAATGTGAGGATTTTTCTCATAAATTTGCAGGATTTTCCTGCAGAGTTAGAGCCATTCTACTCAGAAATGTGTAGCTTCTTACTTGAAAATTTGCAGCTTTTTATTATTCATAATTTTGCAGCTTTTTCCTCGTGAATTTAGAACTTTTTTTACTCTTGAATTTGCAGTTAAAAAAAAGCTTAAACTTGCAGCATTTTACTCAAATCTTATATCTGCAGTGTTTTAGGTTGTAAACAGTTGGAAATTTAAACCTTCTTTTGTCGTTTTGCTAAAGTTGCAGCTTCTTACCCATAAAATTCCACTTTTTTTGGTCAGAAATTGGCAGCTTTTAACTGAGACTTATATCCTTTTTGTGTGTGTGTGTGTGTGTGTGTGTGTGTGTGTGTGTGTCAGATCAGGCATTGGTTTGCTTGCTACCGGATAACCATCAAAACCAATATTACCTGTCTCATGGGTCGGGCCACCGGCAACTCAACCGGCATCCCCGCCCTTCCGAGGGCATGGAGGGTGAAACAGGGCATCCTGGCAGAACTAAAAACAATATCTGCCACAGGTCTGTGGTGGACCACTCCCAGTTACACAGGGTGAGACTGGACATCCTGGCAGATAAACACATCTGTCGCAAGGTCTGTGGTGGACTTTTGCCAGTTGGTGCATCATGACATGCACTACACAAAGAGCAGAGATAAACAAACCTATCATCTGGTCAGTCACTGCAACAGTTACTGGAGTCAGTTTGTCTTGGCCTCTCCTTGCTACTGATAATACCTCTATCTGCCAAGAATGTGCCGCTAGTCCAGCAAAAGCTAGCGGTGCTCAAATACTTTGCAAACAGTTTCATGAAATGGTCAGTCAGAAAGCAACTCATACCGGCTCGGACGTTGCCCGGGTTTGCAGGGTCAGGAGTTCCTGGCAGCAGAGGACGGGGGACAGAGCTGCATAGAGGAATCTGATCAGACCTAAATGAAACAGTCATTGTTGCCCACGACAGACTGCTATGACTACACAAAGAACAGAGATAAACAAACCTATCATCTGGTCAGTCACTGCAACAGATACTGGAGTCAGTTTGTCTTGGCCTCTCCTTGCTACTGATAATACCTCTATCTGCCAAGAATGTGCTGCTAGTCCAGCAAAAGCTAGCAGTACTCAAATACTTTGCAAGCAGTTTCATGAAATGGTCAATCAGAAAGCAACTCATACCGGGTCGGACGTCACCCGGGCTTACAAGGTCCGCGCTGATCTGTTCACACTCCAACAGGCAGTGAAAAGTAAGGTAGGAGCAGGAAGACAAAAGAAGAGGAAAACAGCAGCCTTGTGTGTAGCAGAATGGAATGTATGCACTCTGTTGGACAAAACCACATCACAGTGCCCAGAAAGACAGACCGCGCTTGTGGCCCTGGAAATGAACAGGTACAATGTAGACATAGCTGCACTTAGTGAAACAAGATTGCCTGGATATGACAGCTTGGAAGACCATGGATACATCTTCTTTTGGAGTGGGAGATCAACTCAAGAAAAGAGAGAAGCAGGAGTGGGCTTTGCAGTTAGAAAGGAGATAGCAGCAATACTTGATGAGGAACCGGTGCCAATCAACAACAGGATAATGACTATGAGACTCCCACTACAGCGGAAGATGTATGCCATACTCATCAGTGCATATGCCCCAACAATGACCAACACAGAGGAGGTGAAGGAAGAGTTCTACAGTGATTTACGTGAGACTATCAGGCATGTACCAACTGATGACAGGCTGATACTCATTGGAGATTTTAATGCCAGAGTTGGTTCGGACACTGAGAAATGGAAAGGAGTGCTAGGCAGTCATGGAGTAGGCAAGTGCAATGCTAATGGAGAACTTCTACTTGCACTATGTTCAGAGTACGACCTTGTGATAACCAACACTCTATTTAACACTAGAAGACCCAGACATTAGCCCTCTTGTGGCCACTTGATGGTCCCCCTATGGGTTTTCTAGCCAAAAAGGCCAAATGGCCCCTCTCTGGGTCTTCTAGTGTTAAGCACAAGGACACACACAAGAAGACATGGATGCACCCAAGATCCAAGCACTGGCACTTATTAGACTACACCATAGTCAGGCAGAAAGACAGAAGGGATGTATTGGACACCAGAGCAATGAGAGGTGCGGACTGTGGTACTGATCATGTTATGTTGAGATCTACATTAAGGATTTGGAGACAAAAACAGCACTGCAGGATGGATGCGATGCCACCACGGAAGCTAAACACTAGTGCACTGAAAGGCCAAAAGAAGCAGGAAGAACTTACACAGGAAATGGATGAAAACTTGAAAGACTGTGACAGCAACAACTCAGAGAATGACATAGAAGAGAAATGGGCAACACTGAAGGATATGGTGTATCAGACTGCGAGTGATGTATTAGGCTACCCTGAGAGGAAACATCAAGATCAGTTTGATGAGCATGATGAACACGTGAAGAAACTACTAGAAACGAGGAATGCAGCTCGGCAGGAAAACCTACAGTGTAACACAAGGTCGAAGAAGAAGAAATACTCAAAGGCTCAGAGTGAGCTACAGAAGTACACCAGAGAGATGAAGTCCAACTGGTGGGATGAAAAAGTGGAGAAACTTCAAACTGCAGCAGACAGGAAGGACATGAAAACATTCTTCACAGGTTTGAGAGAAATCTATGGCCCTAAACCAAGAGGATTGATCCAACTAAAGGCTATGGATGGTGAAACGGTTTTGCAGGAGAAAGACAAGATCCTGGACAGATTTGCAGACCACTTTGACCAACTACTAAACAACCCTGGAGATTTCACTGAAGAGGCTTAAGAGGCTCTAGTGCAGTGACCAGCTGTATCAAGTCTGGATGAGCCACCAAATTTTGATGAACTAATGGCAGCTATCAGGACTACACAGGATGGTAAAGCTCCAGGAAGGGTTGGCATTCCAGCAGAAGTGTGGAAATCTGGTGGTGTTCAGCTGACCAACTGCCTGCACAAGCTCATCTAAGAGATATGGGATGTCCAGAAAGTACCTCAAGACTGGAAGGATGCAAGTATTGTGCCTCTGTTCAAGAAAGGTGACAGGAAAGATTGTGGAAATTACCGAGGTATATCACTGCTAGCCACTGTTGGTAAGATTCTCTCACGTGTACTACTTAACAGACTCAATGAACACATCTCGAAGAAAGTACTACCGGAAACCCAGTGCGGCTTTAGAAGTGGAAGAAGCACAATGGACATGATTTTCTGCTTGAAACAGGTTCAAGAAAAGTGTATCGAACAGAGCATGCCGCTTTATGTAGTCTTCATAGACTTCAGTAAAGCCTTCGATACTGTTTCGCGACAAGAACTTTGGCAGGTACTCAAGAAATATAGCTGTACAGAGAAGTTTGTCAGCCTGATCGAGGCACTCCATACAGGTATGCTACTACTACTAACTACTACTACTAACCTGCACTTATATAGCGCTTTTCTAGTCACAAAGACCACTCAAAGCGCTTTCACTAGTACTAACCCTCTATTCTAAGGGCCCATAGGAGACAGATATCTAGGGACAATTTAGAACAACCAATTAACCTAACATGCATGTCTTTGGATTGTGGGAGGAAACCGGAGCCCCCGGAGTAAACCCACGCAGCACAGGGAGAACATGCAAACTCCACACAGAAAGGTTCCAACCCCTGCCAGCCTGGGGATTTGAACCAGGAACCTTCTAGCTGTAAGGCAGCAGTGCTAACCACTGTACCACCGTGCTGCCCAATGTAATGTACCGTGCTGCCCAATTCCACAAACTGACCAAACTGCATGGGAAGCTCTACCTGCGCACCACACAGGTGGCAGCAAATGCCAGCAGCAACACATCAGACGTCAACCACACAGCCAAGCTGGTCTATGAGGATGACGAATCGACAGATGAAGACAAAGCCTTGTCTGAAGGTCAGCCTGATGCAGACTCTGATCACTGGGAGGAAGGAGAGGAAGGAGATGAGAAGATGGAGGAAGTCCATTGCCACGGAACCACTCATTGCCACGTATGCAAGCAAACGTAGCAATGAGTGGTTCAGTATCTAAAGACTTTTCAGAAAGCAATGGAGTGAAACAAGGGTGTGTGTTGGTACCTACACTCTTCTCGCTATATCTGGCAGCCATGCTTGAGGTGGCCTTCAAAGACACTTCAGAAGGAGTATACACTCAAACAAGGAAAGGAGCAGACTTGTTCAATGTGGCACAGTTTAAAGCCAAGAGTAAGACATTGATAAAGGTAGTAAGATAAATGCTGCTTAGTGCTCTAGGGCTCTAGTGCTCAAGTGCTCTAGTTGCACACAGTGTGGAAGATATGCAATCTTTAGTGGAGAAATTTGCAAGAGCGCAGCTAGCCAATTCAGCCTCCAAATCAACATCAAGAAGACAGAGTGCCTTTATCAACCACCAAAGTTCCAGTTATCAACATCATTACCAGAAGAGATCAGCATTGGTACAGAGCCACTAGTCAAGTGCAAGACTTTCAAGTATATAGAGAGTACTGTTTCAGAGAATGCTAGGCTGGAGGATGAACTATCTCTCAGAATGGGAAGAGCGAGCGCTGTGTTTGGAAACTTGAGGGAGAGACTGTGAAACAATCGACATGTGTCTATCCGTGTGAAATGCAAAGTGTACAGAGCGACAGTACTGGCTACTCTATTGTACGGTGCTGAAACTTGGACTGTCTACAGAGTGCAGGTGAAGAAACTCCACGCGTACATGATGAGACACCTTCGAGCCATTATGAACATCTCATGGAAAGGCAAGATATCCAACATAGAAGTGTTGAAACGAGCTGGTCTACAGACGAACCTGAGATGGCTTGGACATGTTGAGAGGATGGACCACCAGCGTCTCCCTTGGCAGTTACTCTACTCACAGTTATGCAAGGGCAAACGCAATCAGGGTAGACCAAGGCTCAGATTTAAAGACACTGTAAAAAGAAACTTGAAGAAGTTGGACATAGACAGGAGTTCCTGGCAGCGGGAAGAATCTGATCAGACCTAAATGAAACAGTCATTGTCGCCCACGACAGACTGCTATGATGATGATGATGATGCTTTTCCTTCTGTACCTTTTTAAATTTGGCTTTCAACAAACCTGTTTAAACCTGTTTAACTATTATTGTAGTCATTTACAATAATAGTTGTAAACTACCAACTACCAACTAATATACAAAAAATATTTAAAAAAAGAGACAATGATCATAATTTGAGGGGAGACTTAAACTTTACAAAACCCAAGATACGTACTACCAAGAAAAGTATGTGCATATCTGTCTGTGGGGTGGATTTGTGGAACAGTCTAGAGCCGGAACTGAAACTATGTACAAACAGAAATCAATTCAAAAAGAGGTATAAGCATCATTTGCTGAAAGGGTCTATGTTAGAAGGGTAGTAGTTATATGTACGATTCATTATGTTCATTCTGGGATATTATGGGACACTATGGAATGGTGGGTAGGACAGCACTGTGTATATCTGTGTTGTTTGAGGCTGGTTTTGTTGTATGGACATCATTGTATGTTAGAATGGATGGGTGTTAATGTTGATTTGTAAAAAATACAGTAAATTGTTTACTTGGGGTCTTAAAGGTGGTAATTTGTATAAAATTCACATGGGTGTATCTATGGAAAAGAGGAGATGGAATTAATAAGTGTTCACTTCTTCCTTCTCCCTTTCGAACAGTGTATAATGTTACTTTATTGCATTTGCCATTTGCTTGTATTTGTTATATTTTTGTGTTCGAAATAAACTATCTATCTATCTATCTATCTATCTATCTATCTATCTATCTATCTATCTATCTATCTATCTATCTATCTATCTATCTATCTATCTATCTATCTATCTATCTATCTATCTATCTATCTATCTATTTATGGTCCATTGCTTTACATTCTTCTTAGCTCTTTTTGCGTTTAGATTTTCTTATTTTGATGTGTTCTTAGCTCAGTTTATAAGTATGGGTTTTTAGTTCCCTTTGTTGTCTATGGGTGTCATGATCAGCAATGGACTGGACTGGAGATCCAACACCGATGCTGCGCACAAGAAGGGGATGAGCAGACTCTACTTCCCAAGGAAGCTGAGATCCTTCAATGTGTGCAACAGGATGCTGGAGCTTTTCTACCGGGCCGCCAGTCGTTGTCGCCAGCACTATCTTCTTTGCTGCTGTCTGTTGGGGTAGCAGTATAAGGGCCAGTGACACCAACAGACTTGACAAGATTATCAAGAGGGTTGGCTCTGTAACTGGTCTCAGGGCGGTGACTTTTGGGACTGTGGTGGAGAGGAGGACGCTAAATAAACTGCAGTCCATCAAAGACAATCCTGACAACCCCCTCCACCACACACTGGACAGACAGCGGAGCACTTTCTCCAGCAGACTGCTACAGCTTTGCTGCCGAACGGTCAGGTACAGGAAATCTTTCCTGCCACATGTCATTTCACTGTACAATAACTCACTCTGATGTTAAATTCTGGTCCTAACTATGCTGCCATACTGCACCTTACAGTCTAATTGGTTCCTCCCATTTCATTCTGCACCTGATAGTCCTGCACTGTACAGCGGGTATGATTCATGTATCTAATGGGTCACCATCTATTTGAAACCCCCTTAGTTCTGGCATGATTCTGGCAGCAATGATGACATCACAGCTCAGGTCAGGTTCACAGCACTTTACTGGATAAAATAGGAAGATACATTACCCAGTGTGACCAACAGCATCATACTGTGATGATCGGGTGACCGCACTCCCCTTCCCTTTCAGTCGGAGGTTCTCCATTCAGTTTCCTGCTCCGCTGGTCATCAACACACCTGCGTAAGTGGATGCACCTGCTGCCTCTTCACTGCCAGCGCGTAAAAGGACTTGCTTGTGAACACTTCGCCACTGGCTCGTTGGGTATACTGCCTGAAGTAAAGGTTAAAGTATTGCTTCATTAGGAACTCAGCCTAATCTCTCCTTTCCTCTTCTCTCCCCAGGTTGAATCTCTGGGATTGTAGTGCGCTCACCTGCCACTTCACCCTCATCTCTCTGGACTATTCCCTCCACCCAGACAGACTCCACCCTGCTCTTCACCTCTCCCCATTCCCGGCCAGCTTAGTCCTGCTGTCTTGTCTCCCCTCGTGCTGAGTTCCTCTGCCGGGCTCTCTGTTCATCTGCAGTAAGAAAAACCCTGTTCAGTTATATTTTCCCCTGTCTCACTCCTCTCCTCTAACCAGCTCTCGTCTCTCTCTCCCCACAGTCTGCGTGTCCCTCTGCGTGCTCCGCTTTTCCCTACAATCGCCTGTTATTCAATAAAGTTGTGTTCGACGTGTCAATTCAGTGTCTTAGTGTCTTCTCTGGTGTTAGCTGCTTTGCACTTGAGCTTCCTATTTACAGTCATGACAGAATGAGCCAGCCATGACTGAAACTCAGCAGGTGCTGCATCAGCAGAACACGCCCCTCTTTACCGGTTAGACGCTACTGAGCAGCAGGTGGTTGTGCTGACCAAGCAGTTGCAAACTATAACTCAGCAGCTGACCACAGTCACTGCCCACCTTTGTCAGATGTCTCATCCAGGCCCTTCATCTCCACCTGCCGCCCCAGTGGCTGCTACCATTTGCTGCACCACTTCTATGCCTTCACCTACCCTGTACGCGGGGGAGGTGGGTGGATGTAAGGGGTTTTTGCTTCATGTTCACCTCTATCTGTGGCAGGTGGGTGGGGAGTTCCCGGACGACACTTCTAAAATCCTCTTTATGATCCTCCTGCTCCGGGACTGGGCTCTTCATTAGGCCCAGTCCATCCTTGACAACATGGAGGGCCCCAATTATACCTTTGAACAGTTTATTCGAGATTTTCCTTTGACCATTCAGAGAGTGAGGGGAATATTATAAGCTGGCTAATGTTGCTCTGGCAGGGGAATTGGTCTGTGGATTTCTCTATGGAGTTCCGGGTCACCGCAGTAGACTCTGGGTGGAATGACATTGCCTTACACAGCACCTTCTTCCTGGGTCTAAATACCAACCTCCGTGATGATCTGGCGGTTCATGTGACCCTCTCCTCTCTGGATGAGCTCATCAATCAAGCTGTCAGTTTGGATAACTGGCACCACAAGCGCGCAAAGGAGAAAAAAGGCCTTCTCCGGTCCGCTCGTCTCGCATACACCCCCTCCGGCTACCAGCTCAGCAAAGCCCCACTCCTCCTCCGAAGCTATGGTGTTAGGCCAAGTCCGTCTGACTCTGGAAGAACACCAGCTACGGAGGAAAGCTGGTGCATGCATGTACTGTGGCTCTCTAGAGCATAAATTACTCACCTGCCCCTTGAAATTAAAAGATGTAGCCCATCAGCCGCTGTGGGGTGTCTGGCGGATGGAAATTCCACTAATCCCCGGGTAACTTTTCTATCCCGGCTCTTATCCAGTTATCGGGGACCGAGAGAAAGGTCTCGGCATTAATTGATTCTGGGGCAGCGCAGAATTTTATTTCGTTGTGACTCGTGGGAGATAGGCATACCCACTATCAAATTGCCAGCTGCATTAAGCGTAGCAGCATTATCTGGTTGTAGCCTAGCTTCCGTCACTGAGCGCACAGAGCCGGTCTCCGTCCTTCTTTCCGGCAACCACCAGGAGTCTCTCTTGTTCTTCATTCTCCCTAGTTCATCCTCCCTGGTGGTTCTGGGATACCCCTGGCTCCAGAAGCATAATCCTATTATCAATTGGATGCAAAACTCAATTTCTTCTTGTAGTCCCTTTTGCCTAGCCTCCTGCCTCATTTCGGCCGCCTCTTCACCGACCCTTTCCATCTCCTCTCCTCCGGCAGAGCTGCTGGACCTCAGCCTTGTACCTGAGGTCTATCATGACCTTAGGAAGTTCTTTAGCAAGTCAAGAACCCTCTCTTTGCCTCCACACCACTCATATGACTGTGCTATTGACCTCCTCCTGGGTGGGCGGTTGCTGTCCAGCCGGCTCTACAGTCTCTTGGGGTTGGAGAGGGAGGCGATGGAAAGCTAGATTAAGGACTCACTGAATGCTGCCCTCATTCGGCCTTCATCGGCTCATCTTGGGGCGGGGCTTTTCTTCGTTCGAAAGAAGGACAAATCCCTGGGTCCATGCATTGACTACCATGAGCTCAGCATGATAACTGTCAAAGACATTTATCCATTGCCCCTAATCAGTTCTGCAATCGAGCTCCTTCAGTGTGTGCGGGTGTTTTCCAAACTCGGCTTACGCAACACATATCATTTGGTCCGCATATGCGAAGGGGACGAGTGGAAGACGGCCTTCAAAACACACTTGGGGCACTTTGAATATCTTGTGATGCCGTTTGGTCTCACTAATGCTCCAGCTGTCTTCCAACGTATGATCAATGACGTTCTCTGCGACATGGTCAATCAATTTGTGTTTGTGTATCTCGACGACATTTTGATTTTTTTCCTGCATACAGGAGGAACACACAGACCATGTCTGGGCCGTGTTACAGGGGCTTCTGGAGAACCAACTCTTTGTGAAGGCAGAGAAGTGTGAGTTTTCTACCTGCTCTACTTCCTTCCTGGGCTTTATTTTGCCGAAGGAGAGCTGAGGGCCGATCCGGCCAAAGTGAAGGCTGTGCTTGATTGGCCTACCCCACACACCCTCAAACATCTCCAACGTTTCTTGGGCTTTGCTAACTTTTTTCATAGGTTCATCAGAAATTACAGCAGGGTGGCGCAGCCTCTCACTCAGATGACCTCGACCAAAGTGTCCTTTAAGTGGTCCGAGGCAGCAGAGCAGACTATCTCTGAACTGAAAGCCCTATTTGCTCTGAGTGTTGCTATCCCTGTGCTGTTGCAATCCTGGAATTTCCCCGTTGTGGGACTAATAAAGGCTTATCTTATCTTATTTTCCAATACACCCATCTTGGCCCAGGTTGACCCTCAGCTTCAGTTCATAGTTTAGGTGGACACTTCTGACTCGGGAGTGGGCACTGTCCTTTTGCAGCATTCAGCCTCTGATCAGAAGCTCCACCCATGCGTGTATTTCTCTTGGTGGTTGACTCCGGCGGAGAGGAATTACGACATAGGGGACCAAGAGCTGTTAGCCATTAAGTTGGCTCTCGAGGAGTGGAGGCACTGGCTGGAGAGAGCCGCTCATCCCATCATTGTGTGGACTGACCATAAAAAATTTAGAGTACCTAAGGTTTGCCCGCAGATTGAATTCCAGGCAGGCTCGCTGGGCCATATTTTTCCTCAGATTTAATGTAATTATCACTTCCTGGCCCGGCTCCCATAACGCTAAGCCTGATGTTCTCTCCCTCCAGTTCGCCTCAGATCTCTCATCATCTTCTCCTTCTGAGCCCATAGTGCCTTCCTCCTGCATTCTGGGCACCATCTCATGGGAGATTGAGCAGAGGGTCCGGCAGGCCCAGTCCACTGAGCCCAAACCCGAGGGGGTCCCAGCCAACTGTCTGCTCGTCCCGTCCAGTCTTCACAGTGACGTCACCAGCTGGGGGCACAGCAGCCACTTTGCCTGTCATCCCGGGATCTCCCATGCTATCGATCTGGTGAGGTGAGTGTTCTAGTGGCCCACTCTGTGGACTGATGTACGGGACTATGTCAAAGCCTGTCGGGTGTGTGCCACAAACAAATCAGACTCATCTTTCTCTTAATAGCTCTGTGAGAAACCTTGGAATTATTTTTGATCAAGATCTGTCCTTCAATTCACATATTAAATTTGTTTCTAAGACTGCCTTCTATCATTTGCGTAATATTGCCAAGATTAGGAGCATCTTGTCTCAGAGTGATGCTGAGAAACTGATCCACGCTTTTGTTAGCTCGAGATTAGATTATTGTAATTCTTTATTATCAGGCTGTCCTAAAACATCTTTAAAAAGTCTTCAGCAGATCCAAAATGCTGCAGCAAGAGTTTTAACAGGTACTAGAAAGACAGATCATATCTCTCCAGTTCTGGCCTCCCTTCATTGGCTTCCCATAGAGTTTAGAATTAAGTTTAAAATCTTTCTTCTTACTTACAAAGCTCTAAACAATCAGGCTCCTTTTTATTTAAAAGATCTGATACTACCGTATTATCCTAACAGAGCTCTACGTTCCCAAAATGCAGGATTACTTGTAATACCTAGAATCTCCAAAAGTACAATGGGAGGCAGAGCCTTCAGTTATCAAGCTCCTCTCCTGTGGAACCAGCTGCCAATCTGGATTCGGGAGTCAGACTCGATCTCTGTTTTTAAGAATAGGGATAAAACCTTCCTTTTTGATATAGCCTACAATTAGGGAGGGATCATGTGTTTCTGAACCCTCCCTTAGTTATGCTGCTAATAGGTTTAGTCAGCCGGGGGACCTCCAGTAATGCACTGGGCCTCACTCCTTTCTTCACTCTCAATGAAATATTTTTTTTTTTTGCTGGTCATTAACATCTGTTTGTTCTCTCCCATAGATTGAGTCCCCATCGTGCTGTTTGCTCTCTACATGTCTGTTCTTTTCATCTTCTCTGTCCCCTCACCCCCCAGCCAGTCGCAGCAGATGACTGCCCCTCCCTGAGCCTGGTTCTGCTGGAGGTTTCTTCCTGTTAAAAGGGAGTTTTTCTTCTCCACCGTCGCCAAGTGCTTGCTCACAGGGGATCGCCTGATTGCTGTGGTCTTTCTGCAACTGTGGGGGTTCCCCCTACAGTTGATAGTGCTATGAGATGACTGTTGTTGTGAAATGGCGCTATATAAATAAAGTTGAATTGAATTGAATCTCCTCCAGCCGGCCTCCTGCATCCCCTGCCAGTTCCCAGTCACCCCTGGTCTCATATTGCCATGGACTTTATTACGGGACCTCCTCCTTCACAGAGCAATACAGTCATCCTCACCATAGTAGATCACTTTTCAAAGACTATTCATCTGGTGCCCCTTTCAAAACTACCCTCTGCCACTGAGACTGCCAACCCGCTCACCATTCACGTCATCCGCCTTCATGGTATTCCCTTGGACAGTGTGTCTGACCGGTGTCCCCAATTCACCTCACAAGTTTGAGTCCTTCTGTTATTCCCTTGGCACTACATTCAGTCTCACCTCCGGTTATCACCCTCAGGGCAACGGGCAGGCTGAGCGTGATAACCAATCTCTGGAGGCCACCCTCAGATGTGTGGCTTCCTGCAACCCTACTACCTGGAGCTCCCATCTAACCTGGGTGGAGTATGCCCATAATTCGACAATCTCCTCTGCCACCGGATTGACACCGTTCGATGCCTCGATGGGTTATACCCCCCTTCCCCTCTGCCCATGGCGGCGAGGGAGGTCGCTGTGCCATCTGTGGGGATCCACACTTGCCGCTGCAGCCAGTTGTGGAGGTCTACCCAGGCGGCCCTTCTCCCTTTGGCTGAACGAAATCACCGGTACGTGGACTGCAGGTGGGTCCCGGTGCCCAAATATGTGGTTGGGCAAGATTGTCGGCGGACCAGGTTCCTCTGAAGACGGAGTGTAGGAAGCTATCACCTTGCTTCCATGGTCCTTTTCCCATTTCTAGGATCATTATCGATGTGACGGTCCGTCTTAAGCTACCGCCAACACTCCCCATCCACCCCACTTTCCATGTTTCCAAGGTCAAGCCCCTCTCCGCCAGTCCTCTCTGCCACCCCAACCCCCCCGAAACCACCTCCTCTTTCCTGGATCCTCGAAAGCCAGACCACCTACACCATACAGAGGATTCTGGATGTTCGCCGTCGGGGTCGGAGGTTTGCAATATCTGGTCCATTTGAAAGGCTACGGACCAGAAGAGAGATCATAGATCCCCGGCTCCAACTTCCATGACAAGGGAATGGTCCATGCCTTTCACCGGGCCCATCCCAATAAGCCCGGTGGGTCACCAGGAGGCGCCCCTTCAAGGGGGTGGCACTGTGATGATCGGGTGAGCACACTCCCCCTCCCTTTCTGTGGGAGTTTCTCCATTCAGTTCCTTGCTCCGCTGGTCATCAACGCACCTGCGTGATTGGACGCATCTGCTGCCTCTTCACTGCCAGCGCTTAAAAGGACCTGCTTGTGAACACTTCGGCACTGTCTCATTGGGTATACTGCCTAAAGTAAGGTTAAAGTACTGCTTCATTAGGAGCTCAGCCTAATCTCTCCTTTCCTCTTCTCTCCCCAGGTTGCATCTCCGGGATTGTAATGCGCTCATCTGCCACTTCACCCTCATCTCTCTGGACTATTCCCTCCACCCGGACAGACTCCACCCTACTCTTCACCTCTCCCCGTTCCTGGCCAGTGTAACGGAGTCAAAAACGTGCTTTAGGTATTTCTTTTCCTCAGTTATGTTTTTATTTATATTGTTGCGAATTTTATTTTACTTGAGTGTTTTATTTTGGCAGTACACTTCTCACATCCGCTCTTTCTGTACCTTCGAGGCTCCGGTTGTTTAGTCTTTCCCCACAGTATCGTGTTGCTTTGCTGTGGGTAAGTTGTGTTCAAAACGCTGCTGGCATTAAATAATCATATCGTTCGTTAGTCTTATCATTTAAACTGTAACCTTGGTTTGTAATTGTTCGTTATTAATTTGACATGTCACTGTAGTGTATTTTTTTTTTGTTATTTGTGTTATAAATAAGTGTTTTATAGATGTTTCGGCGCACATTGGGAGTCCGGTGGGTGCCATTTTAGGGTTTTGCGCCAATATAGGCTCTATGGTGACTACAGCAGTTTGTGTCGTTATGTGTAACACATATTTTGTTTGGCACCTTGCCTTCAAGCCGACTACACCCTGTAGCAGCTGTCAGGAAAGCAGCTTCAGGGTTGTGGGTGTGTATTCGTCACTTCCTGTGGTAACGTATCGTCACTTCCTGTTTTGCTGTCTGCCTGTGTGGTTTGCTTTGTGTTTGCTCTCTAGCCACTAGCTATGGCTACTAGCTCTCCTTCCTCTCCTCCTCTGGTGTGCTCTCTCTGTCAGATGTTTAGCTACACCTCTGCCTCTTTTAGTGATAACGGTAAATGTAATAAATGTTGTCTTTTTGAGGTGCTCGAGGCGAGGTTGTCTGATTTGGAATCCCGGCTCCGCTGCATTGAAACACCGTCTGCGCCAGTTAATCTTGACGGACGCCCATTAGCTGCAGTGGAGCTAGCTAGCTTAGGTCCCACTGTCAGCGGTCCCTCGGCTCTCCTCAGCAGCGAGGAGACTGGGTGGGTGACGGTGAGAAGGAAGCCTAGTCGCAAAGCCCCGGTTCACCACCAACCTGTTCACGTTTCTAATAGTTTTTCCCCGCTCAGCGACACACCCGCTGAGGAAAAAACTCTGATCATTGGTGACTCTGTAGTCAGAAACGTGAACCTAGAGACTCCAGCGGCCATAGTCCAATGCATTCCTGGGGCCAGAGCAGGAGACATCGAGTCAAATTTGAAAATGCTGGCTAAAAGTAACTGTAAATATTCCACAATTGTTATTCACGCCGGCATTAATGACATCCGTCTCCGGCAGTCGGAAGTCACGAAACTTAATATAGAATCGGTGTGTAACTTTGCAAAAACGATGTCAGCCACTGTAGTATTCTCTGGGCCCCTCCCCAATCTGACCAGTGATGACATGTTTAGCCGCTCGTCATCCTTGAACCGCTGGCTGTCTGTGTGGTGTCCTAAAAATGACGTGGGCTACATTGACAATTGGATCTCTTTTTGGGGAAAACCTGGTCTTATGAGACGAGACAGCATTCATCCCACTTTGGATGGTGCTTCTCATTTATCTAACAATCTGGCATCTTTTTTATCCAAATTTCCAAAACCATGACTACTCAGAGTTGGGACCAGGAAGCAGAGTCGCAGTCTTACACGCCTCTCTGCAGCTCCTCTTTATCCGCCACCCCTCAGCTTAGCCCCTGTCTTCCCCATCAGAGAATCATTGCCTGCTCCCTCCAAAGTGAATAAAAATATAATGTATAAGCATCCCAAAGTGATAAAGCAAAATATTGGTAAAACTCAAATTAAACATAAAGCCTCTAAATTGAATGATTTGGCCTCTGTTCCTCCTCATAATTTAAAAATTAAATGTGGTTTATTAAATATTAGGTCTCTAACTCCCAAGTCTCTGTTAGTCCATGATTTGTTAATTGATCATCAGATTGATTTAATTTCCCTTACAGAGACTTGGTTAGGACAAGAGGATTATGTTGGTTTAAATGAATCAACTCCCTCTGGTTATTTAAACAGTCAAAATCCCAGAAGTTCTGGTCATGGAGGAGGAGTAGCAACAATTTACCATTCCAAATTACTAGTTAATGTAAAGCAAATAACATGTTATAATTCCTTTGAGGGCCTGGTCCTCAGTATTGGGCACTTTAGCAATTTTAGGTTAAACCCAATTTTATTTGCCATAGTTTATCGTCCCCCATCAACCTACTCAGAATTTTTATCCGAATTTGCTGATTTCTTAGCTGATTTAGTGCTGAAATCTGATAGAATAATTATAGTAGGGGACTTTAATATACATGTGGATGTAGATAGTGACTGCCTTAATGTGGCATTCAATATTAGATTCGATTGAGTTTTCTCAGAAAGTAGGAAATTCTACTCATTACCTCCACCATACATTGGACCTTGTTTTGACATATGGCATAGAAATAGAAAATCTTGTAGTGTCTCCTCATAACCCTGTACTGTCAGACCATTGTCTGTTAACCTTTGATTTTACTATTTCTGACTATTTGGCTCCTAAAGAAAAATATTATTACAGTAGATGCCTCTCAGATGGTGCTGTTTCCAAATTTATGCAGATTGTTTCCTCTATGCCATGTGTCAACACAACGGAAATAAGCTATAGACAGCTTGCTCCTTCTGTAATTGATAACATGGTGGATAGTGTTTCAGCTTCTCTGCATCAGACTCTAGACTTGGTGGCCCCCTTAAAAAAGAAAAAGTCTAATCAGAGATTTCTAACTCCTTGGTTCAACACAGAAACTCGTACCTTAAAACAGAAGACTCGTCAATTAGAAAGAAAATTGCGCTCTACTAATTTAGATGAAATCTATTTAGCTTGGAGAAATCATCTTTTAATTTATAAAAATCTCTTGGAAAAGCTAGAACGAGTTATTACTCTGCATTAATAGAAGAGAACAAGAATAATCCCAGGTTTCTTTTCAGTACTGTAGCCAGGTTGACAAAGAGTCAGGACTCTGTCAATCCTAGCATTCCCTTAGAGCTTACTAGTCAGGACTTTATGAACTTTTTCAATAATAAAATTTCATCCATCAGAGATAAAATCAATCAGAATCTTCCCACAGTTAACTTAAATACTGTAACTACTACAACTCCTTCTATTGATGTCTGTCTTGATGAGTTTACTCCAATCGACCTTTGTGAGTTAGACAAAATAGTTTCCTCATCCAAACCTTCAACTTGTCTTTTAGACCCTATTCCTACCAGGTTATTTAAAGAAGTCTTCCCACTTATTGGTAGCTTTATTCTTCATATAATCAATTCTTCATTAACTTTAGGCTATGTACCGCAGGCTTTTAAAACGGCTATAATTAAACCCTTACTCAAAAAGCCAACGCTAGATCCAGGAGCTTTAGCTAACTATAGACCAATCTCTAATATCCCTTTCATTTCAAAAATCTTAGAAAGAGTTGTTGCTACGCAATTATTTGACCACCTGCAGGGATATGGTTTACTTGAAGAGTTTCAATCTGGGTTTAGAATCCATCATAGTACTGAAACAGCCTTAGCGAAGGTCACTAACGACCTCCTCATTGCATCTGATAATGGACTAGTTTCTGTACTTGTCCTTTTAGACCTTAGTGCAGCTTTTGATACTATCGATCATAATATTCTACTTGATAGATTAGAACACTATGTTGGACTTAATGGAACTTCGTTGCAATGGTTTAGATCTTATTTATCTGATAGGTTCCAGTTTGTTCATGTAAATAATGAGTTTTCTTTCAACTCAAAGCTTAGTCATGGAGTTCCACAGGGATCTGTGCTAGGCCCTACTCTTTTTAGTTTATATATGCTTCCGTTAGGCAACATTATTAGAAAGCACTATATACATTTTCATTGTTATGCAGATGACACACAATTATACCTGTCAATGAAGCCAGATGATAGTAATCAATTAGCCAAGTTAGAAGCCTGTCTTAAGGAAATCAAAGCTTGGATGACTTGTAATTTCCTGCTATTAAATTCAGATAAGACTGAAGTCATTCTTGTTGGTTCAAAAAACCTTAGAAATTCCTTTCCAAATCAAACTTTCAGTTTGGATGTGGTTACTCTTTCTCTTAATAGCTCTGTGAAGAACCTTGGAGTTATTTTTGATCAGGATTTGTCCTTCAATTCACATATTAAATTTGTTTCTAAGACTGCCTTCTATCATTTGCGTAATATTGCCAAGATTAGGAGCATCTTGTCTCAGAGTGATGCTGAGAAACTGATCCATGCTTTTGTTAGCTCGAGATTAGATTATTGTAATTCTTTATTATCAGGCTGTCTTAAAACATCTTTAAAAAGTCTTCAGCTGATCCAAAATGCTGCAGCAAGAGTTTTAACAGGTACTAGAAAGAGAGATCATATCTCTCCGGTTCTGGCCTCCCTTCATTGGCTTCCCATAGAGTTTAGAATTAAGTTTAAAATCCTTCTTCTTACTTACAAAGCTCTAAACAATCAGGCTCCTTTTTATTTAAAAGATCTGATACTACCGTATTATCCTAACAGAGCACTACGCTCCCAAAATGCAGGATTACTTGTAATGCCTAGAATCTCCAAAAGTACAATGGGAGGCAGAGCCTTCAGTTATCAAGCTCCTCTCCTGTGGAATCAGCTGCCAATCTGGATTCGGGAGTCAGACTCGATCTCTGTTTTTAAGAATAGGGCTAAAACCTACCTTTTTGATATAGCCTACAATTAGGGAGGGATCATGTGTTTCTGAACCCTCCCTTAGTTATGCTGCTAATAGGTTTAGTCAGCCGGGGGACCTCCAGTAATGCACTGGGCCTCACTCCTTTCCTCACTCTCTATGAAATATTTTTTTTTTGCTGGTCATTAACATCTGTTTGTTCTCTCCCATAGATTGAGTCCCCATCGTGCTGTTTGCTCTCTACATGTCTGTTCTTTTCTTCTTCTCTATCCCCTCACCCCCCAGCCAGTCGCAGCAGATGACTGCCCCTCCCTGAACCTGGTTCTGCTGGAGGTTTCTTCCTGTTAAAAGGGAGTTTTTCCTCTCCACCGTCGCCAAGTGCTTGCTCACAGGGGATCGCCTGATTGCTGGGGTCTTTCTGCAACTGTGGGGGTTCCCCCTACAGTTGAAAGTGCTATGAGATGACTGTTGTTGTGAAATGGCGCTATATAAATAAAGTTGAATTGAATTGAATTGAATTAAATGTAGGAGCCTGTGTGGGATCGAGGTACAGATGGCACGTGATACATTTTGTTTTATTTCTCTAACAGGTATGTTTGTTTCTGAAAAATTTTATTATTTGAAATGTAATTTATTTTTGTGTTGTGAAGTTATTTTAGAGCTCCTTTCCACACAGTATCGCGTTGCTTTGCTGTGGGAGCCTGTGTGGAATCGAGGTACAGACGGAGCGTGATACATTTTGTTTTATTTCTCTAACAGGAGAAATAAATTGTGGAAACAGCAGTCTGGTGTCATCGTGGTCCCTATGCTGCACATACGCTTGTATTGATGTTCCCGATCACGGCCGCTTAAGTGTGTCCCAAAAGAAGAACCATTACACTTGTGACGAGATCCGTTACACTGGTGCCAGTGACCCTTGGAACTTCAGACCAGCTGGACGCCGGTCACCGTGGATGCTGCATCGCCATACTGGGTCTACGCTGGGACGTATATGTGGTCAGACATATACAGGACTATTGTAATACGTTTTAACTGATATATGCCACCTTATTTTGGAGTTAGTCACAACGAGAAAAAAAAACAACAAAATTTTCACTGTGTAAAGTAGTTCAAGAAAAAAAAAAGACAAAAAAAGACATGGATAATTATAAAACACCTGTTTTGCCAAAAGGGAGAGGTATTTGGCGCAGTGATATTGCTATTAGTAGAGATGTGGGACATTCAAAATTTATGAACAGTGGTGGGGATACAGGGTTGGGTCAGAGCCCAGATTATATTCCTGTTGGTGAGTTCATGAGTGAGGGTCCTCATGTTTCCACACCCTGCAGTAATGTCGGTGCCATTGAAAATTTTACAGACATGGTGGGGCAGCTTGGTGCTCAAATTGGTGAGTCTATAGTCAGTAAATTAATGTCTGCTGGTGTTGTGAATATGACCAATGACAACCAGACTTCTCCTACTGATCGAACAGCACATTGTGATGTTACCAAATGTGACCCCCCACATGTGACTGTTCATGTTTAGTCAGACAGAGAACTACGTATATTTAGAGGTGACGGTACTGACAAATATCCAGTTCGGGACTGGATTGACTTGACTAAGACTGAACTCAAGAAGAGAGAGATTCCTGTGTGTGAGCAAGCAGGAGAGATAATGGGTAATTTATTGGGCAAAGCTAAAGACGTTGTGAAAGTTGCCCTGCATAGTGACCTGGAGCTAGATGCTAAAAAGGAACCTGAAATAATTTACGATGTTCTTCTCCGTTACTTCTGTGATGCCTCCTCATGTCTTCCGCTCGCAGATTTTTATGCAACCCTGCCCAGGCACAGAGAAAACCCAGTGGACTACTGGATGAGGCTGAACAAAGCAGCAGACCTGGCTCTTGAGGGCCTACGTAGACAAGGCAAGCAGACTGAGGACATGAGCAAAGAGGTTGCTATCATGTTTGTCAAAAATTGTCCTGATCCTGATCTGTCTTGCACCCTGAAGTGGAAACCACCTCATGAATGGACCTCACGTGATGTTCAGTTGAGAATTGACGATTATCAGAGAGAGGTTAGAGCTAGTGCCAGAGCACCTGATGGTCCACAGCTAATGAGTCACACAGCTACTGTAACATCTGACAAACCCAGGTTGCCATCTTCTGCCATGACCATGCAAGAACAGTGCCACACCCCAGTCATTCCCTCTTCACTTCCTCAAACCCGACAGTTTACATGTCAGGGTCCCTCTCCATTCCCCATCTCTGCCCCTACCCCAAATACACTCAGCTCAGATTGTGCTAGTGTGCCGGTTGTTGCTCAAAATCTCCAACAGTCAGAGGAGAGGCTCCTTGGTCGCATGGTTAACATGTTTCAGGAAATGATGGAGAAGTTGCAGCAGTGTACAATTCCTCACCCGACTGAGAGCAACAGATTTAGACATGCCCCTCGTCAGAGACGCCCCAGAGAAGCAACTTGTATGGTCTGTAATGACACACGTCACTCCACCATTTCACATTGCATGTCTGAGAAACTGTGTTTTACCTGTCTTTCCCCTGGTCATACCAGACTGGCCTGTCCAAACAACAACTGTCAGCCTCCTTCTCAGTCTCAGGGAAACTAACTGACCTGTACTTGGAGGGAGGCAGTGCAGGTCTCAACTCAAGCTCCCACTGCAGTGACACATCTGATGCTGAGTCGATTTTTGCATCGGTGAGAAGCTCATGCGATGATGTAGTTGTTGTGTATCAGAACATTCACATAATTGGCAATAGTTCCAGCCTTTTCTACACACCAGTGGCTTTTGGTGGTGCAGTGATAATTGATGGCATGCTGGACAGTGGTTCCATGGCCTGCAGTATCAACGAGGATGTAGAGAAGAAACTGAGAACTGCTGGAGTGATAACAAATGAGAACCAGATTGATGTGAATGTGATGCTGGTTGGGTGTGGTGGACAGCATGTCAGGCCAAAGAGTGCTTTTGACATTGTGATGGAGGTGTATGGTTGTAAAATGCTGGTCCCCACTCTGGTTGTTTGTGGCCAGCATGATGAGTGATTATTGGTACCAATGTCATAAAGCACATCCTACACCATTCAAAACAATGCAAGTCCTATTGGAAAACAGTGTCTGGCCCCTGCCCAACTGCAGAACCAGAAGCTGAGAAGTTCTTGTCTATGCTCACTGGTTTGAACCCCTGGAAAGGAAATGACATTCCTGACAAAGTTGGTACTGTCAGATGTAACTCAGCCACTTACCTTGAACCTGGGCGTGAGTACCTTGTTTGGGGTAAATTGCCAAAAGACACTGTTGTATCTCCAGGCAGTACAGTCATGACAGAGCCCACATCTTCTCGTTCAGCTCCTAGGGGTGTCCTAGTAGCTAAGATAGTAACTCCTATGTGGGGTGACAGGTGGGTCCCGCTCAAACTCATCAACACGTCCAACAAGCCTGTGTTGTTACGGCGCAATGCAAAGCTAGCCGACATCTACACATGTGTAGCCCTTGAAGACATGGACGCAGCTGAGCAGTCTAGTGTACCAGTGACCTGCTACACACAGTCTACAACGGCATGTGATGCTGGTATGGAGTCTGTAAAAGAAAAACTCAAGTCAGTGGGGCTTTGTGACATAGACATTAATTCATGCCAAGTGTCAGAGGACTGCAAAAAGAGAATGGCTGACTTGGTACTTCAGTACGAGGATGTCTTTTCACGCCACCACCTAGACTGCGGAGAAGCTAAGGGCTTTGTACACCGCATACATTTATCTGATGATAAGCCATTCAGACTCCCATACAGGCGTGTACCCCCTAGTCAGTATCAGAAATTAAGACAGGTGCTAAATGAAATGGAGGAAAAAGACATTATCAGGAAATCGACTAGCGAGTATGCATCTCCCTTGGTTCTTGTGTGGAAAAAGAATGGCGACCTCCGCATCTGCACGGATTTTCGCTGGCTGAATAAGAGGACTCTGAAAGACGCTCACCCTCTCCCTCACCAGGCAGATTGTCTGGCAGCACTGGGAGGTAATTGCCTCTTCAGCACAGTGGATTTAACGTCCGGCTTCTACAACATGCCGCTTCATGAGGATGACAGGAAGTATTCTGCTTTTACCACTCTGATGGGCTTGTATGAGTACAATTGCCTGCCCCAGGGATTATGCAACAGTCCTGCTAGTTTTATGCGCATGATGACTGCCATTTTTGGTGACCAGAATTATTTGACTTTGTTGTGCTATTTGGATGATCTGCTGATTTTTGCATCTGATGAGGAGAGTGCATTGCAGCGCCTTGAGATGGTGTTCAGCAGGCTGCGTAGGCACAACTTGAAGTTGGCACCCAAAAAGTGTTTTTTCCTCAGGAGATCTGTGAGGTTTCTTGGTCACATAATTGATGAGAATGATGTTTCAACCGATCCTAGTAAGGTTGAAAACATCGCAAAAATGACTTGTGCTGACCTTATGGACATTGATGGTGTGACACCGTCCCAAAAAAGACTTAGATCCTTCTTGGGGATGGTTAATTACTATCAGCATTTTGTGCCAGGATATTCTGCCATTGCCAAGCCATTGTTTAGCCTGTTGAAAGGTGGAAAATTTAAAGGCAGATGTAAGAAAACCAAGATGGCTTGCAGAAAGCTTTGTGCTTCTGATTGGACCCAAGAGCACATACATGCCTTTGAAAGTCTCAAATCTGCACTTGTTAACACTGTGGTCTTGGCTCATCCTAACTTTGACCATCCCTTCATGCTTTCAACTGATGCATCTCTGGATGGGATAGGTGCCGTTCTGTCCCAAATCCAGGAAGGTGAAAGTCATGCCAGACCTATTGCTTTTGCCAGTAAGTCACTGACACAGTCTCAGAAAAACTATCCAGCGCACCGACTGGAATTTCTGGCTTTGAAATGGTCCATCACTGACAAGTTTAGTCATTGGCTAAAGGGTCACAAATTCACTGTTTGGACTGACAACAATTCTTTGACTCACATATTGACGAAGCCCAAGTTAGACTGTTGTGAGCAACGCTGGGTAGCCAAGTTGGCTGCGTATGACTTTGACATAAAGTATGTTCCAGGGCGGCAGAACATTGTGGCTGATGCATTAAGCCGTGTGCCTTTTGTCAAGGAAAATATTGGTCACAGACTGTTCAATGAGCCATATGTGAAACTCCTTAGTGAAGTCAAAAATGTGTCTACTGCCTCTGTTCAGGATGCTTTTCGTTCATCCAGTGGTCATGTGGATGCGATGTGTGGCAATGCTCATACCTCCCGGGTACACACTCAGATTGTGAATTCAGAAGTGTCTGCTGTGATGCAGTCACACATTGAGTGGGATGCTGGTCCGAGGGCCCGGGCAATTGAAGCCTTGCAGTTTTTGCCCCAGTTAGTTCCACCAGGTCAAGACCCGTTGCCTGCCTGTTCTGAAAAGGCTTTGCGTGACAAACAGTTGGAAGATGGAACTCTTTCTCGCGTCCTATTCTATGTTGAAAGACATCGGAGACCCTCAAGGAGAGAAAGGGTGAAAGAATCATTTTCAGTGATTAAATATCTGAAACACTGGGATAAGCTATCTGTGAGCAATGGTGTTCTGTACAGAGTTTCAAGAGACCAGAGAACCAAGTCCAAACGGCTTCAGTATGTTGTCTCAGACTCACTTAAGGATGAGGTCTTGAAAGGCGTGCATGATGATGCTGGTCATCAAGCCCAGTCGCGAACCCTCAGTTTATCCAGACAGAGATTTTTCTGGCTGACCCTTGAGAGAGATGTTAGAGACCATGTCAGACACTGCCAGCGTTGTGTCCTCAGCAAGTCAGCTGAACCTGAGGGACGAGCTCCCTTAGAGAGCATCTTGTCATCTAGACCGCTGGAGCTGGTCTGCATTGACTTTTGGTCAGCTGAAGACTCTAGGAACAAGTCTATTGATGTCCTAGTGATAACAGATCACTTTACCAGGATGGCTCAGGCCTTTCCTTGTAAGGACCAAACAGCTAAGCAAGTGGCAAATGTTCTGTGGAACAAGTACTTTTGTGTCTTTGGATTCCCAGAAAGAATCCACAGTGACCAAGGTCCTAATTTTGAAAGTCAATTAATCAGTGAACTCCTCAAAGTGACCGGTGTCAGGAAATCTCACACTACCCCTTACCACCCAATGGGAAATGGGAGTGTCGAACGGTTTAACAGGACACTGGGTGGGATGATTCGTGCACTGTCCCCTGAGGTGAAAGCTAACTGGCCACGACGGTTGCAGACTTTGACATTTATGTACAACTGTACAGCCCACGAGACGACTGGCTTTCCTCCTTTTTACCTCATGTATGGCCGTGTGCCCCGTTTGCCAGTGGATGTCATGTTTCGTTCTGTTCTTCGCGATGCTGATGTAACCAGTTATGACAAGTATGTGGCAACTCTCACCTGTGAGCTAAAAGAAGCAATGATGGTTGCTCAGGACCGTGCTGCTAAGGAGCAACACAGACATGCTAATCTTTACAACAGGAAAGTGACAGGATCCAAGATTGAGATTGGTGACAGGGTGCTTTTGGCCAACAGAAAGGAGAGAGGCAAAAAGAAAACTGCTGATAAGTGGGAATCAACTGTTTACACTGTAATGGATGTGAACCCACAGACCCATACATACAGAATTTGTGACACTCTTATTGGACGGACAAAAGTGGTCCACAGGAATCTGTTGATGCTGGTAAATTTTCTTCCTGTGGTGGATGTGTGCGATGTGTCCAACCATGGTTCATCCACCTTAGCTACAGACGTTGGTGATGAGGGAGACTCATCTGTGGACCTCTTCGAGGGACAGAGTGAGGCTGGTACAGATGATCCGTCTTCATGTGGAGAAACACGTGAACCATTAGTTGATCCAGAACCTGTTGACTCTGAAAGGAGAACTGTTGAGTGGATCACGCAGCTCACTGAACCATCTGTGTCACAGGTAGACATTTCTGATGTGACAAGTGTGTCCTCTGACCCCCAGAACTCTTCAGTTGCACCTGTTGCTCAAGGTGTAGATCATCCCATGTCCTCTGACTCTAGACCTGTGACTACAGCTGCCACTGATACTCATGGTGGACAAACACTTGACAGTCAACTTGTTTCTGTTCCTGACTCCGAGAGACAGACATACACTCCCCTTGTTCGCTGTACTGTTGACCAGACGTCACGTACACATTGTCACCGTCCGAATGCACAACCTCAAATCAGGTCAAGATTTGGTCGCCTGATTAGACCTGTAAATAGACTAGTGCAGACAGTGTCCAGGCAAGATGTGATTCGTGACAAGTTTAATGTTAAGGCTGTTTGTAGGTCTGTGTTTCAGACCCTGACTGATTAGATGTTACATGTGTGGACTATTTTTTTTTTGTGGACTTAAATTTGTATTCTAATGTTCGGTTATTTTATTTTATTTTATTATTCAAGAGCATTTGCTACACCAATAGTTGGGGTTTTTGGTGGGGTGTACAAGGCACTCCATTACCAGTGGTTGGGTTGAGAGATAAGCGTTGCTCTCATGCCACTTCGTCCTTGTGTGGGACTCTCTGTCAAATGGTGTTCTTTAACTAACCCCGGGTGCTTTGTGTATTATAGTGAATTCTGTGTAGCTATGGCTCAAGTTCAGTAAAATTCAGTGGGGTGGGTGTAACGGAGTCAAAAATGTGCTTTAGGTATTTCTTTCCGCGCAAGGCCCCCGGCCCAGACGGCGTGTCTCCCTCCACCCTGAGACTCTGTGCGAAACAGCTGGCTCCTGTATTCACAGACATTTTTAACACCTCCCTTAAGTTATGCCACGTGCCATCCTGCCTCAAATCCTCCACCATCATCCCTGTCCCCAAGAAGCCACGGATCACTGGACTTAATGACTACAGACCTGTAGCGCTCACCTCTGTAGTCATGAAGTCCTTTGAGCGCCTGGTCCTGTCCCACCTCAAGTCCATCACCACCCCTCTCCTGGACCCGCTGCAGTTTGCCTACCGAGCCAACAGGTCTGTAGACGATGCAGTCAACCTGGCCCTCCACTCCATCCTGCAGCACCTGGACTCCCCGGGAACCTACGCCAGGATCCTGTTTGTGGACTTCAGCTCCGCATTCAACACCATCCGCCCCGCTCTGCTCCGGGACAAGCTGTCCCTGCTCAACGTGCCTGACTCCCTCTGCAGGTGGATCATCGACTTCCTGACGGACCGGAGGCAGCATGTGCGGCTGGGAAAGACTGTCTCAGACTATACTAGCATCAGCACCGGATCACCCCAGGGCTGTGTACTTTCCCCCCTACTCTTCTCCCTTTACACCAACTCCTGCACCTCCAGCCACCAGTCTGTCAAGTTGATCAAGTTTGCGGACGACACCACCCTCATCGGGCTCATCTCCAACGGCGACGAGTCCGCCTACAGGAGAGAGGTGGCCCAGCTGGCGTCCTGGTGCAGCAATAACAACCTGCAGCTGAACGCTCTGAAGACAGTGGAGATGATTGTAGACTTCAGGAAAGTCACTACTCCTCTGCCCCCCCTCACCCTCTCAGGCTCTCCCATCACCACTGCTGATTCCTTCCGCTTCCTAGGCACTACCATCACCAGGGACCTCAAATGGGAGCTGACCATCAGCTCACTCATCAAAAAAGCCCAGCAGAGGATGTTCTTCCTGCGGCAGCTGAGGAAGCTCAAGCTACCCACCAAGATGTTAGTGCAGTTCTACACAGCCATCATCGAGTCCATCCTCACCACCTCCATAACCGTGTGGTACGCAGGAGCCACTGCCAGGGACAGACTAAGGCTGCAGCGCGTCGTGCGCACTGCTGAGAAGGTGATCGGCTGCAAGCTCCCATCTCTCCAGGATCTGTACATCTCCAGGACCCGGAGGCGTGCTGGCCGGATCATAGCCGATCCCTCACACCCTGGTCACGTACTGTTTGCCCCCCTCCCCTCTGGTAGAAGACTTCGGTCCATCCAGACTAAAACCTCCCGTCACATGAACAGCTTCTTCCCCTCTGCCATTAGACTGCTGAACACTAAGTGACTCTCGTGCACCATGTACAGCAGCTCAACCAGACTCATGTCAATCATCACTGTTTTCTTCCTGCATTACCGACTGCACTATATAGTTCTCCACAGTATCTGCTGCTGGCTAATATATATTTTAACTGTTGACCAGTATCACTTAATCTTATCCTACACTTTATTACATGTATAGTTTATTTCTCTTATCTTATCATGTTTAATGTTGCAGCATTGTACCAAGACAAATTCCTAGTTTGTGTACTACATGAACAATGGCAATAAACCTGATTCTGATTCTGATTCTGATTCTGATTCTTTTCCTCAGTTATGTTTTTCTTTATATTGTTGTGAATTTTATTTTACTTGAGTGTTTTATTTTGGCAGTACACTTCTCACATCCGCTCTTTCTGTACCTTCGAGGCTCCGGTACTTTAGTCTTTCCCCACAGTATCGCGTTGCTTTGCTGTGGGTAAGTTGTGTTCAAAACACTGCTGGCATTAAATAATCGTATTGTTCGTTAGTCTTATCATTTAAACTGTAACCTTGGTTTGTAATTGTTCGTTATTAATTTGACATGTCACTGTAGTGTATTTTTTTTTGTTATTTGTGTTATAAATAAGTGTTTTATAGATGTTTCGGTGCACATTGGGAGTCCGGTGGGCGCCATTTTAGGGTTTCGCGCCAATATAGGCTCTATGGTGACTACAGCAGTTTGTGTCGTTATGTGTAACACATATTTTTTTTGTAAATGTAGGAGCCTGTGTGGGATCGAGGTACAGACGGAGCATGATACATTTTGTTTTATTTCTCTAACAGGAGAAATAAATTGTGGAAACAGCAGTCTGGTGTCATGGTGGTCCCTATGCTGCACATACGCTTGTATTGATGTTCCCGATCACGGCCGCTTAAGGGTGTCCCAAAAGAAGAACCATTACACTTGTGACAAGATCCGTTCCACCAGCTCAGTCCTGCTGGCTCATCTCCCCTCGTGCTGAGTTCCTCTGCCGGGCTCTCTGTTCATCCGCAGTAAGAAAAACCCCGTTCAGTTATATTTCCCCCTGTCTCGCTCCTCTCCTCTAACCAGCTCTCATCTCTCTCTCCCCACAGGCTGTGTCCCTCTGCGTGCTCCGCTTTTCCCTACAATTGCCTGTTATTCAATAAAGTTGTGTTCGACATTTCAATTCAGTGTCTTAGTGTCTTCTCTGGTGTTAGCTGCTTTGCACGTGAGCTTCCTATTTACAGTCATGACACATACAGCTCCACCACGCAGAGAGACAGCAGCAAGAGGGGATAACTCCAACATTTTCTTTTACAATGTGATCGTATAGATTTGACAAAATTAGTGTTTTGTTCTTTTGACAAATTGTTTTTCTTTTACCGTCAACCTGCATTATCAAAAATGACAACAGCGAAATGAACAATAAACATGTAAAATACCAAAAATAAAACAAATTTCCACAACACAAAAATGAAGCATAAATCAGGGCTAAAATAAAATAATCACAAATAAATAAATAATGAACTAAAAAAAAACCTTGGCACAACACACCTGGATAAAATAGGAAGCATACATTGCCCACTGTGATCAACAGCATCATACGGCTCCTAGACACAAAAACAGCAGGTTGACACACATACACTAACATGTTGATTGTGCAACACCTCATGGCTCTGAACCTTTTGAGTGTGAGATTTTGCGTTCCCCTAGTGGCAGAGAGCGGCGCTGCGCCTGTCATCTCATTCTGACATGATCGGCTCCTTTGAGGATTTGTACTGATTTGTACTGATCTGCCAGTTTCAGAAGGTGGCAGACACCCGTTGGGTGACTCACTCAATGGATGACACATAATACACCGAAGAAGAAGAACTCCTCATTTCCTTTTCCTGTTTTTAGCATTTTAGCCCAGAAAGCTAATATGGCCACGGTTGATCATTGTCACTGTCACTTAGACAGCTTTGTATGGGGAAAAAAGCCACAGGATACAAGCGAAATTTATGTGGGGTAATCATAAGACTTTGTAGATGTGATAGAGAGTGTAAATGACCGACATAAGGCAAAATAACAACCACGATGGGTTAAAACGCAGCGATCATGGCAGCCAGCCAGCCCTCCTTTGTCAACAGTAAGTGAAGAATTTCTGTGTTTTTTTTTAATATTGTGCTGATTTCTTGTTCATATCCTTTGAAGATAAGATGATGAGGCACTTCTGTAGAAAAAATGGTGTCAAAAGATGGAACCATTCTTTGTGTAAATATGTCCAAAGTCCAGTTTTGACTGAGCTATGGAATTTAAAGAGGTGCCGTGACATTATGCAAATTAGATGCGTAAATGTATTCCTATCTGAAACTTTGGATCATATTTTACATTTTCTAATTGACAGTAAGCTATTATCTCTTACCCAATTTTGATGAACTTCAACTAAAAATACCCTGTTACGTCCTCCTCCCCCGAATTCGGCAAAATTCCAAAAAAGTATGTAAAACACTGGAAACAAACAAAATGTCACATGTATCCACCATATCAAATGATCAACACTTTCGAATGAATAATACACACAATATTAATGTGGTCTGTCAAGCCACACAGCTATTCAGAAAAAGAACTCAGGAGGGTGGTGCAGCGTCCCACACAAACCCTTCATCATCATCATCATAGCGGTCTGTCATGGGCAACAATGACTTTCATTTAGGTCTGATCAGATTCCTCGACGCAGCTCTGTCCTTAGCCTTCCACTGCTATGAACTCCTGTCTATGTCCTTTCTTCTTTTCTTTCGTTCTTTAATATGGACATAACAAATTACATTAGTACAATCACAAGGAGAGACCAGATGTTTTGCATAGGTGTATATAGCACAAGTGCTAATTCCCAACACCAGTCCATAGGTGGCTTATATAGGTCATAAATTAGGCTGTACATACAAAATTTACAAGTTAATTAAAATTACAAATACATTACAAATTATAAATAGAGCAAGAGATCCATGATCACAACAAACACAATTCAGACTAGACATGCACACATTGCTGGTGGGATTTTAGCCAATCTTTAGCGCCTCTGTTGAAGAGGTTGGCATTTGTCTCCAATTTCAAGTGAGTTGGCAGAGAGTTCCATAAGTTTGCCCCTTTTATAGAGAAAGCAGACTGACCAAATGAAGTTCTAGACATGGTGACAATGCAGTCACCGTTGATGGAAGCTCGTGTGCATGCTCTGCTAGAGCTCGAGCGTCTAGCTACCAAACCAGAGAAAGGAGGTGAAACAAGATTGTATAGACATTTAAAAACCAGTCTGATATTACAGAAGATAATAAAATTTTCAAAAGTAAGAAGACTGTGCTTGACTAAAATACCACAGTGATGCCACCGCATTGGTTTGCGGTCCAAGATTTTTATAGCCTGTTTATATATTGCAGTTATGGGTTTTAGTGTAATTTGAGATGTTTGTGACCAAGATGTGATACAGTATGACAGATGTGAAAGAATCATCGCGTGCATATATGTATGAGCAGTTCTGAATGACAAATCCCTTCTAATGAGACGGAAGCAATTTAAATTGGGTTTGACCTTCTTATAAATGTAATGCACCTGCTTGTTGAATCGCAGGTTCCTGTCTAGAATGATCCCTAAATACTTGACCTCATTCACTTCAGTAAGCACCTCATTTCCAATTTTAACATCAAAAACATCATTCATGGGCCTGTTTCTAATAGAGATACACATAGCAACAGTTTTTTTGACATTCAAGGTTAAATGCGACAACACAAGCCATTTAGAGATGTTCTGTAAAACCTGGGTCAGGTGCTCAGCTGCCATGCTAGCCGTTTTGGCAGACAGATAGATTACGGTGTCATCAGCATACATCTGGCAGTTGGCACCTGAGCAACTATCGGGCAAGTCGTTGATGTATATTGTGAACAACAATGGCCCTAGTATAGATCCTTGTGGTACTCCCATGTTATTTGTGAGCAGCCCAGATTTCTCCCCATTGACCTTGACACATTGTTTTCTCCCCTCCAGGTATGACCTAAACCACTGTATTGCCTCAGTTGAAATCTTGAGGTCTTTTAACTTCGACAATAGGACAGTGGGGTTTACCGTGTCAAAAGCCTTTTTTAGATCCAGAAACACGGTCCCCACAACATGCCCCTTAACCAATAAAGCCTTGACCTTCTCAATAAAATAACAGTTAGCTGTTTCTGTGGAATACTTAGGTCTAAACCCAAGTTGCTTGCTAAGTCCTTGTCTCCCGACATATAGACCGGGGTAATTACAGCTGTCTTTCAGTTCTCTGGAAAGGTATTTGTCCTTATTGACAAGTTAACTAAATGAGTAATAGGCTCCAACAGACTATTCTGGTGTTTCTTAATTAAGGAAGCATTTAAGTTATCAACATCCTTTGCCATAGAGTTATTCATTTTCCCAATAATCTCTTTAACTGCATCACTGGATACCTCTTTAATGCGAAAACTGTTGTGAACATTAACATGTTCCTTAGAGGATAACTCAGGTGGTCTAAAATAACTTGCCAATTTATGAACAGATTCAGTGAAAAAACAGTTGAAGACATTGGCCATGGACTCATTACTATCAATGAGGTTATCATCTACCTTGAGACTACTTATTTTTGAATGCTTCTGTTTACTTGAATTTGTTAATCTATTAATGTGTTGCCAGAGTTTAGAACTGCTCCCATTGGCCTCCTCAATTAGTCTAAGGAAGTAATTAGTCTTAGCTTTCCGAAGCTCAGACACCACTTTGTTCCTTAGACTAGTGAAAATGAAACGGTCAGTGTTGGTTTTAGTGACCAGAGACCTTTTGAGAGCAAGCTCTCTCTTTTTCATAAGCTGAAGAATGTCCTTATTAAACCATGGGAGGGAGCATTTCTTAGGTCTGCTTTTCCAGGTTCTTGTATATTTACTAAATAAGTTGCTTAAGGTTGACATAAAATTACTGACACTACTCTTTAAGTTCGACACTTTGGTTACATTCTCCCAATTTGCATTCATTAAGTCCTGTTCAAAGTGAGCCATGTTTGATTTAGAAATACCTGTTGTGATCCTAGATTGATTTTCATTTTTAATATGGTGGACAAGGCTTTGTTTTGATAGCTTTCTTACAACCAGTGTCATGTTGTGATCTGAAAGTCCAGTAATCAAATTATATGTTTTTATGACTCTCTCTGGCCTATTAGTGAAAATCAAGTCAATAAGAGTTTCAGATGTCCTTGTGATACGGGTGGGTTTATCAATCAATTGTACATATCTAAATAAGATAAGATAAGATAAGCCTTTATTAGTCCCACAATGGGGAAATTCCAGGATTGCAACAGCACAGGGATAGCAACACTTAGAGCAACAATCAGAAGGCAAGAAAAAACAAGAGCAGCTAGTATACATATGTACATATTAATATAAATATATATATATATATATATATATATATATATATATATATATATATATATATAGACACACAGTGCGGAGCATTGTAGCTGGATGGAATAAATATATGAGTATATAAACACACAGTGCGGAGCATTGTAGCTAGATGGAATAAATATGTAGATATATAAACACACCCAGTGCGGAGCATTGTAGCTAGATGGAATAAATATGTAAATACATAAACACACACAGTGCAGAGCATTGTTGCTAGATGGGATGAAACAGCACAACCGTCTACTTAGTTATCCTACATGGTATGATTATGTACCCATACATATTCTCACCCTCCATAGCGACCGGTATTTTCCTAGTTGTATGCTGGAGGGGACCATTGTATAAGTCTATTGCGTCTTTTGCATTCAAAAACTATTAGGTTGTCACGTCTTTTTACTATCTCTGCGAGCAGCCCTGCTTAGGTTGTACAGTCTGACAGCCGTAGGTAGGAAGGACCTGCGAAACCTCTCGGTTGTGCACCTAGGATGATGTAGTCTGCTGCTAAATGAGCTCCTCAGTGCATTCAGTATGTCCTGCATAGGGTGGAACTCGGCCTCCAGCAGAGATGACAGTTTAGCCACCGTCCTTCTCTCTCCTATCTCCTCCACTGGGTCAAGTCACTGCCCCAGGACAGAGCTAGCTTTCTTGATCAGTTTGTTCAGTCTCTTCCTATCGGCTGCCGTAATGCCACTGCCCCAGCAGACCACTCCAAAAGTGATGGCTGATGCCACCACCGTGTCATAGAATGTCTTCAGAAGTGTCCCTTGTACACCAAAAGACCTGAGTCTCCTCAGTAGGAACAGCCTGCGCTGTCCCTTCTTGTACAGTGCGTCAGTATTGTGTGACCAGTCCAGTTTATTGTTCAGATGAACACCCAGGTACTTGTAGGATGTCACCATCTGAATGTCTGTTCCCTGTATATTTACTGGTGCTGTGAGGGGTTGTCCTTGCCTGCAGCAGTCCACCACCAGCTCCTTTGTTTTCCTCGCATTGATCTGGAGGCAGTTCCGATGGCACCAGTCCACGAAGTCCTGGATAAGCCCTCTGTACTCAGCTTCATCTCCATTGGAGATAAGGCCAACGATCACAGAGTCGTCAGAGAACTTCTGTAGATGGCAGTGTGTTGTGTTGTGTGAGAAGTCCGCAGTATAAAGGGTGAACAGGAAGGGAGCCAAAACCGTTCCCTGGGGTGCCCCCATGCTACCGATGATCGTGTCGGACACACAGTCCCGGGTTCTCACAAACTGAGGCCGGTTAGTGAGGTAGTCCAGGATCCATGATGGCAGGTGCTGGTCCACCCCTGCGCACAGCATCTTGTCCTTCAGGATCATCGGTTGAATGGTGTTCAAAGCACTGGAGAAGTCAAAGAACATGATCCTCACCGCATTCCCGGGCTTCTCCAGGTGGGACAGAGAACGGTGAAGGAGGAAGATCACCGCATCCTCCACCCCAATGCCATGCTGGTAGGCGAACTGGAGTGGATCCATCGCTGGTCCCACCAGGGGGCGGAGGTGAGCAAGGAGCAGTCTCTCCAGGGTCTTCATCATGTGGGACGTCAAGGCTACCGGTCTGTAGCTGTTCAGGTCTTTGGGGTGGGAAGTTTTTGGTACAGGTACCACACAAGATGTTTTCCACAGCTGTGGTACCCTCCCCAGCTTCAGGCTCAGGTTGAAGATGTACTCCACAATCCCACACAGCTGGGCTGCACAGGACTTGAGGAGCTTTGCGCTGATGCCGTCCAGTCCCGACGCCTTCCTCGCCTTGATCTTCCTCAGCTCCGTCCTCACCTGGGTCTTAGTCAGGGTCAGGTTGGGGGGCTGTGTGTTGGGAGTGGGGGGGGGGTTGGTGGAGTGGGGAGTGGGCAGCAGGACTTGATGTCTTTAGAGGCAGCAGTGGTTGTTGTGCAGTCAGGGGGGAGGGCGGTTGGTCAAACCTATTGAAAAATAGATTCAAATTGTTCGCCCACTCCCTGCCCCCCGTGGCCTGGGGGGAGGTATTCTGGAGCCCAGAGATGGTTTTAAGATTTCTCCAGACCCCACTGATGTCGCTCTGTTGCCGCTTGTCCTCCATCTTCTTCCTGAAGCTGTCCTTGCCTTCTCTGATCTTTCCCCTCAGCTCCCTCTGTACGGACTTCAGCATCTCCCTGTTCCCCGACCTGAAGATCCTCTTCTTCTCTCTCAGAAGTGTTTTTATCTCAGGGTTGATCCAGGGTTTGTTGTTTGAGCAACACCGTATGGTCTTGGTGGGAACGGTGTTGTCCACACAGAAGCTGAGGTAGTCCGTGATGGTGTGAGTGAGGCCATCGATGTCCTCACCATGTGGATCGCAGAGCTGCTTCCAGGCGGTGGTTTCAAAACAGCCCTTTAGAGTGTCCATTGCCTCCTTAGACCATAACTTCACTGTGCGCATGGCCAGAGGTTGTCTGTGCACTAGGGGTTTGTACACCAGCCGGAGATGAACCAAGTTGTGATCCGATCTCCCGAGTGGGGGGAGTTGTAATGAGGTGTACGCCTCCTTAGTGTTTGCGTAGAATAAGTCCAGTGTTTTATTGTCTCTAGTGTGGCATGTGACATACTAGGTAAACGTGGGTAGAATGGGAGACAGTGAAACATGGTTGAAATCACCTGAGATGAGGAGAAGAGCATCTGGGTGTTCTGTCTGCAGCCTGCCGGTTACTGAATGGATGACGTCACGCGCTGTCCCAGCGTTCGCCGTCGGATTTGCATAAACAACAATGCAGGTCACGTGTGAGTATTCCCTCGGGAGATATGTAGGCCGCATGCTAACAGCTAGCAACTCAATGTCTTTGCTGCAGTGTCGTTGTTTAACAGTGATATGTCCCGGTCTGCACCAGTTGTTGTTAACATACATTATCACTCCACCGCCCCTTGCTTTGCCACTGTCTGGTGTTCGGTCTGCCCGTATCGCATGGAAACCCTCCAGCTCAATGTTAGCATCTGCTGCTAGTTCAGATAGCCACGTCTCGGTAAACAAAAGGAGAGAGCATTCCCAGTATATGCTATCGTAGCGGGAGATAGCTGCTAGCTCATCTACCTTTCCCAGTAACGACCGTACATTCCCCATGACAATGGATGGAAGTGGGGGTCTGTACCTTATACTTTTTGTCTCCCGCCTTACTCCAGCCCAGCAACCACGGCGTTTTCACCTCAGTTCTCCCGGTATGTCGAGTTTTTCCACCGGGTGGCAGTTGAGTGCTAGCAGCTCTTCCCTGCTGTACCGTCTCCTGCTATAAACAGTGGCTCCGTCCACCGGCTCAGGAGACATTTGGGACGATCTGTGTGTCCGTGATATAAATGGAGTGAAAAACCAGATCAAAAAGAGAGAGGAAGGGTTAAAAAAAGACTCAGAATTGAGCCGCTGTTGCAAAAGGCAGCCGACTCGTGTGGCGCCGGAAATTTCCCCGTAGCTGATTTCAATTTGCCTTTGGTACTTTTATCCATCCAATTAATGTTAAAATCACCAAATACAATACATTCATTACATTTATCACAGATGGAAAGAAGACTCTTGATTTCATTGTAAAACTCAGCACCATGAGATGGGGAGATTATAGACTACAACAATGTTAAAATTCATATTTGGTGATAGAATTACATTAAGTCCCAGGCACTCCAAATTTATATTCAGTTCAAGTTCGACACATTTAAGACATTCCCTTATATAAATTAGGACACCCCCTCCCTTGCTTGTGGTTCTACCACTTCTATAACATAAATATCCTGGTATACTGACTAGATCATTTGATACATTACAATTCAACCAACTTTCAGAGATACATAGAAAATCCAAATTAGACTCAATAAGCATATTCCGTATCTGATCCATTTTTGGTAATATGCTTCTAATATTTAGATGACCTCCTAGCAAACCTTTAGATTTGGATTCTGGGTTCCAAATAACTTGTGCGTGGTTTACCGTTTGGAAGAGCTTGTGCTCTCTCTGTTTTGACGATGCGTATTGATAGGAAATCCTTTTGTCCCTCGCGGGATTCCGTTGTTGTTTACATTCTGTCCCAGGTGAGTCAATGTGATTACTGTCTGATAACACATGAATGCGAACCTGAGGACTCACCCCAGTGACAGAGGCAACAACCCTGGATTCTTCCTACCCTGCAGGTAAGCAGGAATCACTGGATAACATTTTCATCGGAATTCCTCCGGGATGCAACACCGGTCACCTTGCAGCTGTAGCACCAGAGCCCAGAGGGTTCAACACACCATCTCCAGCAGCAGTAGTGGAACATGGCCGATCATCCATCCATTCTTTTTCCTCCAAAACCCTCCGACGGAACTCCTCTTCGGCCAGTCGACCATCACAGGCAGCGTCCGCAGGGGTTCCACAGATGACACCTGGCACCAAATCTCGGATAAGTTGCGGGGATCATGATATTGTTTGAAGGGGACCAATTGGCGATTCTAACAGCCTCGGAGTCAAAAACTCCATGCTCGGGGTGGAGATTTGCATGGTTGCAGAAATCGCTTGTTGATGGATAGGTCCAGGGTTGAGATGAACGTCCCCTGCTAGAAGTAACAGAAGTAGTAGAGTTTGGGCTATATGCCGTATGTGCCAGTTGATTGTTCATCTGCTTGTACCGGTAGTTTTGCGTGATGGCTTAAAAATCTGAGCTCAGCCATCATAAAGATCATGTGCAAAGATTGCAGCGTAGCCATATCCTAACCAGTTCAGCTGTTGTTTTTCTGATAGAATACCAAGTGGATCCTCGATAATATAATCCATGCGATGTTGCACTTTGATGGCCACCTTCACCGGTGTGTCACAGATGGATAAGACAGGCACCAGTAGTAGCAGGCCACAGGCGAGAAGATACAAACCGGCGTTGTAGTGATCATGGTTTCTCTTGTTTTTACCGCACCATTTCAAAATAACATGCGATAAAATGCTTAAAATCCAAAAGGATACCTTAATATCTTAGTCCTGGCTTATCCAGGACTTTGTGGACTGGTGCCATCGGAACTGCCTCCAGATCAACGCGAGGAAAACTAAGGAGCTGGTGGTGGACTGCCGCAGGCAAGGACAACCCCTCACAGCACCAGTAAATATACAGGGAACAGACATCGAGATGGTGACATCCTATAAGTACCTGGGTGTTCATCTGAACAATAAACTGGACTGGTCACACAATACCGACACACTCTACAAGAAGGGACAGCGCAGGCTGTTCCTACTGAGGAGACTCAGGTCTTTTGGTGTACAAGGGGCGCTGCTGAAGACATTCTACGACACGGTGGTGACATCAGCCATCAATTTTGGAGTGGTCTGCTGGGGCAGTGGCATTACAGCAGCCGATAGGAAGAGACTGAACAAACTGATCAAGAAAGCTAGCTCTGTCCTGGGGCAGCGCCTTGACCCAGTGGAGGAGATGGGAGAGAGAAAGATGGTGGCTAAACTGTCATCTCTGCTGGAGTCCGAGTTCCACCCTATGCAGGACATACTGAATGCACTGAGGAGCTCATTTAGCAGCAGACCACATCATCCTAGGTGCACAACCGAGAGGTTTCGCAGGTCCTTCCTACCTACGGCTGTCAGACTGTACAACCTAAGCAGGGCTGCTCGCAGAGATGGCAAAAAGACGTGACAACCTAATAGTATTGAATGCAAAAGATGCAATAGACTTACACAATGGTCCCCTCCGGTGTACAACTAGGAAAATACCGGTCGCTATGGAGGGTGAGAATATGTATGGGTACATAATCATACCATATACCATGTAGGATAACTAAGTAGACGGTTATGCTGTTTCATTCCATCTAGCTACAATGCTCCGGACTGTGTGTGTTTATATATTTACATATTTATTCCATCTAGCTACAATGCTCCGCACTGTGTGTGTTTATATATTTATATATTTATTCCATCTAGCAACAATGCTCCACACTGTGTGTGTTTATATATTTACATATTTATTCCATCTAGCTACAATACTCCGCACTGTGTGTTTATGTACTCATATATTTATTCCATCTAGCGACAATGCTCCGCACTGTGTTTATATATTTATATATTTATTCCATCTAGCTACAATGCTCCGTACTGTGTGTGTTTATATATCTACATATTTATTCCATCTAGCTACAATACTCCGCACTGTGTTTATATACTCATATTTTTATTCCATCTAGCTACAATGCTCCGCACTGTGTTTATGTATTTATATATTTATTCCATCTAGCTACAATGCTCCGCACTGTGTGTCTATATATATATATATATATATATATATATATTTATATGTACATATGTATACTCGCTGCTCTTGTTTTTCTCTTGCCTTCTGATTGTTGCTCTGAGTGTTGCTATCCCTGTGCTGTTGCAATCCTGGAATTTCCCCATTGTGGGACTAATAAAGGCTTATCTTATCTTATCTTAATAATTAGGTAGATGGGATTAAAGGCAGTATATTTAGTATATTTTTGCATGTGAGTGGAGCCATCCAGACCACTCAATGCCAGCTTCATAAAGTCTCTATTTACAGTGTCTTTAAATCTGAGGTTTGGTCTACCCTGATTGTGTTTGCCCTCGCATAACTGTGAGCAGAGTAACTGCCGAGGAAGACGCTGGTGGTCCATCCTCTCAACATGTCCGAGCCATCTCAGGTTCATCTGTATTAGCATGTCCTCCATTGATGGTAGACCAGCTCGTTTCAGCACTTCTATGTTGGTTATCTTGTCTTTCCATGAGATGTTCATTATGGCTTGAAGGTGTTTCATCATGTACGCATGGAGTTTCTTTCCCTGCACTCTGTAGACAGTCCAAGTTTCAGCACCATACAATAGAGTAGCCAGCACTGTCGCTCTGTACACTTTGCATTTCACATGGATAGACACATGTCAATTGTTCCACAGTCTCTCCCTCAAGTTTCCAAACACAGTGCTTGCTCTTCCCATTCTGAGAGATAGTTCATCCTCCAGCCTAGTATTCTCTGAAACAGTACTCCCTAGATACTTGAAAGTCTTGCACTTGACTAGTGGCTCTGTAACAATGCTCATTTCTTCTGGTAGTGATGTTGATAACTGGAACTTTGGTGGTTGATAAAGGCACTCTGTCTTCTTGATGTTGATTTGGAGGCTGAATTGGCTAGCTGCTCTTGCAAATTTCTCCACTAAAGATTGCATATCTTCCACACTGTGTGCAACTAGAGCACTGTCGTCAGCAAACAGCATTTCTCTTACTACCTTTATCGATGTCTTACTCTTGGCTTTAAACTGTGCCACATTGAACAAGTCTGCTCCTTTCCTTGTTTGAATGTATACTCCTTCTGAAGTGTCTTTGAAGGCCACCTCAAGCATGGCTGCCAGATACAGCGAGAAGAGTGTAGGCACCAGCACACACCCTTGTTTCACCCCATCGCTTACTGAAAAGTCTTTAGACACTGAACCACTCATTGCCACGTTTGCTAGCATACCTGTATGGAGTGCCTCGATCAGGCTGACAAACTTGTCTGTACAGCCATATTTCTTGAGTACCTGCCAAAGTCCTTGTCGCGAAACAGTGCCAAAGACTTTACTGAAGTCTATGAAGACTACATAAAGCAGCATGTTCTGTTCGATACACTTTTTTTTCGTACTCGTTTCAAACAGAAAATCATGTCCATTGTGCTTCTTCCACTTATAAAGCCGCATGGGTTTCCAGTAGTACATTCTGCGAGATGTGTTCATTGAGTCTGTTCAGTAGTACACGTGAAAGAATCTTACCAACAGTGGCTAGCAGTGATATACCTCAGTAATTTCCACAATCTTTCCTGTGACCTTTCTTGAACAAAGGCACAATACTTGCATCCATCCAGTCTTGAGGTACTTTCTGGGCATCCCCTATCTCTTGAATGAGCTTGTGCAGGCAGTTGGTCAGCTGAACACCACCAGATTTCTACACTTCTGCTGGAATTCCATCCTTTCCTGAAGCTTTACCATCCTGTGTTGTCCTGATAGGTGCCATTAGTTCGTCAAGATTTGGTGGTCCATCTAGACTTGATACATCTGGTCACTGCACTAGAGCTTCTTTAGCCTCTTCAGTGGGATCTCCAGGGTTGTTTAGTAGTTGGTCAAAGTGGTCTGCAAATCTGTCCAGGATCTTGTCTTTCTCCTGCAAAACCATTTCACCATCCATAGCCTTTAGTTGGATCAGTCCTCTTGGTTTAGGGCTGTAGATTTCTCTCAAACCTGTGAAGAATTCTGTGTCCTTCCTGTCTGCTACAATTTGAAGTTCCTCCACTTTTTCATCCCACCAGTTGGACTTCATCTCTCTGCTGTACTTCTGTAGCTAACTCTAAGCCTTTGAGTATTTCTTCTCCTTTGGCCTTGTGTTACACTGTAGGTTTTCCTACCTAGCTGTATTTATTGCTTCTAGTAGTTTCTTCAGATGTTCATCATGCTCATTAAACCAATCTTGATGTTTCCTCTCAGGGTAACCTAATACATCACTCGCAGTCTGACACACCGTATTCTTCAGTGTTGCCCATTTATCTTCTATGTCATTCTCTGAGTTGTTGCTGTCACAGTCTTTCAAGTTTTCATTCATTTCCTGTGTAAGTTCTTCCTGCTTCTTTTGGCCTTTCAGTGCACTAGTGTTTAGCTTCCGTGGTGGCATCGCACTCGTCCTGCAGTGCTGTTTTTGTCTCCAAATCTTTAATCTAGATCTTAGCATAACATGATCAGTACCACAGTCCACGCCTCTTATTGCTCTGGTGTCCAATACATCCCTTCTGCCGCTCTGCCTGACCATGATGTAGTCTAATAAGTGCCAGTGCTTGGATCTTGGATGTATCCATGTCTTCTTGTGTGTGTCCTTGTGCTTAAATAGAGTGTTGGTTATCACAAGGTCGTACTCTAAACATAGTGCAAGTGGAAGTTCTCCATTAGCATTGCACTTGCCTACTCCATGACTGCCTAGCACTCCTTTCCATTTCTCAGTGTCCGAATCAACTCTGGCATTAAAATCTCCAACGAGTATCAGCCTGTCATCAGTGGGTACACGCCTGATAGTCTCACGTAAATCACTGTAGAACTCTTCCTTCACCTCCTCTGTGTTGGTCATTGTTGGGGCATATACACTGATGAGTGTGGCATACATCTTCCGCTGTAGTGGGAGTCTCATAGTCATTATCCTGTTGTTGATTGGCACCAGTTCCTCATCAAGCATTGCTGCTATCTCCTTTCTACCTGCAAAGCCCACTCCTGCTTCTTTCCTTTCTTGAGTTGATTTCCCACTCCAAAAGAAGATGTACCCATGGTCTTCCAAGCTGTCATATCCAGGCAATCTTGTTTCATTAAGTGCAGCTATGTCTACATTGTACCTGTTCATTTCAGATGACAGAAAGGACATGAAAACATTCTTCACAGGTTTGAAAGAAATCTACAGCCCTAAACCAAGAGGATTGATCTAACTAAAGGCTATGGATGGTGAAACGGTTTTGCAGGAGAAAGACAAGATCCTGGACAGATTTGCAGACCACTTTGACCAACTACTAAACAACCCTGGAGATTTCACTAAAGAGGCTAAAGAAGCTCTAATGCAGCGACCAGCTGTATCAAGTCTGGATGAACCATCAAATTTTGATGAACTAATGGCAGCTATCAGGACAACACAGGATGGTAAAGCTCCAGGAAGGGATGGAATTCCTGCAAAAGTGTAGAAATCTGGTGGTGTTCAGTTGACCAACTGTCTGCACAAGCTCATCCAAGAGATATGGGATGCCCAGAAAGTACCTCAAGACTGGAAGGATGCAAGCATTGTGCCTTTGTTCAAGAAAGGTGACACGAAAGACTGTGGAAAATACCGAGGTATATCACTGTTAGCCACTGTTGGTAAGATTCTCTCACGTGCACTACTGAACAGACTCAATGAACACATCTCACAGAATGTACAACCTGAAACCCAGTGCGGCTTTAGAAGTGGAAGAAGATAAGATAAGATAAAATAAGCCTTTATTAGTCCCACAGTGGGGAAATTCCACGATTGCAACAGCACAGGGATAGCAACACTCAGAGCAATAACTAAGAAGATATGAAAAATATAAATAAGAGCAGTGGATATACATACGTACACATAAATATATAAATATATACTGGATACAAAGTGCGGAGCATTGTAGTAAGATGGAATAAACAGCATAATTGTCTACTTAGTTATCCTACCTAGAAGCAGAAGCAAAATGGACATGATTTTCTGCTTGAAACAGGTTCAAGAAAAGTGTATCGAACAGAACATGCCGCTTTATGTAGTCTTCATAGACTTCAGTAAAGCCTTCGACTCTGTTTCGCGACAAGAACTTTGGCAGGTACTCAAGAAATATAGCTGTACAGACAAGTTTGTCAGCCTGATCGAGGCACTCCATACAGGTATGCAAGCAAACGTGGCAATGAGTGGTTCAGTGTCTAAAGACTTTTCAGTAAGCAACGGGGCGAAACAAGGGTGTGTGCTGGCACCTACACTCTTCTCGCTATATCTGGCAGCCATTCTTGAGGTGGCCTTCAAAGACACTTCAGAAGGAGTATACATTCCAGCAAGGAAAGAAGCAGACTTGTTCATTGTGGCACAGTTTAAAGCCAAGAGTAAGACATCGATAAAGGTAGTAAGAGAAAAGCTCTTTGCCGACGACAGTGCTCTAGTTGCACACAGTGTGGAAGATATGCAATCTTTAGTGGAGAAATTTGCAAGAGCCAGCTAGCCAATTCAGCCTCCAAATCAACATCAAGAAGACAGAGTGCCTTTATCAACCACCAAAGTCCCAATTATCAACATCACTACCAGAAGAGATCAGCATTGGTACAGAGCCACTAGTCAAATAATAATAATAATAATACATTTTATTTAAGGCACCTTTCAAGGCACTCAAGGATGCCGTACAAGAACAAAACAATCAATAAAACACATTTAAAAACACATCACAAGTACAAGGATCACAAAGAATAGGCCTTAGTGAACAGAAAAGTCTTGAGGTGGAATTTGAAGGTAGAAAGTGAGTTTAAGTTCCTGAAGTCCGGTGGGAGGGAGTTCCAGAGGCGGGGGGCGGTGTAGCTGAATGATCGGAGGCCCATGGTGGGCATGCGTGCAGGAGGGACAATGAGGTTGATGGTAGTTGATGATCTGAGAGTTCTGGATGGTGTATGGACGGAGAGGAGTGCAGCCAGGTATGGGAGGGCGAGGCCATGGAGGACTTTGTAAGTGAGGAGGATGATTTTATAGTCAATGTGGTGTTTGATGCGGAGCCAATGGAGGTGCTACCGAACCGGGGTGATATGATGGGTGGATGGAGTTCTGGTAATGATCCGGGCGGCAGCATTCTGAACCAGTTGAAGTTTTTTAAGAGATTTGAGGGGGAGACCAGAAAGGAGGGAGTTACAATAATCCAGGCGGGAGGTAATGAGAGAATGGACCAGGATGGCAGTGCTGGCAGGGGTGAGGGAGGGACGGAGACGGTTGATGTTACGTAGATGGAAAAATGCTGACCGGGTAACATTATTGATGTGGGATTTGTAGGAGAGGGTGGTGTCCAAAATTACCCCAAGGTTTTTGACTTGAGGGGAGGGGGAAACAGTAGTGTTGCCAATGGTGGTGGTGATACTGTTTGACTTTGAAAAGGTGGATTTTGAACCGATTAAGAGGACTTCTGTTTTATCACTGTTAAGTTTAAGAAAGTTAGAGGAAAACCAGGAAGTAGGTTCTTGGAGGCAGTCACAGAGGGAGGTGGGAGGGAAGTTGGAGGTAGGTCTGGAGGAAAGATACAGCTGGGTGTCATCAGCGTAACAATGGAATTGGATATTAAATTTACGAAAAATATGACCAATAGGGAGAAGATAAATGATGAACAGAATTGGACCAAGGACTGAACCTTGGGGGACACCAGAAGAGGTGGACGATGGCTGGGATCTGTATGATTTTAACTGGATGAATTGGGAGCGGTCAGAAAGGTAGGATGTGAACCAGTTCAAAACAGTACCAGAAAAACCGAGAGATGCCAATCTATGGAGGAGGATGGGGTGAGAAATGGTATCAAAGGCTGCAGTCAGGTTGAGGAGGATGAAAATGGAGAGGAGTCCAGAGTCTGCTGACGTTAACAGGTCATTTGTGATTTTAAGAAGGGCCGTTTCTGTGCTGTGGTGGGAATGGAAACCGGACTGGAACTCTTCATAAATGTTATTAGTGGAGAGGTGGGCGTGGACTTGGGCTGCTACTGATTTTTCCAAAATTTTAGACAGAAATGGCAGGTTGGAGATGGAATGGAGGTTGTTTAGATTGTTGGGATCCAGACCAGGTTTCTTGAGTATAGGGGTAATGGCAGCTGTTTTTAGGGGTGAGGGGACTAGACCAGTAGTGAGGGAGGAGTGGATGATATGAGTAATAAGAGGTGCGAGTGAGGACAGAGATGCTTTGACGAGAATGGTTGGGAGGGGATCTAGACGACAGGTAGATGATTTGGATTTGCTTATCAGTTTAGAAATAGCAGTGATGGAGGGAAGAGTAAATGCAGAAAGGAGAAGGTAGGAGGCACAGGAGGAAATGTTGGTAAAGGATTGTGAGAGATCATTGGGACGAGCTGCTGATGGATAGTCTGAATTTTGGAGATAAAAAATGAAATCAAATTATCACAGAACGCAGGGGAGACCATGTGCGGGGGAAGGGAGTCAGGCGGTTGAGTGATGGTTTTCAGTATGGAGAATAGGGCCTTAGTGTCACCTTCATATGAATTGATCAAACTGGCGTAGTAGGTGGATTTAGCGTGTTTGCAGCAGTCCTTGTAATGAGTGATATGATTTTGGTACATTTCTTGATGAGCAGTTAAACCAGTTTTCCTAAAGAGACGTTCCAACTGGCGTCCCTTGGCTTTAAGTTGTCTGAGAGCAGGAGTGAACCAGGGTGAAGAACGGGTGAATGTGACTGATCTGGTTTTCAGGGGAGCCAGGTTATTGAGAAGATTCTGGAGACTGTTATTATAGTGTGAGACAAGTTCATCTGGACTGGAGAGAATGTCAGGGTGGGATAGAGAATTAATACCAGCTGAAAGAGCGTCCAGATTAATGTCCTTGATATTATGGAAGGAGATGTCACGGGAGGACTTGTTTTTTGAAAGAACCAGATTAACATCAAAAGAGATTAACATATGATCAGAGAAGGGGAGCACATCTGTTTTGCAACTGGTAGGAGTAACACCTAAACAGCAGATTAAATCAAGGGTGTGTCCTTTTGAATGAGTTGGAACAGAAATAAACTGTTGAAAACCAAAACTGTTAAGACAGAATGTAATAATTATTTACAATGTCTATGTGTATGTTAAAATCATCAAGAATTACTATATTGGGAGAGCATGAAGAAAGCTCAGCCAAAAAAGCTGAAAATTCGTTTATGAAGTCCTTGTTAGGCTTAGGTGAATGGTAAATTGCTGCCACAATTGTAGGAACAGGACCAGGCAGCACTGAGACCATAGACTCAAATGAGGAGGAGGGGGGGACAGACACCGGTGAGACTCTCCACTGCTCGCGGAAGAACAGCGCGAGACCTCCTCCCCAGCCAGAGTCACGTGGTTTGCAATTGTAAACAAGCCCAGGCAGATTAGCTTCATTCAAAGAAACATAGTCATTTGGCTACGAATCAAGTGCAAGACTTTCAAGTATCTAGGGAGTACTGTTTCAGAGAACGCTAGGCTGGAGGATGAACTATCTCTCAGAATGGGAAGAGCGAGCGCTGTGTTTGAAAACTTGAGGGAGAGACTGTGGAACAATCAACATGTGTCTATCCATGTGAAATGCAAAGTGTACAGAGCGACAGTACTGGCTACTCTATTGTATGGTGCTGAAACTTGGACTGTCTACTAGGGATGTAACGATATTGACGTTATCACGATATCGCGGTAGTAAAAGTGTCTCGATACCGTCGTGGTCGTGTTATGGTATTAAGAGGGCGGGTATCTGTCAAAAAACAACAAGAAATAAGCAGGCTCCCGCGCAACAAAGCATTGTAAACTACACAGACCATGATCCTTTGCGCTGCGTCGTCACAAGAACTGTTGTTGAGCCAATAGGAGTGCATGCTGCACGCTGTCCACACAACAAACATGGCGGCGGACAAAGTTCGGCTCACATAAATACTGAAGAAAACACCCCCGAAGTTGAGATTGTGCAAGCCCCAGCAACTTTTAAATCAGATGTGTGGAGGCATTTTGGTTTTGCCGTGTCTAAAAACACTAAAGGAGAGAGGGTGGCGGACAGACAATGGCCTCATTAGCAAAGATAATGTCTTCATTAGCAAAGACCTACCTATGTTTACCCGCTACCTCACTGCCCAGTGAGAGAGTATTTTCTACAGCAGGGGATATTGTAAATGCCCAGAGGTCTCTTCTTCTCCCTTGCAATGTAGATCTTTTGATCTTTCTGAAGAAAAACTTGAACATAAGCTAAAGGATAGGTTGTAGAGGCACGGAATAAGTGCAGGCAGACACGGCGAACTGAAATTTAAAAGGGTGTTTTATTCATCCTCCATCACGAGAGTTCACCCCAGCGCTGTGGGTGTGCGCTGGAGCGAGCCCTGTGTCTCTAGTAGCAGCAAGTAATGCGTGTGGTCAAAAAGTGAGTGAGAGAGTGAGCAAGCAATATGCAGTTGACTTATATACCCAGCTAGACAATGCATACATGGCATATTAGCATCACAGTAAACAGCAGGAAGGCATGGACATTTGCATTAGAGTCACACATATCAATAGCAGGATTACTGGCACCGGAATTCCTCTCTACCTATTGATATCAGTCCATACATCTCACTGTTCTGCTAATTGCTCCAGCTGAGCGCTCTGCTTGACCCGTAGGCTGTGGGGGTCACCCACAAGGTCAGTGTTTTCCAGTAGGCTTTTTGCCTGACTTAATTGTTTCAACAGGCTGTTTTTATTTGCCTAGCACATTTATGATTAATTTTACTTTACACATTGAACCTGGCTTAACTTGATCTTCGTTTGCTCTTAAAGGGAATTCCCTATTGTTGTTTACAGTTGTTCTAGTTGCTGCTTAGTATGATCCTTGCACATAAGAAGAATCAGTTATGTGACCAAATATTACCAAATGGTATATTGATGTTCCTGACTTGAACTTGCACTTTAAAAGCACTAAGTGATCAGCATTTTATGCTGTCATGATCCATAAATATAAAAATAAATGGCCTGGTGACTGGCAAAAACAGATTTAATGGCAGTTTTGGGTTATTATCATCACAAACACAATATTATGAGCTAGTTTACAATACTGTGAGCCTCTCCACAATATCGCAACAAATATCGTACCGTGAGATCAATATCGAAATCGTATCGTACCGTGAGATTTTGATATCATTACATCCCTACTGTCTACAGAGTGCGGGTGAAGAAACTCCACATGTACATGATGAGACACCTTCGAGCCATAATGAACATCTCATGGAAAGACAAGATAATCAACATGGAAGTGTTGAAACTAGCTGGTCTACCATCAATGGAGGACATGCTAATACAGATGAACCTGAGATGGCTCAGACATATTGAGAGGATGGACCACCAGCATCTCCCTCAGCAGTTACTCTACTCACAGTTATGCAAGGGCAAACACAATCAGGGTAGACCAAGGCTCAGATTTAAAGACACTGTAAAAAGAAACTTGAAGAAGTTGGACATAGACAGGAGTTCCTGGCAGCGGAAGGCTAAGGACAGAGCTGTGTGGAGGAATCTGATCAGACCTAAATGAAACAGTCATTGTCGCCCACGACAGACTGCTATGATGATGATAACATTGCGCACTGTGACCAACAGCATCATACAGCTCCTACACACAAAGAAATGGCAGGTTGACACACATACACCAACACGTTGATTGTGCAACACCTCATGGCTCTTAAGCATGCACTAGCAACTGACAGGCTAGTGGCTAATGGGCTAACAGCTAACAAGCTAGAAAGTTTTTCATTAATTCAAAGAGTAAGATTGAGAGCAAAAATTAACTTGGCCACGGGCTTAAAACATTGAAACATTATTCCTCTCATTTCCTGTAAACATCAGTCAAGCCTAAACAACAGTTAAACAGATTAATTCACAAAGTTTAAACAGAGCTGTATGACGATCTCAGACAGGGGATGCACACAAGACACGAACAGAGGACCAGGGGAGACCAGGCCATGACAACAATGATAATAATAGTAATAAAATAGTAATAATACAAATTAACATGACTACAAAGGACTAAGGCAGGAATAAATATAAACAAGGACAAGATACTAATGATAGTAAAGATCAAAACTAAAGACAAGAAATCATGCAATAAAAAACTCAAGGCAAAGACGCAGGCTGGGGCCCATGTCCTGGAGACAAGGAATGCCATCGATAAATCTGGATGAAGACATGAGAACCAGTCCATGCCCTGACAGTACCCCCCTCTAAAGGGGTGGCTACCAGATGACCCAAAGAGTGACATCAACAAAAACAAAACAAAACAAAAAAACCCCCTCACAAGATGGGCGGTGGGGGTACAAGGCCAGGAAGGCCGAAACAAATCCCCCCCCCCGAAAACACAGTTCAGAGGCAACACAAAGTCCAAGGCCCCAAACCCCAAAACAAAGTGGGTTTGGCTGTCCACCCAAGTCCATGGGCCACTGGACCGCAGAAAACAGCGGGTCAGGGGGCCAAAGGGCCCCAAGTCCAAGTCCAAAGGCCTCGAACCAGAGCACCATGTGGGTGGGGGTTCCTGCCCCAGTCCATGGACCCCCAGACTGGAACGCAGAGCAGGTCCGGTGGCAGAATGCAGAGCAGGTCAGGCTGACCCCAGCCTCTGAAACAGCGGGTGGAGGCCTTTTGGCCTTTGGAATGACGGGTAGAGGCCTTTTGGACTCTGGAATGACAGGTGGAGGCCCACCGGCCTCTGGAATGATGGGTGGAGGCCCACCTTCCTCTGGAATGACAGGTGGAGGCCCACCGGCCTTCAGAATGATGGGTGGAGGCCCATTGGCCTCTGGAATGACAGGTGGAGGCCCATCGGCCTTTGAAACAATGGGTGGAGGTCCACCAGCCTCTGGAATGACAAGTGGAGGTCCACTGACCCCAGGAACAACAGGTGGAGCAGACTGCTTGGATGGCCCAGATGGAGCAGACTGCTCGGCCTCTGGAATGACAGGTGGCTGAGGTGGAGCGTGGTCCTCCTCCGGCTACATCCTCAACATGGCCACCTCGGACAAGGGAGGAGAACAGGAGGTCAGTGAGGTGACACCACAGTTATCGGCAGCATAGACTGGTGGGGAGGACCCAAAAGCTTGTGGATTCTGCACTTGGGTCCCCCCAGCAAGAGCAAGGCAAGTCTTTTATAAAATAGGCATTAGTAATAAGGGAAAAAGGGAAGAGGTGTGTCCCCCTTGGGCTGGGCCCAAATGTGTGGCACGCAGGCCCACCGGCGCGTGGACACGCCCTGGTGCCACACAAAACAACCCCCAGCTATGGGCAAATAGCACCACTGCCTTGTGGTCATCACGGGAGTGACAAAGGCTAAGGGAGACAACCCCTACAGAAAATCCGGAGTGGAGCCCCGAAGGCGGTTGGTCTTCGCGTAGCGGGACCTCCCGGCAACTCCTGTAGCCAAGTTGGTACCAACTGTATCGGCTAGTCCCTTCCATTGGACACTACCAGCAAGGCCAAGAAGGAGGATCTGTCAACTGGGCATCTCAGTTTCTCCACAACTTCGCCCTGGCCTGTGCCCTGGAGAGGTCACTCCAGTGCCGCCTTCTGTGGCAGCTCAAAAGGGGGAGACGCAGTTACTGGTTAAAAGTCCAGAGCAAATTGGCGTAAGCTCGGGCGCCTAGGGCTGTCTCCCGACGGTGGGAGGGATCGTCGTGTCCCACTGGCCAGCTACCGCCCGCCTTTAGCTGGGCAGCCCCTAGTCAGTAAGGTGCTGGCCCGTCACGGACCGCTTACTTCAAAGGGTGCTTGAAGTGTATGCCAAAAGCTGAATCACGGACTGTAATCACTGCACCAGCTAATATCAAGAAACCAAAGCCGCCAGCGCTGAGTCTGGCAACCTGGAACGCCAGAACAATGTGTCCTGGCCTCTCTGATGACCTCCAGCAAATCAACGATGCCAGGAAAACTGCTATCATCGACCGCGAGCTGAAGAGGCTCAATATTGACATTGCAGCACTGCAAGAGACGCGACTCCCGGGCACCGGCAGCTTGAAGGGGAAGAACTATATGTTTTTCTGGCAGGGACAGGAGCCTGACGAGCATCGCCTCTATGGTGTTGGATTCGCTGTTCGAAACTCCCTTCTGTCCTCTATTGAACCGCTGTCTTCAGGCACTCCACGAGTCCTCTCTCTCTGTCTCATAACCTCCTCTGGACCAGCTAATATCCTTAGCGCCTATGCTCCGATGCTCTGCTCTTCAACTGAGATGAAAGATGCATTCTACGAACTGCTCAAAACCAGGATCCAGCAGATCCCTGCCAAGGAGCACCTGTTTCTGCTCGGTGACTTTAACACACGGATAGGGGCAGATCATGACTCCTGGCCCCGCTGCATTGGCCGCTTCGGCATCGGCAAGCTCAACGAGAACGGTCAACCCCTTCTTGAACTCTGCTCCTTTCATGACCTCTGTCTGACCAACACATTCTTCTCCACCAAGCCCTGTCACCGTGTGTCCTGGAGACATCCAAGGTCTCGCCACTGGCATCAGCTGGACTTCGTCATCACCAGGAGATCCCTGCTGAACCGAGTGCTGGTTACGCGCAGTTTCCACAGCGCTGACTGTGACACCGACCATTCCCTGGTCGCCACTAAGGTACGTCTCTGCCTCAGACCTGTCAACCGCTCCAAGCAGAAACCCCGACCCCGCATCAACACAGCTATGATTACAGTACCTGAACTGTGGGAACGCTATGCTAAAGTCATAAATGAAGCCCTGGCGGACTGTCCCACCGACTGTGCTTCTGCAAGGTGGAACCACATCCGTGAGGCTGTGTTTGAGACCGCCATAGGTACCTTTGGGAAAAAGGTGGGGAGGAGTGTGGATTGGTTTGAAGCTGGAGCCGCTGAGATGGAACCTGCAATCGCTGCCAAACGTGCAGCCCTAATTGCCCACAAGAAGGAGCCCTCTGTGCAGACGCTTGCTACACTGCGTGCTGCGAGGAACAATGCACAAAAGATTGCAAGGCGATGTGCCAACGACTACTGGCTTAACCTCTGCCAGGACATACAGCTTTCTGCAGATCACGGAAACGTGCGCAAAATGTACGAAGGCATGAAGAAGGCTTTCGGTCCCAGTGTCATCAAGACCGCCCCACTTAAATCAGCTGCAGGAGATGTCATCAAGGATCGCGGTAAACAAATGGAGAGATGGGCTGAGCACTACCAAGAGCTCTACTCGAGAGGTAACCACCGTCTCGAACACGGCCCTTGAGAACACCCCTCTACTGTCAGTCATGGATGAGCTTGACGCTCCACCCACCATCGAGGAGCTCAGCAAGGCGATAGACTCCATCTCAAACGGCAAGGCTCCAGGCAGTGACAACATCCCCCCTGAAATCGTCAAAACCGCAAAGGAGAGCTCGCTCTTGAAACACCTCCATGTGCTCCTGCTGCAGTGCTGGGAGGAAGGGGCTGTGCCCCAAGATATGCGTGATATCAAAATCATCACTCTCTACAAGAACAAGGGGGAGCGGAGCGATTGTAACAACTATCGTGGTATCTCACTCCTAAGCATAGTTGGCAAAGCCTTTGCCCGTGTCGTCCTCAACAGACTACAACTACTTGCCGAACGTGTGTATCCAGAGGCGCAGTGTGAATTCAGAGCAACCAGGTCAACCATAGATATGGTCTTCTCTATGAGGCAGCTGCAAGAAAAGTGCCGGGAGCAGAGACAACCCCTCTTTTTGGCCTTTATCGATCTGACCAAGGCTTTTGACTTGGTCAGCAGGGATGGACTGTTTGCCCTCCTCCAATGAATTGGATGTCCCCCCAAGCTTTTGAGCATGATCAAGTCGTTCCACCAGGACATGAACGGCATTGTCCAGGTTGATAGATTATCCTCAGACTCTTTCCCGATCAAGAACGGTGTGAAGCAGGGTTGTGTTCTGGCTCCTACCCTATTTGGCATCTTTTTCTCCCTGCTTCCGTGCTACGCCTTCCGGGACTCTGAAGACGGTGTCTTCCTCCACACCAGGAGCGACGGAGGCCTCTTCAACATGGCATGCCTCAGATCAAAGACCAAGGTGCGGAGCGTTCTAATCAGGGAGCTGCTCTTTGCTGATGATGCTGGTCTTGTTGCCCACACCGTGGAAGCGCTCCAGTGTCTCATCAACTGCTTTGCTCGTGCCTGCTCTGAGTTTGGCCTCACCATCAGCCTTAAAAAGACCGAGGTCATGGGCCAGGATGTCAGCAGTGCTCCCAGTATCAACATCGGCGACCACACACTTGCGATGGTGGACAAGTTCACCTACCTCGGGTCGATCATCTCCAGCAATCTCTCCCTAGACGCCGAACTGAACGCCCGTATCGGCAAGGCATCGACAGTGATGGCCCGTCTGGCGAAGCGAGTCTGGGTCAACTCTATGCTAACCACCAACAACAAGATAAGAGTCTACATGGCCTGCGTACTGAGTACTCTCCTATACGGCAGTGAAGCATGGACCCTCTACTCCTGCCAGGAACACCGGCTGAACGCCTTACACCAACGCTGCCTTCGCAGACTACTGCGCATCACTTGGCAGGACCGTGTCTCCAACATCGACGTCCTGGCCAGAGCAGATGTGCCCAGTATGTTTGCCATCCTGACAAAGAGACGCTTGCGATGGCTTGGCCACGTCAACCGAATGGAGGATGGCCGCATCCCCAAAGACTTACTGTATGGGGAGCTGGCTACTGGAACTAGATCAAAGGGATGCCCAACTCTCAGATTCAAGGATATTTGCAAGCGCGACCTCAAGGCTGGAGGCTTCAACCCCTCCGACCTGGAGTCAGCCGCCTCCGTCCGCTCCAACTGGTGGACCATCACCCAGGATGTCATCCGAACAGCAGAGGAGAGAAGAGACACTCGCTGGGGGGAGAAGAGACTCCGCAGACAGAGGAGACTGTCGAGACCCCCACTACACTGTGAAGAATTTATCTGCAGCGGCTGCGGCAGGACCTGCAGATCCCATATCGGCCTCTACAGCCACGCCCGATGGTGCAGCTCCCTGAATGATGACCCAAGGCACAAACCCCCCCCATGATCTTTCGAGATCGATGGAATCAGAATCAGAATCAGAATAAACTTTATTGCCAAGCATGTAAAAAACACACGAGGAACTTGACTTGACATTGGTGCGCATGCGCGCGACACAACGACACGGCAGCCATAATAGGCGCCTCATCAAACAGAGATAGATAGGAAGGGAGGGGAAGGGAGGGAACGACACAAGGGGGGAGGAGAAAAAAAAACTTCGTTATCAGAATACAGCTTATTTTTTAAGCAGATTATGATTACAATGAAAAAAAAATCTCTCAATAGCACAGAGCAACAACTCAGAATTTCACAAGACACAAGAGAGCAGTGTACAGTATATCTTTAATCAGTTCATGAATCAATGTGTGTGCGGTGTTGAGCAGTGTTGATGATAATAAGAGAGACCCAAGGACCCTTGGCAGAAGATGTTTTGTCTGTCTGGCGCCCAGTCTTATCTGGCGCTGCAGCTGGCTGTCCAAGGCCTTGTGCTCATGATTTTGAAAAAACACAGTCTGCAGACAGCCAGGAGGAATTTTCATGGGGAATAATAATGCCAAATAGGACTGATCACAGAGAAGACTTGTATTTCTTCTGTAGATTCAGTACATTAATCCTTCATTGCGCAGCTTTGAATTCGTCGTGGAAAGACCTGAGCGAACCCATGATGTAATCCACCTTACGAGACAGTTCTCCAGTAGTCGCTATCAGGGTCTTCTCCAGTTTCTCAATTTGTTGGATGCACCTCGCCTGGCCAGCATTTTGATAGGTTGAATCCATCTTCAGCAATTTGCGGTAAACCAAGACAATTCCCGTCCCAATCAGAATTATCCCAATCACCAAGATTACGAAGATAAACAAATCTTCAATATCTTCGATAGAGAGATTAGAGAGACACAGCATTTTCCAATTACCTGTGTCACATAGATAGCCCACTGGAGCCGTTCCAGCGGGGCAGACAGCTTCCCCCGGAGCACTTTTCCTTGTTGAAAAAATAGTGTCAATTGTGTTCAAAGCCCAGCTTATTAACTCCATAATTTCTTTTCGGCGGTCGCAGTTAGACGCAGACAGACAACAGCAAGCTGGGATCCAGTAGTAGGAGGGGAGGAAAAGTCAGCAGGAGAGAAGAAAAAAGCGTCTGCTCTCTTGGGAGGGCCAATGAATAAGGGAAAAAGTACTTGCCTTAACTCCTGGTGTCCTTCTGCTGGGGTGATGACCTCTGGATGAGCTGCAGGTGCGGTGGCCTCTGGAGCAGCTGCAGGCAGGATAACTGATGGGGCTGGTGCTGGAGCTAGGGAGTGGCGTTGAACTGGTTCTGGAGCTGGGGGGCACCATCAAACTGGTACTGGAGCTGGGGAGCGATGTAGAGCCGGTACTGGATGGAAAACTAAGGAGCTGGTAGTGGACTGACGCAGGCAAGGCCAACCACTCACAGCACCAGTAAACATCCAGGGAACAGACATTGAGATGATGACATCCGACAAGTACCTGGGTGTTCATCTGAACAATAAACTAGACTGGTCACACAATACCAACACACTCTACAAGAAGGGACAGCGCAAGCTGTTCTTACTGCGAAGGCTCAGGTCTTTTGGTGTACAAGGGGTGCTCCTGAAGACATTGTACGACATGGTGGTGGCATCAGCCATCACCTTTGGAGTGGTCTGCTGGGGCAACGGCATTACAGCAGCCGATAGGAAGAGACTGAACAAACTGATCAAGAAAGCTAGCTCTGTCCTGGGGCAACGCCTTGACCCAGTGGAGGAGATAGGAGAGAGAAGAATGGTTGCTAAACTGTCATCTCTGCTGGAGTCCGAGTCCCACCCTATGCAGGACATACTGAACGCACTGAGGAGCTCATTTAGCAGTAGACTACATCATTCTAGGTGCGTGACCGAGAGGTTTCGCAGGTCCTTCCTACCTTCGGCTGTCAGACTGTATAACCTATGCAGGACTGCTCACAGAGATAGCAAAAAAAAGTGACGACCTAATAGTATTGAATGCAAAAGATGCAACAGACTTATACAAAATGGTCCCCTCCAGTATACAACTAGGACAATATCAGTCACTATGGAGGGTGACAATATGTATGGGTACATATTCATACCATGTAGGGTAACTAAATGGATGGTTATGCTGTTTCATTCCATCTAGCTACAATGCTCCGCACTGTGTATATATATTTATATATTTATGTGTACATATGTATATTCACTGTTCTTATTTTCTTATCTTCTAAATTATTGCTCTGAGTGTTGCTATCCCTGTGCTGTTGCAATCCTGGAATTTCCCCATTGTGGGACTAATAAAGGCTTATCTTATCTTAATACTTTATTTAAATTATTTTACCCGTGAAGGATCTGACATGATGGGGAATGGGGAAAAGAAGTGTGTGGAAAGGGAAAGGGGAGAGGAACAGAGAAAAAAGACAAACCAACTACTAAAACAAGCAGAAGACAGACTGCTTCTTAAACCGAAGAGGTCTCAACACGAGTCTGGTATCAACACCTGTTAAAGAGGAGACATTGGTGCTTGTGTGTGTATAAGATAAGATAAGATAAGCCTTTATTAGTCCCACAATGGGGAAATTCCAGGATTGCAACAGCACAGGGATAGCAACACTCAGAGCAACAATCAGAAGGCAAGAAAAAACAAGAGCAGCAAGTATACATATGTACATATAAATATAAATATAAATATATATATATATATATATATATATATATATATATATATATATATATATATATATATATATATATATATATATATATATATATATATATATTGTGGTGGACACACATATGTGACTTGCTTTGTGACTCACATTTTAGATCAGAGCAAAGGCAGAGCTTCCTTGGGAATTACAGGAAGCTGCAAGGCTTGAGACTGTGGGGGAGTAATTAAAGGATTAAAGAGGAGATGCATTGTTACTGTGAATTTTAATGCAACGTGGTCTGTGAGACATGTGACTTGTGAACTGTAAGAGTCCTGGGATTTAAGGACGAGAGTTTCCTGTGTTGGTCTCTTTCTTTCTTCTTTGAGATGTTGGTGATGTGAATAAAGCTGACTTGAGAGAGAACTCTGTCTCGTCATTGCCACATTCCCACAATATATAGACACACAGTGCGGAGCATTGTAGCTAGATGGGATAGATATATAAATATATAAACACAGTGCGGAGCATTGTAGCTGGATGGAATAAATATATGAGTATATAAACACACAGTGCAGAGCATTGTAGCTAGATGGAATAAATATGTAAATATATAAACACACAACAGTGCGGAGCATTGTAGCTAGATGGAATGAAACAGCACAACCGTCTACTTAATTATCCTACATGGTATGATTATGTACCCATACATATTCTCACCCTCCATAGTGACCGGTATTTTCCTAGTTGTATACTGGAGGAGACCTTTGTGTAAGTCTATTGCGTCTTTTGCATTCAATACTATTAGGTTGTCACGTCTTTTTGCTATCTCTGCGAGCAGCCCTACTTTGGTTGTACAGTCTGACAGCTGTAGGTAGGAAGGACCTGCAAAACCTCTCGGTTGTGCACCTAGGATGATATAGTCTGCTGCTAAATGAGCTCCTCAGTGCATTCAGTATGTCCTGCATAGGGTGGAACTCGGACTCCAGCAGAGATGACAGTTTAGCCACCATCCTTCTCTCTCCTATCTCCTCCACTGGGTCAAGGTGCTGTCCCAGGACAGAGCTAGCTTTCTTGATCAGTTTGTTCAGTCTCTTCCTATCGGCTGCTGTAATGCCACTGCCCTAGCAGACCACTCCAAAAGTGATGGCTGATGCCACCACCGTGTCGTAGAATGTCTTCAGCAGCGCCCCCTGTACACCAAAAGACCTGAGTCTCCTCAGTAGGAACAGCCTGCGCTGTCCCTTCTTGTAGAGTGCGTCAGTATTGTGTGACCAGTCTAGTTTATTGTTCAGATGAACACCCAGGTACTTAGATGAGAGAGTGCACAAAATAAGTGTGTGCATGTGAGTGGTTTGTCAGGAAACATACGAAGAGGGGGGACGGTCGCAGCAACTTCTCCCCCTGGAAACCCCAAGCAGGCAAGGCAGCACCGCCAACCCCCACAGGGCACAAATGGCCAAGGTCAACAAGCCCCAGGAAAGCCAGGCATCTGCCTCTGGATGGACGGCCAAGGGAGGCCATGTCGCCAGGCAGCCGGTGCAGCCAGCACACACCCCTGGACCTTCCCGCCCGCCCCACCCCCCACCGGGGCCAACACCCGCCCCTGGGCCCAAGGTGCCAGGGGGCTAGCATCCCCACCCCCTGGGACGGAGACCAGCACACACCCCCAGGCACCAGCACCCCCACAACAGCCCCTCACTCCCCAGTGCCACCGCCGCACACCCCGGGGACCCCATGCCCAAAGAAGTCCCCCCACCCAGGGGAGCCCACACTGCCAAGAGGCACTACCCCCCTTAATCCAGCACCTCCCAACTCGCAGACACACCCTTCCCCACACCTTCACACCCACATGCTTCCATGCACACCCATATGCACTAACTCACTCTCACTCACCCGGACCAACCCATTCTCTCTCACTCCTGTACCCATTCAAACTCACCCCTCATTCACCCTTGTTTCATAAGGCAGCTGCGAAGCAGATGCAGCGAGCCTGAATGTGCACCGGTGCCAGGCAGTGGCCAGGGAGACCGCTGGTGCAGGCCACAGAAGCAGACCCCCACCCCCAGTGCCCAACCGAGCGACTGATCAGCAGACCACCTGACATGCAAAGTGCCGCACAAAACCAACCTACCATCACCACCTCCATTCATCACCCCCTCACTCTCACTTACTCTCATATTCAGTCCCCCTCTCACTCCCTTGGTTGTGCAGCAAAGGTATGTGCAGCAAAGGTATCCCCTTCGCCGAAACAGTGCGGCACACTCCCACCCCAAAACCCTAAATGTGTCCAAGAAGATGTCTATTCCACCCAGAGTCAGGGGGAGGGGGAGGGCGGGAAATAAAACTGGGAGGGAGGTGGTTGAAAAGCGAGATCGCTCACCCCCCGCCCCCCCAGAAGCCAGCTTGCAAAACTGGTTTATGAGACCACCCACTGCCCAAAAATCCCAACCCAAGGCGAGGGCCGCCAGTGTGAACAACCCAGGACCCACCAGTATCACGCCCTGGTGCTCCCAGCACCACAAACATGATGGAGAAGTCATACCCATCTTGCACACACAAACATGGACCACAATAGCCACAACAGTAAACAATGGGCTGGACCCACACGGCGTCCCACATACCAAGCAACACCCTCGAGCACCCATGCAAGCCCACTGACCACCCACCGCAGACGCACACTGACAGCGGCAGGCTGCCCTGCAGCCACAGCCACCCCGGAGCAAGCCGACGGAAACACGGCCACCACCCCGTACCAATGCCCCCCCAACCACCCCCGAGCACCAACACACACCCACCGCCAATGACACAAGGGGCAATGTGACAAAGCACCCCACCCCACAACACAACAGTAGGGCAGCCGGGACAAGCAGGCCCCAAAATGCCAACCCCCATGGCACTAGATTGACTGCCCCACCCCCGGCACCCAGCAAAGTTCTACCCATACACACATCCTCCACTCCCAGACATCCACCCACAGGTAACCGCACCCATACACACACGTCCCCCCACCCACCATCGCATATATCCATCTACACTCACACACAGCCCCACCTGCCCACTCACAACACACACACCCACTCATACACAAGCCCCCACTCTCACACACATACACGCGCGCACACACACACACACACACACACACACACGCACACGCACACGCAGACCCCAGTGGACGGGGAGGGTGACCCAGGACGCAGGCACCTGCCCCAGTGTGCTGCCAGGGCCCCAGGGAGAACACGACCCCACCGCACAAGGACGGTCCAGGGCCAACCCGCATCACTGGTGCACACCCGACCCCGGCCCGGGGGGGAATGCCCCCCCCCAGCCCCTGGGGCCCAGGGACATACCCAGACCCCCCTGGGAGGTGAGGCCAGCTAGCCGGGGGCCACGGCCCACCCCACAGCCCCTCCCGACCAACACCCCCCCCCCCACAGGCCAGACACATGGCCACCCCGGAACAGGCCCCCCAGACACCCGCGGTCGGGGCGCAGCCAGCTGCCAGAGGCACCAAGGAGAGCAAGCCACTACCCACCACCCCTCAGGTTAAAGAATTATTAAGCGGGGACCAGAGAGAATTGAATTCTGTCAATTGATTATTTGAGGAGGCTGACATTCTCTCCAGGCTAATATAATCTAATAGTAAGTTATTATAGTAAGTCATGCATAAGTTATTTCTTGATTTCCAGCTCATGAGGATAGTTTTCTTTGCAATGCATAAGGCGGTGAGAACCATGTGTGACATCCTTGCATCTATATTTATTTCACTTAAATCACCTAATATGCAAAGTGTGAGTGAGAATGGGACACTATACCCAAGCCATGCCGACAAGTCCTCACATGTCTTCTGCCAGAACTTTTGAACCGGTGCACAGGACCACATAGCATGCATATAGCTATCTGGGACGTTGCTGGTGCAGTGAGAGCAGATATTTGTGTGACTCAGGCCCATTTTGAACATCCTTTGTCCTGTGTAATGAATTCTATGTAGAACTTTATACTTTATAAGTTGTAAGTTAGAGTTTTTAGTCATCTGAAAAGTGTTTAAACATACTGTATTTGTGTCCAGAAACTTTCCTCCTTATTGATCGATAAGTCTGTCTCCCATTTTGATATTGGAAGAGATATGGACTCATCCAGCTTTGATAATAGTCCATGTATTTTCGATATCAATTTAGGGAAACAAAGATTTAGAAACTCTGCCACCTTAACTGGTACCTCTTAATCTGTCTGATTAAGATTAAATCTTGCTTTTATTATGGATTTAAGTTCCAAAAGCTGTTAAGCCAGGGGTGGGAGCTCCTACTTTCTACAAAATGCCCCTACAGCATGCGTCTCAAAAAGCCTCTGACAGCCAAGTCCAACTCCTGGCCTTCTCGTATGGCATGCACCCTATGCCGGGCAGAACTGTTACTATTGACAGGAGAAGGGGCGAGGGCGAGTTACTGGCACCCCAAAACCAGTGCTTCAGGTAGATGGGACTCGTTAGCCGAGGAGGCAACCTATCTAGGAGAAGGAAAACTCTGATCTCAAACCTCCACTGCCTTGTGGCAAGACCCAATATGGGAAGGGCTTGGGGAGATAACCCTGAAGACAAATCCGGAGTTGGAGTCCCGAAGGCAGTTTGACGTTGTGCTCAACCTCAACCTGGCAACTCCTACGACACACCGATACCAAGCAGTACTGGCCTTTGCCTTTCCCTTGGACCCTACCGGTGTTGTGGAGAGGGGGGACCTGCTGCATGGGCAACCGCGAGTCCTCCATACATATTGTCCAGGCCTGCGCCCTGGAGAGGACACTCCAGGGCCATGTCACACAACGGAAAAACACGGGAAACAACAGTTCACCGGTTATAAGCCTCTGCTCAATTGGCGTAGAGCTGGGCGCCAGGGGTTGTTTTCGACGGTGGGAGAGGTCATAGTATCTCACTGGACAGCTACCGCCCGCCTCAAGCTGGGCAGCCCCCAGCCAGTTAGGTGCTATTCCGCCACAGTCTGTCCACCCTACTGGGTGCGTGGGGCTCAGGAATACTTATGCTCTGAATCATGGACTGCAAACCCTGCACCAAACAAAAACAAAGTATCAAATAACAAAAAGCCAGCAGTCAAATTCGGTTGCTGGAACGTCAGAACCCTACTTCCGAGCTTCTCAAACGATCACCGAGAGATAGAGGACGCACGCATCATCATCATCATCATCATCATCAGCGGTCACTCATAGTCGAGTATGACTGTCCTCCCTCTTTGTCCTTGTGGGTCTTCAGGTGGACATAGGGGCCAATTCTGGACCCGATTATTCTGCTGCAATGTGGGCAGGGGAATGTAATGTTGGTGGATTTGGGTTGGTCCTGTTGGTTGCTCTCTCCTTCCTGAGTCTGCATTTGTTTTGTACAGCATGATGGAGGTCAGCGTTGTACTGCGCGGCACCCTCACGGACAATGTTTCTCCAGGTCGCCCTGTCGGTTGCCATATTTTCCCAAGCTTTTAGGTCTATGTGGCACTTCTTTAGGTTTGTTTTTATGTTGTCCTTAAATCTCTTCTTCTGGCCTCCTGGAGCCCGCTTCCCTTCAGCTAGCTGGGAGTACAGGACTTGTTTTGGGAGGCGAGAGTCAGGCATTCAGATAACATGGCCAATCCATCTGAGCTGGTTTTGGGCAATGGTGACAGTGATGGTGGGGAGGTTAGCCTCCTCCAAGACGCTGGTGTTGGTGCGTCTATCCTCCCAACTAATCCTGAAGATTTTTCGGAGGCATCTCTGATGGTATGCCTCAAGTGCCTTTAAGTGTCTGCTGTATGTAGTCCAGGCTTCTGATCCATACAGGAGAGTGGGGAGCACCACCGCTTTATAGACCAGGATTTTGGTATTCGCTTGGAGATCGCAGTTCTCAAAGACTCTCCTCCTTAGCCTTGAAAAAGCCCCACTGGCACTACTGAGGCGGTGGTGTATTTCATCATCGATGACGGCTTTTGATGAGAGGAGGCTGCCAAGATATAGGAAGTGGTCCACATTTTCCAGTCGGATGTTATCAATGGAGATGTTTGGGGGTATGGCAAGTGTACTGCAGTTTGGTGATGGCTGGTGGAGTACTTGTGTCTTTTTTATATTGATGGCCAGACTGAGCTGTTTGTATGCTTTGGCAAAGGCAGACAGGATGCACTGAAGGTCCTCTTCTGAGAGGGCTACGAGAGCGTTGTCATCTGCATACTGCAGCTCCATGATGGATATGGTGGTGGTTTGACCTTTAGCTCTAAATCGGTTGATGTTAAGAAGTTGACTGTCGATTCTGTACATGATTTTGACTCCCGAGGGCAGATGTTGGTTTGTAAGATGGAGAATAGCAGCAATATAGATGGAGAATAGTGTTGGAGCGATGACACATCCCTGTTTGACTCCCGTGTCAACCCTGAAGGGTTCTGTTTCATCTCCACTGCCACTGAGTACCATGGCAGACATATTGTCATGCAGCAGTCTCAGTACCTGGATGTATTTTTCTGGGCAGCCAATCTTTGCCAGAACCAGCCAAAGGGCCTGACGGTTTACTGAGTCGAAGGCTTTGGTAAGGTCTATGAAGGCCATGTATAATGGTAGATTTTGTTCCCGGCATTTTTCTTGCAGTTGGCGAGCAATGAAAACCATGTCTGTGGTGCCTCTGTTTGGGCGAAAACCACTCTGGGACTTGGGAAGAATGCTCTCTGACAGGGGGGTGAGTCTATTGGCCAAGACCTGGGCAAAGGCTTTCCCTATGGTGGACAGGAGAGAAATGCCACGGTAATTCCCACGATCTGCCCTGTCCCCCTTTTTAAAGATGGAGACAATCAAGGCATCTCTGAGCTGTGCAGGGATTTCCTCTACTTCCCATATTTTCAGGAACAGGGCATGGATGTGCTTCAGAAGATCAGGACCGCCCTTCTTCAGGACTTCTGCTGGGATGCCGTCAGGTCCAGCAGCCTTGTTGTTTCTCATCTTCCTGATGGTATCCTGTACCTCATCCAAGCAAGGTGGTTTTCCCATGCTTTCCTCTATGGGCTGTTGAGGGAGTTGATCAAGGGCCTCCATCTCAGGAGTGGTGTCCCTGTTTAAGAGGTCCTTATAATGCTCTTTCCACCTGTCTGCAATTGCCTCCTTGTCCTTCAGAAGCAAGAGCCCATCTTTGGAGCGAAGGGGGATTAGGCAGCGGTGGCTGGGACCATATACCGCTCTTGTGGCATCAAAGAATCCTCTCGTGTCTCCAGAGTCGGCAAGCTGCTGGATCTCCAGGGCCTTCTTTGTCCACCACTGGCTCTTCAATTTCCTAACAAGTGTTTGTACGGCTGCCTTTACTTTGGCATGGGCTGCTCTTTTAACCTTGCAGTCAATGTTGTTTTGCCAGGTGATAAAAGTTTGCCGCTTGATGTCGATGAGCTGTTGGATCGCACTGTCATTCTCATCAGTCAAGCTCCTCAAGTCCTGTGCAGACCAGCTGTGTGGGATTGTGACGTATATCTTCAACATGAGCCTGAAACTGGGGAGGGTACCACAGCTGTGGAAAACATCTTGTGTGGTACCTGTACCAAAAACTTCCCACCCCAAAGACCTGAACAGCTACAGACCGGTGGCCTTGACGTCCCACTTGATGAAGACCCTGGAGAGACTGCTCCTTGCTCATCTCCGCCCCCTGGTGGAACCAGCGATGGATCCACTCCAGTTCGCCTACCAGCATGGCATTGGGGTGGAGGATGCGGTGATCTTCCTCCTTCACCGTTCTCTGTCCCACCTGGAGAAGCCCGGGAATATGGTGAGGATCATGTTCTTTGACTTCTCCAGTGCTTTCAACACCATCCAACCGATGATCCTGAAGGACAAGCTGCTGCGCGCAGGGGTGGACCAGCACCTGTCATCATGGATCCTGGACTACCTCACGAACCGGCCTCAGTTTGTGAGAACCCGGGACTGTGTTTCCGACACGATCATCAGTAGCACGGGGGCCCCCCAGGGAACGGTGCTGGCTCCCTTCCTGTTCACTCTTTATACTGCGGACTTCTCACACAACACAACACATTGCCATCTACAGAAGTTCTCTGATGACTCTGCGATCGTTGGTCTCATCTCCAACGGAGATGAAGCTGAGTACAGAGGGCTTATCCAGGACTTTGTGGACTGGTGCCATCGGAACTGCCTCCAGATCAACGCGAGGAAAACTAAGGAGCTGGTGGTGGACTGCCGCAGGCATGGGCAGCCCCTCACAGCACCAGTAAATATACAGGGAACAGACATCGAGATGGTGACATCCTATGAGTACCTGGGTATTCATCTGAACAATAAACTAGACTGGTCACACAATACTGACGCACTCTACAAGAAGGGACAGCGCAGGCTGTTCCTGCTGAGGAGACTCAGGTCTTTTGGTGTACAAGGGGCGCTGCTGAAGTCATTCTATGACACGGTGGTGGCGTCAGCCATCACTTTTGGAGTGGTCTGCTGGGGCAGTGGCATTACTGCAGCCGATAGGAAGAGACTGAACAAACTGATTAAGAAAGCTAGCTCTGTCCTGGGGCAGCGCCTTGATCCGATGGAGGAGATAGGAGAGAGAAGGACGGTGGCTAAACTGTCATCTCTGCTGGAGTCCGAGTTCCACCCTATGCAGGACATACTGGATGCACTGAGGAGCTCATTTAGCAGCAGACTACATCATCCCAGGTGCACAACCGAGAGGTTTCGTAGGTCCTTCCTACCAACGGCTGTCAGACTGTACAACCTAAGCAGGGCTGCTCGCAGAGATAGCAAAAAGACGTAACAAACTAATAGTTTTTTTGAATGCAAAAGATGCAATAGACTTACACAATGGTCCTCTCCGGCATACAACTAGGAACATACCGGTCGCTGTGGAGGGTGAGAATATGTATGGGCACATAATCATACCATGTAGGATAACTAAATAGACGGTTATGCTGTTTCATCCCACCTAGCAACAATGCTCTGCACTGTGTGTGTTTATATATTTACATATTTATTCCATCTAGCTACAATGCTCTGCACTGGGTGTGTTTATATTTATATATCTATGTATTTATTCCATCTAGCTACAATGCTCCGCACTGTGTTTTTATATATCTACATATTATTCCATCTAGCTACATTGCTCCGCACTGTGTGTGTTTATATACTTGCATATTTATTCCACCTAGCTGCAATGCTCCGTACTGTGGGTGTTTATATATTTACATATTTATTCCATCTAGCTACAATGCTCTGCACTGTGTGTTCATATATTCATATATTTATTCCATCCAGCTACAATGCTCTGCACTGTGTGTCTGTGTGTGTGTGTTTATATATATATTTTATAGTAATATGTACATATGTATATTAGCTGCTCTTGCTTGCTTGTTTTTTTTCTTGCCTTCTGATTGTTGCTCTGAGTGTTGCTATCCCTGTGCTGTTGCAATCCTGGAATTTCCCCGTTGTGGGACTAATAAAGGCTTATCTTATCTTATCTTATCTTATCTTGTCTTATCTTATCTTATCAAACCAGTCTTGATGTTTCTGCTTTTTATGGCCGAGGATGCTTTTGCAGGAGTCCACGATGGCAGTGGAAAGTGTGCTCCAGTGTTTTTCAGTATCCTCTGGGTACTGTTTGGGCAAAGCTGCTGTAAGAGTATCCTGCAGCTGTTGTTTGTAGATAATGCCGTCCAATAGCACGATGTTAAGCTTTGGCCGGCTCTGTCCTTTCTGCAACCTTCTTTTCTGCATTAAGCAGATAGACATGATGGAGCAAATGAGACGGTGGTCAGTCCAGCAGTCATCTGCACTGGTCAGTGCAATGACCAGTGCACTGACTACATCATGACTATGATGTAGTCAATGAGATGCCATAATTTGGAGCGGGGATGCATCCATGATGTTTTGAACTTAGTTTTCTGATGAAAAAGTGCGTTGGCGATGACCAGGTTGTGCTCTGAGCACTTAGTTAGCAGTAGTATGCCATTGGAGTTTGTGTTTCCAATCCCTTCTCTCCCCAGCGTGCCGCTCCATAGATGATGGTTTCGTCCCACTCTGGCATTAAAGTCTCCAAGCAGGATTAACTTATCCTCCTTTGGGACTTCAGATAGTATTTTGTCCAGGTCAGCATAGAAGGCCTCCTTTACTTCATCCTGTGCATCAAGCGTTGGAGCGTAGGGACTAATAACGGTGGCCATTTGACTGCAGGCAAGCACCAGACGAATGGTCATTAGGCGCTCGTTGATGCCTACAGGGAGTTCATGGAGGTGGTTGATGAGACACTTCTTAATAGCAAATCCCCCACCATGGATTTGAGGCTCATTTGCAGGCTTACCCTTCCAAAAGAAAGTTTACCCGCCTTTTTCCTCCTTCAGCTGCCCTTCATCAGCCAGTCGGGTCTGGAAACACACCCGATTGGTGTGTTTCCAAACACACTCCTTCTTCTTCCGGCTATCAGAGAGAGCAGACGCATTTCTTCTCGTCTCCCTTCTCTTCCTCCCTTTCCTCCCTATCTATATATTTATTCCATCTAGCTACAATGCTCCGCACTGTGTTTTTATATATCTACATATTATTCCATCTAGCTACATTGCTCCGCACTGTGTGTGTTTATATACTTGCATATTTATTCCACCTAGCTGCAATGCTCCGTACTGTGGGTGTTTATATATTTACATATTTATTCCATCTAGCTACAATGCTCTGCACTGTGTGTCTGTGTGTGTGTGTGTGTATATATATATTTTATAGTAATATGTACATATGTATATTAGCTGCTCTTGCTTGCTTGTTTTTTTTCTTGCCTTCTGATTGTTGCTCTGAGTGTTGCTATCCCTGTGCTGTTGCAATCCTGGAATTTCCCCGTTGTGGGACTAATAAAGGCTTATCTTATCTTACTGATCCCAGCTTGCTGTGTCCTGTCTGTGTCTCGCTCTTCTTCTGCTGCATCTCGACCCAAACGGAAATTATGGAAATTATGGAATTGGTGAGCTGGGCTTTAATGCTATTGACACCACTTTTTAACAGAAAATCGGGCCAGGGGGGAGCCCAAGTGGAGAGACTCATGGAACAATTGGAACTCATGTGTCTGTGTGATTCGATTGAAGATGTGGAAGACATCTACCTGTTTTGGCTTCATGATCACAGGATTCTGCTGTTTGGCTCTGGAGTTTTCCTGGTGTATCGAAAATTAAAGAAGTTGGAAGAGCTAATCAAAATGCGGACCCGGCGAAGCTCCTTCAACAAATTCGACCAGCTGGGGAGAGCACTGATAGCGGCAAATATGTGACTAGCATGGAATTTACCATCTGGCATGCACTGAAGAGAGATGGACTCTGTGGACATGTTTATCTATGTTTGACGAACTGAATCGGAAGGTGGAAAACATCTTGGAGTCGCTGGGTGCTCTCCAGGGAATGATTTTAAAGCCTGTGTATGTAAATTGTGATGCATAGAATCGCATAAGAGAGGAAATTTCTATGCTCTAAGTGAACTGTGCTTATCAGGCCTTGATTCGGCGTCCTTATTCCTCCAGGAGAAGAGATAAAGCAGAAGGGAGTTTTGGCTTCTCCTTAACCCAAACAATTGCTGATGTACAGCAATCTGAACTCTCCAAGGACAGCGTTATCATGTGACTAACATGGAGTTTTACCATCTGGCATGCACTGAAGAGAGATGGACTCTGTGGACATGCTTATCTATGTTTAGAATACATGGACATAACATCTAACTGTTGCCTAGGAGAGGATTTTTTGTTGTGCACCAGTAACTGATACATTCACACTGCACTCATACTGATATCACATGACTGATATACACACACTGGTCTCTCTCCTTTGCTCTGTAATGTGTAGATCTGTATCTTGTCTGCTAATTGTGCAATTAGAGGGTTTTTTTCTATGTGATCACAATCTTGCTCACTCGAGCACTATTCTGACAACTTTGTTTTTTCTCTCTGCCCAATGTGCCACCCCCTCTCCCTCCCCCTCTTTAGTCCCCACTGTATGAGGAACCTTGTATGGCTTCCGCGTCATTAGGGAGCGCTTAGAAACGAGCGCACCTTAGTGATAAGTAAAATTCCTTGTATGTTGTAAGCATACTTGGCAATAAAGTTGATTCTGATTCTGATTCTGATTGGTTCGAGGTGAACTCCAGCGAGCTGGCCGCCATCCTCGCAGAAAAGAGAGCTGCTCTAATGAAATACAAGGATCGCCCCACCTGCAAATCACAGGAAGCTCTGCAGGCAGCCAGGAGCAAGACTCAATGGACAGCCAGACGCTGCGCAAACGATTACTGGTTGAAACTCTGTGAGAGCATCCAAATGTACGTAAAGGCTGCTGGCCCTGATGGCATTCCTGGGCGTGTGCTGAGGGCATGCGCTGAGCAGCTGGCAGGGGTCTTCACAGACATCTTCAATCTGTCCCTGGCCCAGGCCGTGGTACCAGCGTGCTTCAAGACCACTTCAATAGTACCAGTGCCGAAACATTCAACACCATCGTGCCTAAATGACTGTCGCCCTGTGGCACTGACGCCCATAGTCATGAAGTGCTTTGAGCGACTGGTCTTGGCACAGCTCAAAAAAGGCCTGCCCCCTACACTGGACCCTCATCAGTTCGCCTACCGGAGTAACAGGAATACAGAGGATGCGGTTTCTACAGCGCTGAACTATGTACTCTCACACCTGGATGACAAGAACACCTACGCAAGAATGCTGTTTATTGACTTCAGCTCAGCATTCAACACAGTTATCCCCTCCAAGTTGCTCACTAAACTTGGGGACCTGGGAATCAGTACCTCCACCTGCAACTGGATCATGGATTTTCTGACCAACAGACCCCAGCATGTTAGGTCAGGCCCCAACCGTTCTTCCGTCATCACACTCAACACTGGTGTACCACAGGGCTGTGTGCTCAGCCCATTCCTCTACTCCCTCTACACCCATGACTGCAGGCCTATGTATGGATCCAGTTCCATCATAAAGTTCGCAGATGACACCACGGTGATTGGACTCATCAGGGACAACGACGAGTCAGATTACAGGGCAGAGGTTGAGCACTTGGCTACTTGGTGCGCTGACAATAACCTGCTCCTTAACACCAGCAAAACCAAGGAGCTCATAGTGGACTACAGGAAAGAGAGGGAAGAGACACATGACCCCATCCATATCAATGGGATAGCTGTTGAACGTGTCCCCAGCTTCAAATTCCTGGGGACCCACATCTCGGAGGACCTGTCCTGGTCAGTTAACACCACCGGCCTGATCAAGAAGGCCCATCAGCGCCTCTTCTTCTTGAGGACATTGAAGAAGAACCATCTGTCAACTGACATCCTGGGCAACTTCTACCGCTGCGTGATAGAGAGCACCCTGACCAACTGTATCACAGTCTGGTATGGGAGCTGCTCTGTCGCTGACCGCAAGGCGCTGCAGCGGGTGATGAAAACCGCCCAACGCATCACAGGGACTCCACTTCCAGCTATAGAGGACGTCTACAGGAAAAGATGTCTGCGCCGGGCACGCAGCATTCTTAGGGACTCCAACCATCCTGCTCATGGACTGTTCCAGCTTCTCCCCTCCAGAAGACATTTCAGAAGCCTTCGGACTAGAGCCAGCAGGTTTAGGAACAGTTTCTTTCCAACAGCTGTCATGTTATTGAACTTAGTTCCCCGCTGACTCTCTTACCATCATCTTTTACCATCCTCACCTGTACATAACTGCATAACTACATAACTACATCTAACTTATTGCACATTATTTGCACATAACAGTACTCTTAACTTTCTGCACTGCTGCATATATTTGCATATATTTGCTTAAATTGCACATACTGTTAATTACCGTATATACTGCACTGCTGTCCTTTGCACTTCTGATTGGATGCTAAACTGTGTTTCGTTACCTTGTATTCATACATGTGTAATGACAATAAAGTTGAATCTAATCTAATCTAATCTAAAAATGGCAGCCGACACAGGAGACATACGTGGAATGTACGACGGGATCAAGAAAGCAATTGGGACAACTCAACGCAAGACAGCACTGCTAAAAACCAAGACCGGAACTACCATCACAAACCAAATGGAGCAGATGGAGAGGTGGGTAGAGAGAGGAGATTTCGGAGGAAGCACTGAATAATTTGGAGGACCTACCGATCATGGAAGAGCTGGACTCACCTCCAGCCATGGAGGAATTAGAAGAAGCACTAGACTCTCTGCCAATTGGGAAAGCGCCTGGCCTCGATGGGATCCCAGCAGAAGTTATAAAGTGCTCAAAGGATGTCATCCTTCAACAACTACATGAGATCCTATCTCGCTGCTGGGAGGAAGGAGAGGTGCCTCAAGACCTGAAGGACTGCAAAATAGTGACGCTGTATATTTATCTTATTTTATTTGTTTATTTGACAGGGACAGTGCAATAAACATAGACAAAAAAAAATAATGTGTTGCGCAAAGAGTGTATAGCTATTAGCTAATTTGCAACTCTTGTCCCTGGATGGGCTTTAGAAAGAAGAAACAGGTAAAAAAGAGAGAAAGATAAGGAAAAAAAATGAAAACAGAATAAACAATAATCACATACATCAATGCAAACAAGATTATAAATACACAATATAAAAACCTGGTTCACATTTTCCTATTTCAGGTCTCCCTCCCTTCGTCACTCACTATAAACAAACACATTCATTCCTTCCCTTCATTCACTCACACCCTGCAGACAATCATTCATACATGGATACATTCTTGTTTATTTTTCAGCCAGTTTTTAACCATCCATCCATCCATCCATCTTCTACCGCTTTTCCGGAGGTCCGGGTCACGGAGGCAGCAGTTCAAGCAGAGAAGCCCAGACTTCCCTCTTCCCAGCCACCTGCTCCAGCTCTTCAGAAGGGATACCATGGCGTTCCCAGACCAGCTGGGAGACATAGTCTCTCCACCGAGTCCTGGGTCTGCCCCGGGGTCTCCTCCCAGTGGGACGTGCCCGAAACACCTCAAGTGGGAGGCGTCCAGGAGGCATCCTAATCAGATGCCCATACCACCTCAACTGACTCCTTTCAATGTGGAGGAGCAGCGGTTCTACTCTGAGCCTCTCCCGGATGACTGAGCTCCTCACCCTATCTCTGAGGGTGAGTCCAGCAATCCTATGGAGAAAGCTCATTTCAGCCGCTTGTATCCGTGATCTCGTTCTTTCGGTCATTAGAATCAGAATCAGAATCAGCTTTATTGCCAAGTATATTTACAAGTAAACATACGAGGAATTTGACGCGGCGCCATGCAAGGCGCCTGTCATACAGTTGAGGTAAAGAGGGGAAGGGAGGGGGAGGAAAACACAATAGGAGAGAGAAAAAACATAGTTAATCAGAATAACGCTCGTATAAGCTCATATAAAGCTCAAATGAGCCAAATTTTGACTACACAGAAAAAAACCCTCTATACACAATTAGCAGACACTATAGATCACACAAACAAGAGTTGAGAGAGGCAGTGTATGTATGAGTCAGTATATATGTATCAGTTCGTGTAATGTTGTGTGCATTTGTGTAGTGTAGGTGTGACAGTTGCTAGTGAACAGCAGAGGGCGCCTCCAGGCAGTAGATAGATGTTATAGTCATGTGACTTATAAACAAGTCCGGAGTCTGTCTCTTCGCTTGCAGATAAAGGCACATGGACTGTCCTTGAGAAGTTCATCCACTGAAGACAGCAGCTGTCTGTCGATTGTTTGGGTTAGCAGCCACCACTACTGCTTATCTCATCAAGGAGGAATGTAAACATGGCATCAAAACAAGGTCAAATCTACACAGCTCAGAGTCCACGGAGAATAGAAATTTCCTCTCTTCATGCGCTTGTGCTTCATAATTTTAATATTACAGGCTTAAACAGGTATTCCATTCCATGGAGAGCACGGGGCTCCAGATATATTCCTTCACTGAATCACTGTCATTCAGTTCACCATTTGCCGCTACACGTGCACTCCCCAACTGGTCAAATTTGATGAAGGAGCTTGCTGGGTCCGCTTTGATCAGCTCTCTCACCTTCCTTCAATTTCTGATACATCAGGGAACTTCACAGCCAAAAATAGAAGTCCTGAGATCATATCCAATAATGTTTCCTGCCAAATCTCCACAGACGCATGACTTCCAATGTCCATGAGTCTCCTCTTGGGTTCCTCCTGACCCGATCTTCTTTTGAAGTGGTGACAATCACAGTTAAGCCGCTTTCCAGATTCATAATTTCCATTTAGATTAAGATTCAGCAGAAGAGCGACTAAACACAGACAAAAACACAACATTGCAAGCTGGGATCAGAAGGGAAAGAGAGAGGATTAGAAAAGGCGTCTGCTCGTGACCATAGGTGAGAGTAGGAACTCGTGACCATAGGTCGACCATAGCTCGTGACCATAGGTGAGAGTAGGAACGTAGATTGACTGGTAAATCGACAGCTTTGCCTTAGAACTAAGCTCCCTCTTCACCACAACAGACCGGTACAACATCCGCATCACTGCAGATGCTGCTCCAATCTGTCTGTCGATCTCTCGCTCCATTTTCCCCTCACTGGTGAACAAGACCCCAAGATACTTAAACTCCTCCACTTGGGACAGGAGCCTGTCCCCAACCCAGAGAGGACAATCCACCTTTTTCCGGCTGAGGACCATGGACTCGAACTTGGAGGTGCTGATTCTCATCCCAGCCGCTTCACACTCAGCGGCAAACCGTCCCAGCAAGAGCTGTAGGTCATTGCTGGATGAAGCCAACAGGACAACATCATCTGCAAACAGCAGAGATGAGATCCTGTGGTCACCAAGCATGACACCCTCCATTCCCTGGCTGCGCCTAGAAATCCTGTCCATAAAAATTATGAACAGGATCGGTAACAAAGGGCAGCCCTGGCGGAGTCCAACTCTCACTGGGAATGACTCCGACCGAGTGTTGGCAATACGAACCAAACTCTCACAACAGTCGTACAGAGACCGAATAGCTCGTAACAACAAGCCCGATACCCCATACTCCCGAAGCACCCCCCACAAAAATCCACGAGGGATGCGGTCAAATGCCTTCTCCAAGTCCACAAAACACATGTAAACTGGTTGGGCAAACTCCCACGAACCCTCAAGAATTCTCGAGAGGGTAAAGAGCTGGTCCGATGTGCCACGGCCAGGACGAAAACCACATTGCTCCTCCTGAATCCGAGGTTCGACCAACGGCCGGACTCTCCTCTCCAGTACCTTGGCATAGACCTTCCCAGGGAGGCTGAGGAGTGTGATCTCTCTAAAGTTGGAGCACACCCTCCGGTCCCCTTTTTTGAAGAGAAGAACCACCACCCCGGTTTGCCATGCCAAAGGCACTGCCCCCGACCTCCACGACCTCCCCTCATGGATCGTCACCTTATCGTGGTGGGGGGGGTTTGCGTGCCCCAGTGATCCCAGGAGCTATGTTGTCCAGGCCAATTTGCCTCTGATAGGGTCTCCCAAGAAAAACTGGTCCTGGGTGAAGAGCCAGACTAAGAACGATCCAACAGACTCTCATGATAAATTGTATATCAAGGATTCAGTGTACCCCGCCCAGTATGGGGTTACCGGGGCCCCACCCTGGAGCCAGGCCTGGGGGAGGGGCTCGAAGGCTAGCGTCTGGTGGCCGGGTTTCCACCCATGGGACCCGGCCGGGCTCAGCCCGAAGGAGTTACATGGGTCTGCCCTCCAGTGGGCTCACCACCTGCAGGAGGGATCATGGGGATCCGGTGCTATGTGGATTAGGTGACGGTCAAAGGCGGAGACCTTGGCGGGCTGATCCAGTTTTTAACCTTTGTAGTAAATGTTTTAAAGTCCGTTATTATTTTGATTTCATTTGGCATTGTGTTCCAGATATGACTGCCCTTTATAGAGAAAGCTGTTTGTCCAAATGTGGTTCTGCGGTGGGATATTTTACAGTTATTGTTAACAGAACTCCTGGTGGCTCTGCTGCTGTCCTGTCTTTGGATGAATCCAGCAAGTGGCTCTGGTGCTGATTTATGGAAACATTTGAAAATTAATTTCAGAAAACAGAGGTCATTGAAACTCTCAAAACTCAATAGATTATATTTTTTAAAAATATAACAGTGATGCCACCTAATGGGCTTTTTGTCCAAGATTTTTAGAGTTTGATTATATGATGAACCAATATGTTTTATTGTGGAAGGAGCTGCTTGAGCCCAAACTGTCAAACAGTATGATATATGAGAAAAAAAACCATAGAATGCATATAGAGTACAGCTGCTTGGTATGGTATGTAATATCTAATTCATTTAAAGCAGTTCAGATTTTTTTTACTGTTTTAGAATTCTTCTTTATATGAAGATTAAATTTGAATTGAGGATCTAGTACAATGCCAAGGTATTTGAATTCTGTAACTAAACTGATGTCTTGATCATGTATATTAACTTTAAAATGTTGCAGGTTACATTTTTTGGCAGCTGTGTAAATAACTGCATCATCTGCATAAAGTTGACATGTTGCAGCTGTGCAGTGTAGTGGCAAGTCATTAATAAAAATGCTGAAAGTAAAGGACCAAGAATGGAGCCTTGTGGGATACCCATATGGTTATTTAAAAATAAGGATTTATCCTGGTGAACTTTTACACACTGTTCTCTATTCTGGAGATAAGATGCAAACCATTCTATTGTATCTGGAGAGAAGTTAAAAGATACCATTTTGGATAAAAGCAAACTGTGGTTTACAGTATCGAAAGCCTTTTTGAGATCCAGAAAACAGCCCCTACCACATCACCCCTGTCCAAGGACTGTTTGACATTTTCAATAAGGCAACAATTTGCTGTTTCTGTTGAGTATCCTGGTCTAAAACCAAATTGGTGTGGATGAAGAAGTTGACTGTCTTGTAGATAGTCTATCAACTGTGTAGCTACAACTTTTTCAAGAACCTTAGACAGGACTGGTAAAATAGAGATTGGGCAGTAATTGCATATATCGTCTTTACTGCCTGATTTATGAACTGGTATGACGACAGCTTTTTTCCAACCAGATGGAAATGTACTAGACCTAATGGAGAGATTAATGAGATGAGTCAGTGGTTTGATTAATATTTTGCTGTGTGTTTTGAGAAAGGAAGTGCTCATATTATAGATATCATTAGTTTTTGAATTTGACAGTGTTTTAACAATGCCAGCAATTAACTCCTCATTTACCTCATTGATGTGAAAAGAAACTGTTGAAAGTATTGATTTTGTGTTGTTGAGCACATTTGGCAGCACAAAGTTTTTTGTTAATTCTTCCACTGAGTCCACAAAATATGAATTAAATTCATTTGCCAAAGTAGCCTTGTCACTGATGGTCTTGCCATTGATTCTAAGTTCCTTTACCCCTTCTGAACATTTTTTTTATTAGTTAAGTTATTTAAATGCCTCCATAGGGAACTGTTGTTACCCTTTGCATGAGCTATCAGTTTATTGTAATAAGATACTTTTGATTTTCGCAGCTCTTGTACCACTTTATTTCTTAAACTTTTGTACACAAGGTGATCATTTTGTAGTTTAGAGGCTAATGATGTTTTCAGTGCAGAGTCTCGCCTCTTCATAAGTTTTCTTATTTCATTATTTAACCATGGTAGGTTAATCTTCTGTTGTCTACTTTTAATTTGCTTTGTAAATTTTTCTATAGACTTTGTAATTGTTGCAGTTATAAAATTACAACAATCATCTACTTCATATATTGACATGAGCTGCTCCCAATTTTGATTCTTTAAGTGATGTTCAAACTCCACAGTTTTTGATTTGGGAATAATAAAATTTACTTTGTCAATATCAACTCCCCCAAAATACTGTAGTCGCTTTTTAGTAAGTTTTCTGACAGCAAGAATCATGTTATGATCTGAGAGACCAGTTACAAGATTATAGGTTCTGGTTATTCGTTCTGGTTTATTAGCAAATACCATGTCAATAAGTGTTCTAGGTTGTTTGGTTATCCTGGTGGGTCCTTTGATCATTTGTTGGTAATTAAATTTAGTCATGAGGCTTTTCAATTTCTGTTTGTCCATTTTATCAGACCAGTTAATATTAAAGTCACCATAAAATATTGTTTCTCTGCTCCTCTCAAGTTGTTTAACCAGATCACTTAATTCATTATAAAAAGAAGAATTGTGTGACGGTGGGTTGTACAATACTGCAATGTTGAAATTCATTACCGGTGAGAGACACACATTAACAGCTAAACATTCAAGTGAAGTATTCAAATCAATCAATTGACATTTAAATTTCTCTTTGATGTAAATTAAGACACCTCCTCCCCTCCCTACCTGCCTGTCTTTTCTAAAACACTGATAACCCACAATATCGATCATATTAGTGTCTATGTTCCTGTGTAGCCAGCTTTCTGAAAGACAAAGATAGTCCAGATTTGAGTCCAACAACAACACCGAAATCTCATCTCTTTTGGGGATTATGCTCTGTATGTTTAAATGTCCGCCGAGGATCCCCTTTGGTTTAGCCTTTGTGTCCCAAAGAACTCGTGCATGATTAACAGTTTGGGAAAAATAAATGTTGTTTTTGCTTTTGTACAGCTCGGTTTTCGGATCTCGCCTCATTTGCATTTTGTTTTACTGCTCCTGCTTCCAAAAGTTTGAACGTAGCACAGCTGCTTACAACAGGATCAGATATGTGAGTCTGTCCAGTGCAATTCGACTCACCCGACTCGCTATGTCCAGCTGTACTGAGGCGAAGACCAGCATTATGCTGCTCCACCAGTTCAGGTGTTAGCAGGGCCGTTGACAGCTGCAGCCGATCAGCCGGTTCAGATGTTAGCCGGGCCGTTAACAGCAGCAGGCGATCAGATGGTTCAGATGTTAGCCAGGCCGTTAACAGCAGCGGGCGATCAGCCGGTTCAGATGTTAGCGGGGCTGTTGACAGCAGCGGGCGATCAGCTGGTTCAGATGTTAGCGGGGCCGTTGACAGCAGCAATCAATCAGCCGGCTCAGATGTTTGTGCTAACCCAGTGGCCTGCTGTTTGATAGTGGCAGGTCTAGGGTTAAGGTGAATATCCCCTGCCAGAAGTAGCAGTACTAACAGTACTTTAACTGTATAGCCTCTGCCATGTTGTGTTATTTGCTTAACAGCCATGTTTGCCTTATTTTGGATACTTTTTCTCAGGCCTTTTGAGGACCAGATAGAGTACAGGGTGAAATAACCATGTCCATAACCATGTAAATAAAACTTTGTAGATTCACCTTTAATTGAGTAGGCCGGAAAACCCTTCTTGTTGCAAGTCCAGACACACAAAGACAATAAGAAGAAGTAGATAAGCAAAAAGTGGCTAGAAGTGGAGCCCATCAAACCACTCCTCACTCCGGTGTCAGCCATCTTGAATCTTGAATAAAAACAAAGGTAGCCGAAGTGACTGCAACAGTTATCGAGGGATATCATTGCTTAGTGTCACCGGGAAGGCATTCGTGCGTGTGGTTCTCAGCCGTCTTTGGAAACTCGCGGAAAGAATTTATTCTGAATCTCAAAGTGGTTTCAGATCCGGGCGCTCCACGATTGATATGATCTTTTCTCTCAGACAGCTACAGGAGAAATGTAGGGAGCAAAATAAACCACTTTATGGCGCATTCATCGACCTGACAAAAGCCTTCGATACAGTTAGCCATGAAGGACTGTTCCAAGTTCTCAAGAAGATCGGGTGTCCCCCCCAACTGCTGCAAATTATTGAATACTTCCATACCAACATGAAAGCTATTATCCAGTTTGATGGGAGCTTTTCAGAGCCATTCAACATCCGCCGTGGAGTAAAACAGGGCTGCGTGCTTGCTCCTACCCTGTTTAACATATACGTACTTTGCTGTCATGCTAAAGTATGCATTTGGTACTCGGAACGGTGGTGTCTGCCTCCACACAAGGTCTGATGGCAAACTGTTCAACCTATCACGACTGAGTGGGATAGAAAGGGAGTTTTTCCTCTCCACCGTCGCCAAGTGCTTGCTCACAGGGGATTGCCTGATTGCTGGGGTCTTTCTGCAACTGTGGGGGTTCCCCCTTACAGTTGATAGTGCTATGAGATGACTGTTGTTGTGAAATGGCGCTATATAAATAAAGTTGAATTGAATTGAATTGAATTGAGTGCAAAATCCAAGATCCGAAAAGTATCCATCAGTGAAATGCTGTTTGCCATCGATGCAGCACTGATAGCTCACTCGGAACTGGAATTACAATCAATGATCAACACACTCAATAAAGCCTGCGACGACTTCAGTCTGACCATCAGTCAGCAGAAGACCAAAGTAATGGGCCAAGGTGTCTCAAACCCTCCTACGATAAATATCGAAAACCACCCACTGGATGTGGTACATGAGTTTACATACCTCGGATCCAAAATATCAGACGATCACTCACTCGACAACGAGCTCAGTAGAAGAATTGGCCTTGCTGCAATGACCTTCAGAAAATTATCACAGAAGGTATGGCTGAACCAAAAATTGTCGAGGCACACGAAGATCACTGTTTACAGGGCATGCGTCCTCAGTACCTTGCTATAGGCAGTGAGACATGGTGTCTATATGCCTCGCAAGAGCAACAGCTCAACGCCTTTCATCTCCACATGCTGAGAAGTATTCTTAAATTAAGATCAATTAAGATGGCGGCAGTGCGCTCGGACGCAGCGGCCCCTCTTGGCATCGAGTGTGAGAGTTTTGAGTGTTTTGATCTTCCCAGACGTACATTCTGTAAAACTTACAACCGTGAGACCTTATAAAACATCAAGGTACTGCACGCTGCAAGAATTGCGGTGATCGGTTGTGATTTGGACATTCTACGCCAGCATGGAATTCTGGCGGAGTCCCCGCTGGAAGCTACCCGAGAGAGGAGGAAGCGGAAGCGGAGTGAACGCAAGCAAAAGCGCGGAAAAAGGGCCGGGATCCATGCTAGGCTAAAGGCTAACCCCTTCAGACCAGCGGTACCGTTGCTTCTTCTCTCTAACGTCCGCTCCCTCGAAAACAAGCTGGACGAGCTGCGTCTGCTGAGAGAAACCCGGAGAGAATGGAGAGACTGCTGTGTTTGTTTTCACTGAGACATGGCTCCACGGCAACATTCCTGACGAGGCCATTCAACTGGAAGATATGGCGATGTTCTGTGCCGACAGGGAAACGGCGAGCTCCGGTTAGAGCCGGGGGGGTGGGCTATGCATCTATGTTAACAAGAACTGGTGCGTCAATGCCACGTTAGTGTCTAAACACTGCTCTCCGTTGGCGGAGTTCCTTATTGTAAATTGTCGGCCACATTATTTGCCGAGGGAATTCAGCAACGTGTATGTGGCTGGTGTTTACATAGCGCCGAGCCCTAATGCTAAAGCTAATGCTAAGAAGGCACTCGGGGTACTGCTCAATGCGATTAGTGAAATCCAAACTTCACACCCGGACAGTTTTGTGGTGGTTGCGGGGGATTTTAACCACACCATCCTAAAGACTGTGCTCCCCAAGTTTAAACAATGTGTAGACTTTAAGACCAGAGGAGAGAATATGTTGGACTTAGTGTACACAAACACAGATGCATATAAGGCGATACCCCGCCCCCATCTCGGCCGTTCTGATCACATGTCCGTGATGCTAGTGCCTGCCTACAAACCTTTATTGAAGCACAGCAGGCCAGCAGTGAAACAAATCAGGATTGGGCCAGAGAGTGCAACCTCTGCACTGAAAAACTGTTTTCTGCACACAGACTGGGAGGTCTTCAAAACAGCAGCCTCCCAGGAAGACAAGACAGATGTGGAGGAGTATGCTGATACAGTCACCAGCTACATCGCAAAGTGCATAGAGGATGTCACTACAGTGAAGACCATCACTATGCGGGGTAATCATAAGCCCTGGATGACTGCAGAGGTGCGCTCGCTGCTTACAGCCAGAGATGCAACCTTCAGAGCGAAGGACAGGATCGCCCTCCGCTCAGCCAGGTCTGCGCTCTCAAAGGGAATTAAGGCAGCAAAGCGCGCCTATGCGGAGAAAATCCAGGGACACTTCTGTGACACTAGGAACACCAAGCAGATGTGGCAGGGAGTTCGGATACTGACGGGCTATAAGTCTAGGCAGGGGGTCGATGATGACGACGCTTCGCTTCCAGACAGGCTTAACGACTTCTTTGCACGGTTTGAAGCATCAAACTCGACAATCAGAGGGAGGGCTGGCCCACCCCCACCATCGGTCGGACCAGCTTTTACCATCAACACAGCGGACACACGGAGGACCCTAACCAGAGTCAACCCACGCAAAGCTGCAGGTCCGGACAACATTCCGGGACGTGTGCTCCGAGACTGCGCAAGCGAGTTGGCGGATGTCCTGACTGACATTTATAACATCTCCCTGAGTCAGGCCATCGTTCCCAGATGCTTCAAGACCTCTATCATTGTACCGGTGGCAAAGAAACCAGTTGTGTCCTGTTTGAATGACTATCGTCCTGTTGCACTGACACCAATTGTGATGAAGTGTTTTGAACGGCTTGTCAAACCACACATTACAGCCTGCCTCCCTGCATCACATGACCCGCTCCAGTTTGCATATCGTTCAAACCGCTCCACGGAGGATGCTATAGTCACCACCCTACACTCTGTCATCACCCACCTGGACCAGAAAGACACCTACGCCAGACTCCTGTACATTGATTTCAGTTCAGCATTCAACACCATTATTCCCCAGAGACTGATGGAGAAATTACTCCTTCTCGGTCTGAACACCGCCACATGTCTCTGGATCCTGGATTTCCTGACTGAGAGACCTCAGTCTGTCCGGGTTGGAAACAATATCTCCAACTCTGTCACGCTGAGCACCGGATCCCCTCAAGGCTGTGTACTCAGTCCACTGTTGTTTACACTTCTAACACATGACTGTGTATCCAGACATGAGGGGAACCAGATTATTAAGTTTGCAGACGACACCACGGTGGTGGGACTTATTCAGAGGGATGAGGAATCAATGTACAGGGAAGAAGTGAGAGACCTGGAGGGCTGGTGCAGGGAGAACAATCTGGTGCTCAACATGGACAAAACGAAGGAGATGATTATCGACTTCCGGTGGTCACAGCCTGAGCACGTCCCCCTCAGCATCGGCGGCCGTTTAGTGGAGAGAGTAGAGAACATCAAGTTCCTCGGAGTGCAGATCTCGCAGGACCTGACCTGGGGCAAGAATTCCTTGGAGATCAGGAAGCGGGCTCAGCAGAGACTGCACTTCTTGAGGAAACTCAAACAGGCCTCTGTCCCCATCTGCATCCTCAGGACCTTCTACAGAGGTGTGGTGGAGAGTGTTCTGACGTACTGCATTGCTACATGGTACTCCAGCTGCAGTATGTCAGACAAAAAAGCCCTGCAGAGGATAGTCAAGGGGGCTGAGAGGGTAATTGGGGTCTCCCTCCCCTCTGTCCAAGAACTTTTTCAGAACCGTTGTAGGAGCAGGGCACTGAACATTGTCAAGGACCGTTCTCACCCTCTGCATAAACACTTTGAACTTCTTCCATTTGGTAAACGATTCCGGAGCATCAGAGGCAGAACCACCAGACTGATCAACAGCTTCCTTCCACAAGCTGTCAGGATGCTGAACAGTTGACCCGGAATCTCTCATACACACTACTGCACCTACGGACATTTTGTATATTATTTGTATATTATCGTTAGTTTTTTTTTTTCCCCAAGTATGTCTCAGGGATGTGTGAATGGATGGGGGGGGTGAGGGTGGGGGGTGGAGCTATGTGGGAGTGTGTCTTAAATCATGCTGCTTCTATTTATATGGATGCCGAGAGAAATGCAATTTCATCTTCCCTGCACTACAGTTGTATGTACAGCAATATGACAATAAAGTTTGATTTGATTTGATTTGATTTGATTTGATTAACGTTCAATGGAGCGATGGTATCACAAACAATGAGATACTCTCCCACGCGAGCTTACCAAGCCTGTTCACCTTGCTTTGCGAACGTCGTCTCCACTGGTTGGGACACGTCCATCGGATGCCGGATGGGAAAATACCGAAAGACATTCTGTACGGAGAGCTTGCATCCGGCAAACGAACTCGAGGTTGACCGTATCTCCATTTCAAGGATTTATGCAAAAGAGACATGAAAACACTGGGCATGGACGTGATCAACTGGGAGGATACTGCAGACGACCCAAACCGGTGGAGACATGCACTGAAAGACGGACTCAGAAGGGGAGAAGGGCACCTTCGCCAGTCTGCCAACGAAAAACGATCATCTCGAAAGGATGCATTGAAAAAGACACCGCAACCAAGCGCCTACATCTGCGACCGTTGCAACCGTGACTGTCACTCGTGTATTGGCTTACACAGCCACAAGCAATGCTGCCATAACCCCATTATTCCAACTCAAGGCGCAGATCCATAGCCTCCCGAGACTGAAGGATGCCAGGAAGGAGGAGGAAGCTGCTGATATTCAAAATACTTTTTATCACTGATGTCGTACTGTGACACTAGTTCCTGAAATTGGATAAAATTTCCACCTTGAATAAGATGTTCTAAGTTATTTATTCCCTTCTGTTGCCATAGTGGAAATTTTAATGTCCTCTTTTGTTGCAAGATATCAGGATCATTCCAAATAGGCGTGAGTTTACAGGGGACAAGTGAAGACCCCGTTATTTTTTTAAAATTTCCCCCAAGCCATCAGAGAGGAGCTGATATTAATGCTTTTAAAACAGTCATGGCGGGTTGATTTTGTCCATTTTGAAACAAACTGCAGTCTATTGGCTAAAAAGTACAGTAATTAAAAAAACTGGTACATCTAAGCCTCTGCACTCTTTTGCTTTTTGAAGAGTTTTTAAACTAATCCATGATGGTTTATCCTTCCATAAAAATGTACTTATACTTGAGTCTACAGACTTAAACAAGGCCATTTGTCACAAACCTCTGTGTGCCATGGCTTGGTGCGCGAGAGAGAGAAGGAAACCCAAAAGTGAGAGTTGATGGTGCACTTTAATTAACAAACACAAAGAAAATAAGTCCAATAATCACTACGTCCAGTTCAGTTTAACCACACAATATACGGAGAGGTGCAATGACAGGGTTCGGCCACCAAACATACAGGGTGCCAGCCGAATGCTCTTCAGCCTAGTGAATACAGAGCCTAGTGCTGCAGGGCTGCGCTGGGCACAAAACAGGAAAGGCGAGCAGCCTAGTGCTGCAGGACTGCTACCACAAGAGGAAAGGCTAAAGACACTTCCAGGTCTGGAGTTGATCTGGGGCGAACCATGCAATCTGGTGGATGATGATAGGAGGCTGAGGCAGCCGCGAACATCCAGGGATAGATCATCTGAAGATGTCGGGCTGAATGCGTGAAGGAAGTGGAACGTCACTCATGGAGAACTAGCTGCCATGAACGAGGGTGAATGCCCCGACAATCTCTTTCCTCCGAAGCGGCAATCAAATACTCCTGAAGCTAACGAGGAAAAAGATTGCTGGTGTGAGAACGCGTGGGCAGAACTGATTGGCATCCGGTGTGTGAGAGGGCGTGTGAATGAGAGTGAATGGAGCGTGTGCGTGTGTGTGTGTGTGCGTGTGTGTGTGTGTGTGTGTGTGTGTGTGTGTGTGTGTGTGTGTTTCACACCCGTGACAGTGCAGCTCATTGCACTAGACAGGAGGAGGGGGCGTGCCTGAGCTGTCAGAGGAAAACTAGGGCAAAACATAACAACAAATCAGAACTGGGTTTGCCCTCCAAACCCAGATTCATGACACCGTTGATGGTTGGGTAGGAATCATTGAGAACAAATAGTTGATTTTAGGAAGGACCATCATTTTAACAGTTGCGACTCTTCCCATTAGTGATATAGGTAGTGTCCTCCAGCGCGTAAGGTCATCTCGTATTGTTTTTAAAAGGGGATTGTGGTTTAGTCGCAAAATCTCTGAGAGCCTGGGGGAAATATCTATTCCTAAATATTTAATATTACCTGATTGTATTGGAAGAGTAGATGTATTTGAGAAATTAAAATTTATGGGTAGAACTATTGATATACCCCAGTTAATAGAGTATTCTGATGATAAGAATTTATCAATGAGCGCCACTGTCTGAAGAAGAGATCTTTGTGAGTTTTCAAGGAAAATCAATACATCATCAGCATAAAGACTTATCTTGTGTTCTTTTTCTCTGGTTTGGATACCTCTGATATCAACATTTTGTCATATGGCTGCTGCTAATGGTTCAATAAAGATGGTAAAAAGTGAGGGAGAGAGTGGACACCCCTGCCTAGTACCTCTCTGGAGATTAAAGCTTTGGGAAGTCTGATCATTTGTTTGGACAGACACAGCTGGCTGTTGTTTTTTTGGGTTTTTTTTTACTTTTTTGTCTGTTGGGTCTCTGTCCCTCCATGCCTGGATCCCCCTCCCCCCCGGGGTGGGTTATCTTTCTTGGTTTGCGGGGTGGTCTTCTGTGTGTGTGTGTGTGTGTGGGGGGGGGGGGGGGTTGTGATGTTACCCTTGGTTGTCTGGGTCCACCCCTTGCGGACCGGGCTCTGTCATCATCCTGGGGCACGGGTGGGTGCCGTGTCCAGTTTCCTGAGTAGTTTAGTGTTTTTTCTGTCTGCTGTGTTTGCTTCCTGTTTAATTCTTGTCTTTTTGTATCTGTAGTACTATTGTGTACATTGTAGGGTTCTGTTGAGTTTGCATCGTTATGGTTTCCGGATATGTTTTATTTTGACAGCGCTGTGCAGCTTCCGGCTGTCAGACTGGTTGGAGCTGCACACCTGTTCTTCATTCTGTTATTTTCTCCACTCATGCATCCACACATGCCACGAATGATTTACTGCATATAAGGGCACGGCAAACCTCTGGGGTTTGTCGTGTCCTTCTACCACTTGTACCTGTCCTCAGAAACAGCCAACTGAGTGTGTTTGGGTCCAGCTGTCAAGGAGAGTAGGAGAGCCCCTGGCCACGCGTTCCCTGGCTTCTGTCCCCCTGGTCGTCGAGCCCCACTCTCCTCCAGCACTCAGCTTTGTGTACATCATGATTTAGTTTTTGTATGTTCACCTTCTTGTCTGTGTTTATGTTAATAAATGTGCAAACTCACAGAGAGCATTTGGTGTCCTTTTGCCCATGAAATGAGCGTTTCATGACAGTAAACCTGGCCCTTGGGATGTGAGGAAAAATATTTGTGGCCCTCACTACCACCAAAGTTGCCTATCCTTGAGTCAAATGAAGACTCATGCTTAAATATATGAGGGGGGGCTGAAAAGTTCATAGTGGTCAAATTTGACCAAATGTGATTTATTTTTCAACCGCAGGGATCCAAGCACTGCAACACCGATGGAAGAAGTGTGTGGACCAAAGGAGAGACCATGTTGGAAAATAAGCCACATTTGGTTAAATTTGACCACTATGAACTTTTCAGCCCCCCCATCCTCTTCAATACTTATTGTTGCGCAAACACAATTTTATTGCAATTAAATTTTGTATTTGTGTGAAAACCATGCAGTAAATAACAAATATTGGACTAAACTGTAATCTAAAATCTAATTCCAATTAGATTCTCATGAATTTAATTTAAAATCGATGGGGACTGTGCGATAAACCCAGGACACTGACCATAAACAATGTTATCTTGTTTAATGAGTACTAGTGGAAATGAAGAATTTATTTGAGAAAGACAACAAGTTCATTCTGTAATTTCCCAGCTTGGGTTCAATAAAGTCTATCGATCGATCTATCTATCTATCTATCTATCTATCTATCTATCTATCTATCTATCTATCTATCTATCTATCTATCTTTTATTACATGAAACCAAAAAAATACATCTTGTTAACTTCTTAGCTTTATTTACTAATAAGGTAAAAGTTTACTGATGACTTCCCGGTGAATACAGACATCTTTTGTATTATGCAAGGCATCATTCCACTTCTTGATCCTAATTTTTTCACTGCTGGTAATTACATAATTACTGTTCGATAATTAAAACAAGACATCAAAACTGACTTGAAAAAAAATTAAGAGGAAATGCACTTTGTATTGTTTGTTATAATTTTCCAAATACCCTGTGAAAATACTTTGACAGACCATGCATTTGGACACACTACAAAATGACAAACACTGTTTATAGTTATTTACCTTTACTCACCTTTACTCAAACAGTTCACTGGATAGTGAGTAAAGTGATTTTGGAAGCAGACATTGCCACTGTCTCATTCACATGATGAAGACCCTGGAGAGACTGCTCCTTGCTCACCTCCGCCCCCTGGTGGGACCAGTGATGGATCCACTCCAGTTCGCCTACAAGCATGGCATTGGGGTGGAGGATGCAGTGATCTTCCTCCTTCACCATTCTCTGTCCCACCTGGAGAAGCCCAGGAACACGGTGAGGATCATTTTCTTTGACTTCTCCAGTGCTTTCAACACCATCCAACCGATGATCCTGAGGGACAAGCTGCTGTACGCAGGGGTGGACCAGCACCTGTCATCATGGATCCTCAACTACCTCACAAACCGGCCACAGTTTGTGAGAACCCGGGATTGTGTGTCCGACACGATCATCGGTAGCATGGGGGCCCCCCAGGGAACAGTTTTGGCTTCCTTCCTGTTCACCCTTTATACTGCGGACTTCTCACACAACACAACACACTGCCATCTACAGAAATTCTCTGACGACTCTGCGATCGTCGGCCTCATCTCCAACGGAGATGAAGCTGAGTACAAAGGACTTATCCAGGACTTCGTGGACTGGTGCCATCGGAACTGCCTCCAGATCAATGCGAGGAAAACTAAGGAGCTGGTGGTGGACTGCCGCAGGCAAGGACAACCCCTCATATCGTCGTCAGCCTCCATCAGTCTATGATGACCATGGAAGAGAATCCTGAACGTCTACTCTGCTGGAACAGCACCGCCTGTGGCTGAACAGGCCGATGCACACCGGTGTTCTACCTTCCAGCGTTGGGCGTTGGTAGGATTCAAGCCTGGGCAGGAAGATATGGAGGACAAGATGTTACCCATGCAGCATGCCCCCCCTCTCCACGTCACTGATGAATCCAAAGGAACAGCAGGGCTGCTATAGTTTGGCACCAGCGCCATCGCAGGAGCTGCCAGAACGATGTTGAGCACAACAGAGAACTGCCTTAGGGGCTCCGACAACAAATTTTTCCTCAGGGTTGACTCCCGAAGCCTTTCCCGTGACCGGGTGTGCCGCAAGGCAGCGGAGGTTTGAAATCGGGGTTTACCTTCCCCTAGATGGGCTACCTTCCCAGGTTGACAAGCCACCATCTACCCGAAGCATCTGGTTTTAAGGCGCCAGAGATCCCCCCTCGCCCCTTCTCCTATTAGTAAAAGCAGTTCCACCGGGCTTAGAGATTAAACCACACGGGCAGGCTAGGAGTTGGACTTGGTTGTCAGAGGCTTTTCGAGACGCACGCCGTTAGGAGCATTTTATGAGCACTGGGAGCTTAACCCCAGTGCCGCTCCTGGCTATGACAACCTTGGAACCTTGGACAACCCCTCACAGCACCAGTAAACATCCAGGGAACAGACATTGAGATGGTGACATCCTACAAGTACCTGGGTGTTCATTTGAACAATAAACTAGACTGGTCACACAATACCGACGCACTCTACAAGAAGGGACAGCGCAGGCTGTTTCTACTGAGGAGACTCAGGTCTTTTGGTGTACAAGGGGTGCTGCTGAAGACATTCTATGACACGGTGGTGGCATCAGCCATCACTTTTGGAGTGATCTGCTGGGGCAGTGGCATTACAGCAGCCGATAGGAAGAGACTGAACAAACTGATCAAGAAAGCTAGCTCTGTCCTGGGGCAACGCCTTGACCCAGTGGAGGAGATAGGAGAGAGAAGGATGGTGGCTAAACTGTCATCTCTGCTGGAGTCCGAGTCCCACACTATGCAGGACATATTGAACACACCGAGGAGCTCATTTAGCAGTAGACTACATCATCCTAGGTGCGCGACCGAGAAGTTTTGCAGGTCCTTCCTACCTACGGCTGTCAGACTGTATAACCTAAGCAGGGCTGCTTGCAGAGATAGCAAAAAAACGTGACGACCTAATAGTATTGAATGCAAAAGACGCAACAGACTTACACAAATGGTCCCCTCAAGTATACAACTAGGACAATATCAGTCGCTACGGAGGGTGACAATATGTATGGGTACATATTCATACTATGTAGGATAACTAAGTAGACGGTTATGCTGTTTATTCCATTTAGCTACAATGCTCCGCACTGTGTATATAGTATATTTATATATTTATGTGTACATATGTATATTCACTGCTCTTGTTTTTCTTGTCTTCTTGATTGTTGCTCTGAGTGTTGCAATCCCTGTGCTGTTGCAATCCTAGAATTTCCCCACTGTGGGACTAATAAAGGCTTATCTTATCTTACTTAAGCCCCTTTTCCACTAGTACCTACTCAGCCCTACTTGCCTCGACTCTACTCGGCTTGTGGGGTTTTCCATTGGGACCTACTTCAGTGAGGTTCCACCCATGCTGAGTTGACGTCAGCGGATTGCAGGCCACTGACTGACCAGGGCGTAACATCAGTTAATGAGAGTGATGTCTTCACAAGATTCAAAACCGCCTGTTACGTCTGGAAATGGGTGAGCAGGAGGCGAGTCTTCATGCAGCCAACTAACACTTTATTACAAGGAACTTGGGACTATATACAGAGTGGGCCGCGCCTGCCTGATGTCACCCTGTGGGTGGGCACGGCATCACATACGTACACACACATTCTCATTCTAAACTTTCCCTCCCCCCTTAGAAAATGGGAAATCACACACACCATTGGAAACCTCCCAAATTTAGAACCCAAATCACGCACTAAGAACCTGTGGAACAATATACTATAATGAAGCGACCTATCACATTCACACAAAGAACAACTAAAATTGGACCTTGTCTCTTGAAAATACAAAATAATCCCATATTATTCACACTCACTCACAGGCACACCAGCATAAAATATATACAAAATACACATACTCACATACAGTATATATATACACAGATATTTACACAAGAAAAATTATTTTAGGTAACACCAATGTCTCTGGCAGCCACCATTTACCAACCTGCCACGGAGGACCTGGGCAGCCCCACGGCATCTGTGCACCAGGCCGCTGTCTACCCCCTGGGTCAAAGCCCCCCTTCCTGGTGAAAATGTCTTTTCCCGCCATTTGGCACTTCTTCCCACTGGGCCCGCCGTGCTGTTGTCCAGTGCGCCATCTCTCCATGCCCACCGGGCGGCCCGTTCCTGACTGCCGTCCTCACCTCCATCATGACTTCAGACACTCCGGCCCCAAGTGGCCGCACTTCAGGAAGAACCAAAGCTCGTTTGTTGGCGTAGCTCAAAACAAATCTACCTACGGGTACAAATAAAGTAACCTGAACCTGAACCTGTAGCTTGCTGCCTCGGGCGTCTCGTCGTACCACCCAGCGCCCTCATCCAAGGCACATGGATCTCTGGCACTGAGACACTGCCCAACCCCCGTGGTGCATGGCTCCTGTTGCTGCTCAATCTCAGGGTTCACCACATCGTCCTCACCGGCGTCGTTCTCTGACCCAGGCACTTTGCTGCTGCTTTCAGCCCCCTCATTCGAGGCTCTCTGCTGCGCTGACTCCATGCCCGGTCATAGCTGCTCACCCTCGAGGCTCTCAGCCTCCATGGACACGCTCTCCCACTGCCCAGCCTCCCGCTGCTTCACCTCTAGCAGCGGGGCTGACTCCTGTTGTACTCCCTCTCTGCTGTCGCTGCGCACTGCGCCCTCTGCCTCATCAGCGCTATGGTCCTGCACCATGCTGCACACCATGGCTGGCTCACTGTCTTCGGTAACCAGGGACTCTTCCACCCGCGGTGCCAGTTCTACCACGACGTCCAGCTTGGCGCCCGTAGCCCAGTTTTGGCATGCAGTCTGCCAAAACTGACTGTCTCAGACTCTGTTAGCATCAGCACCGGATCACCCCAGGGCTGTGTACTTTCCCCCCTGCTCTTCTCCCTGTACACCAACTCCTGCACCTCCAGCCACCAGTCTGTCAAGCTGATCAAGTTTGCGGACGACACCACCCTCATTGGGCTCATCTCCAACGGCGACGAGTCCGTCTACAGGAGAGAGGTGGCCCAGCTGGCGTCCTGGTGCAGCCACAACAACCTGCAGCTGAACGCTTTGAAGACAGTGGAGATGATTGTGGACTTCAGGAAAGTCACAGCCCCTCTGCCCCCCCTTACCCTCACAGACTCTCCCATCACCACTGCGGATTCCTTCCGCTTCCTGGGCACCACCATCACCGGGACCTCAAGTGGGAGCCGACCATCAGCTCCCTCATCAAAAAGGCCCAGCAGAGGATGTTCTTCCTGCGGCAGCTGAGGAAGCTCAAGCTACCCACCAAGATGTTGGTGCAGTTCTACACGGCCATCATCAAGTCCATCCTCACCTCCTCCATCACCGTGTGGTACGCAGGAGCCACTGCCAGGGGCAGACTAAGACTGCAGCGTGTTGTGCGCGCTGCTGAGAAGGTGATCGGCTGCAAGCTCCCATCCCTCCAGGACCTGTACATCTCCAGGACCCGGAGGCGTGCAGGTTGGATCATAGCCGACCCTTCACACCCTGGACACGCACTGTTTGCCCCCCTCCCCTCAGGTAGAAGACTTCGGTCCATTCAGACTAAAACCTCCCGCTACATGAACAGCTTCTTCCCCTCTGCCATCAGACTGCTGAACACTAAGTGACTTATTAGACTCTCGTGCACTACGTACAGTAGCTCAACCGGACTCATGATAATTATCACTGTTTTCTTTTGCACTACCGTCTGCACTATGTGGAACTCCACAATATCTGCTGCTTGTTAATATATTTAAAAATTGCATAGATTAGTATTACTCATTCATATTCTACCTTTTATTGCATGCATAGTTTTTATTTTTATCTTTAGTGCTACTCCATGTTTAATGTTGCAGCATTGCACCGAGACAAATTCCTAGTTTGTGTACTACATGAACAATGGCAATAAATCTCATTCTGGTTCTGATTCTGATTCAGTTAGCTCAACAGCTAGCCTGTCCATAGGTGCAGAACAGGCTGTTAGCCTCCTGAAGCTAACTAGCTTACTCGTCACTGGCACCAAAAGCTCCATCACCCGCAGCCTCCTGGTCCACGTCTGCTCAGCGAAGTGCTCGGCAATCCGCTTGACGACATCCTCATAGCTCTCGTCCGTGCCCAACGTGTCGAGGATCTTCCGGCCCTCCGCATCGAGGTTATGGACCAGGAGTGCCCGGCGCTGTTTCCCGCCAAGCCCATGGAGACCCAGCGCTCTGATGTACACCTCAAAACTCCGTCTCCACTCTGGCCACGGGACCTATAGCTCACCCGTGCGCTCCAGAAACAGTAGCAGTGGTGGAGGTCGCCAGCACGCTTCCATTTTTCTCCTCGTCGCCACATGTTACGTCTGGAAATGAGTGAGCAGGAAGCATGTCTTCATGCAGCCAGTTAATACTTTATTACAGGGAACTTGGGACTACATACAGAGTGGGCCGAGTCCGCCTGACGTCACCCTGTGGGTGGGCATGGCATCACATACACACACATTCTCATACACAACACAGCCATTTGTAAATTTGGCCGTGAGTTTTTATTATTTCTGTGATAATCAACAAAATAAATGGCTACACACAAATCAACACCGTCACAAAACACTCACCATCTTTCCTGTGAGCAGCCATCAGCTCGGAGACCTCCTGGTATTTCATTTAGGAACACTCCACCAGCACTGCGGCTGAAAAGTTCATAGGCTGAAAAGTTCATAGTGGTCAAATTTGATCAAATGTGGTTATTTTTCAACAGTCTCCTCGTCTTTCCACACAGTTCTTCCATTGGTGTTGCAGTCTTGGATCCCTATGCCTGAAAAACAATTACATTTTGTCAAATTTGACAATTCTGAACTTTTCAGCCCCGTTGTCTCTGCTGTGGCGGAGCCACCCAAAATGAATTTATACCAGGAAGCCTCCAAGCTGATGGCTGCTCATGAGAAAGATGGTGAGTATTTTGTGAGTTTAAGCATCTTTTACGTTATTTATCACTGAAAACGTCAGCATGTCAACAACATAATGGGATAACGGGCTGCCTTCCTGTAATGAACCCACCCCCACCCACTTGAGGCAGTACTCAGTTGAAATGGAAAACCAACCACACTGTGTCGAGCTCAGCAGAGTCGAGTAGAGTCGAGGCGAGTCGGGCTGAGTAGGTACTAGTGGAAAAGGGGCTTAAGTGTGCATACACAAGTGTGTGTAATTTTTAGGACTGACTTTACAACATGTCTTACGTAAAGACACACAGGTACAGTCATCATCATCATCATCATCATAGCAGTCTGTCGGGAGCGACAGTGACTGTTTCATTTAGGTCTGATCAGATTCCTCCACGCAGCTCTGTCCTTCGCCTTCCGCTGCCAGGAACTCCAGTATATGTAGGGTAAAGCAAGAAACTCTCCATAAAACACAATTCAGAACCACATTATTTCACAGCAGTTATACTGCAGCTAAGTTCAAGTTTTACAAATGTTAATACCATTGTAATGCCTGTTTTCCCAATATCTTATGTTAAAATGACAGCTGTGAGACAGGGCTGCTCTGTTAATCAGCAAGATTATCTTGGAGTGCTTAGGCAGTGTGGCTTTTATTTTCTGTGCAGTCACTAGTCTCAGGTGAGCAATTTATTTTTGAACACTGATGGCATTTCACAACATGCCTATGTCACTGAAGGTGTGCAGCATTGAAAAGAAGAACGGTCAGTCCTTACTTTTTCTGCACAAACACTGATTAGTGAAAAGGATACGTACTGTCCCACCACCTCTGACACAAAAGCCACCATTGTGTGAGAGGCATAGCAAAGATGTGGTAACATATCATGGGAAGTAACTCCTAACAAAGTAAATTTACTCACAAGGATTGCTTGTTGCACTTTTGTCCCCATTGCTGATAGTAGGACTCATATTGTATGCATAATCTACAGGAAGCTGATATCATGGCAGTTTTCAGCCAAAGACACCTCACAGTGACCTGAATGAAGTCTTGGAATTCACTCCAGGAAGACAGCTCAGGCTGGGGAGAAAAGACAGTCATCAGAGACAAAAGGTGCCTTGAGGACCAGCACTAACAAAGAGCCGGAGACAAACATGGATAAGTAGTTCTATTTCTGACAACAATGCTATTTGACTGCATTGTTCTCAGGGTACATACCAGTGCAAGGGGTGAAGGGCCTTTGAGCAAAGCACCCATGTCTCTGGGTGAACATGCTTTACGACAGGATGGATGGGAAATGAATGGATGTATATTTGTTCAGGAACTACAGAACTCTGTACATTGTTTCCTGTATTTCTGTTCTGTGCTTTGAAGAGTTGTTTAGATAAAAAAATGAAAGTGTCAGGAGCTGGGCTCTGGAGGTTCTGCCGGACCCAGCATCATGGCTCTTTCCCTGTATTTATAGTTATCTGTTGCATTTTATGCTTCTTTTTGTCTATGTACTAATGTTCTGTTTACTATTTTTTTTCCTGTTGTGCAGTGTTTTATCTTTATTTCTGCATTTTTATATTTATTCTCGAGTATGCTATTTTATTTAGTATTCCCAGTATTTTCCCTTCTCCTCTGCACTTCCTCCCGCTGCTTCAAGTCCCACTGTGTCCTTCCCGCCTGTGTTCGCCTCTGCGACTACAGGGGCGGCTCCTCCACAATCCACTGAGGGGCCCAAGTCCACCATAGCCACAGAGAGGGGTGACTACAGCAGGAAACATCGAGCCCTGGGAAAACAGGCAAGTTTCATGCCCTTCTGTTTCATGTTATGATGATATACCTTGCCTGATTCCCGGTGGAGAGATTCAGGGTGTGCAGTCCCCTGAGCTCTCTCCACCTGCTGTAATCAGTAAATCCTTACCTGCCCTCTCCGTGTCTTCCCCTGTGGTTTCTGAGTTTTCGTCAGCCCCGGAACTGAGCCACCAGATGATGGAGGAGTCTGTGGTCCTGGAGGACCTGATCTCAGCACCACAGCTGCACCATGGACAGAGGGAAAGTGCCTTCTGCAAACCAAGGCCTGCGCCGACGACAGAGCGTCCCCTGGCTTTGGTTACGTGGAATTCAGCGCCAATGGTGAGCTAGACCCCAGCCGCCACGCTGGACGAGCCTCCTGCATGGGTCACTCTGCTTGGGGCCAAACAGACTGCATCAACCACTAAGCCTGCTGCGGGGGCTGCCACTGTGGAGTGGGAGCTGGACCTCCAGACGGCTGAGCCCGAAGCAACATCATCTTCTGGATCAACACAACAGAGTCCTGGACATGCGGTGGAGCTCAAGCTCAGGCAAATGCTTTCCTTTGTTTTTCTCTTATCTGTCTTGGAATAATCTTGCCTAGCTCTTGGTGAGGAGAGCTGGGTGCAGCTGCCCGCTGCACCTGAGCTCGCCTCGCCGGGCTCCGTCGCTGCCGATGACCCTGATTCCTCTTCTCTGTGTGTCTGAGCTTTCTCCCAGGGTCACTGGGAATGCTCCAGCACAGCCAGATATCTCAGTGGGTCCAGGCTTGCCACCCAAGGTCACCAGGGGTCCAGCTTCCCCCGCTGTAGAGGTCGTCGCGGGTGCCCTGTCCCGGCCTGGGACCTCCATGAGTGCAGCTTTCCCTCTGCCCAAGGCCGTTGTCTGGGTTCCCCCTCTGCAGTCTGAGTCTCCTTGGGTGCTGCGTTCCAGTCGGGGACCGTTGTGGGTGCTGCGCCCCAGCCTGAAGCCAACCTGGGTGCTGCGTTCCAGTATTGGGGTGCCATGGGCGCTATGCTCCAACTTGGGGGCCACCGAGGGTGCAGCATTGGCCCAGTCCGGGTCTACCGAGGGTGCGGCATTGCTCCAGCCTGGAGTCACCACGGGTGCAGCCACGCTTCAGCCCGGGAAACCGCAGGTGCGGCTATGCTCCAACTTGGAGCCACCGCAGGTGCTGCCATGCTCCAGCCTGGAGTTACCGTAGATGCAACAATGTCTCAATCCAGGACCACCAAGGGTGCTACCGGCCAGCTCAAGGACGTCAAGGCCTCTCCTCCTGAGCCAGACGCCGTCGTGGTCCCCCCTCCTCTTCTGCCAGACGCTGTCGTAGTCCCACTTCCTCCTCTGCCAGATGCCATTGTGGTCCCCCCTCCTCCTCTGCCAGATGCCGTCGTGGTTCCCCCGCTTCGACTCTCTTTCCTGTTGCTGGGTCTCCCAGTGAAGAAGCCGCCTCCCAGGCCACCCCTTTCATTCAGGTGGCTAAAGAACTCTGGTTGGCTACCTGATGGACTGAGCCATTGGGTTGGGTGGCCCATGCTCTCTGGCAGGCCACCAAACTCGGACCACCTTGCCATTTGCCAGGCCTGAACTGCCTGGCTCCTTGGCCCGAGGGGCCTAATTCTGTGTTTTCCCTTTTTGGTGTGGGTCTTGAGCAGGTTTTTTTCTTTTGTTCCCTCCTAGTCTGTTTCCTCCACCACCCACCCTGGGTGAGTTATTGTTATGTTCCTTCTGGGGGAAGGGGGGGGGCAGGCTCGTTCTTTTTCTTTTGGTGTTACCCTGGGGTGTCTTGATTCCACCCCTTGAGAGGGGGGGCTCTGTCATGAGCTGGGGTCTGGAGGTTCTGTCGAACCCAGCCTCGTGGCCCTTTCCCTGTATTTATATTTATCTGTTGCATTTTATGCCTCTTTTTGCCTATGTATCAATGCTCTGTTTGCCTTTTTTCCTGTTGTGCAGTGTTTGATTTTTATTTCTGCATTTTTAAATTAATACTTGAGTATGTTATTTTATTTTGTATTCCCAGTATTTTCCTCCCTCTGTTGACAGCTGTCAGAGACCTGCAGCTTTGTGTGGGCATGCTCTGACAGCTGTCAGTTTGGATTGCCCTCCTCTCACCACCTCAGCTAATTCCAATTTTGTATCTTCACTCTCTCCTGCCCGTTCAGGCGCCCACATCTGTTGTCAGTTTGGTTAATGGGTTTGCTCCCTATTTAAGGGCTCTATTTTTACTTCCATTTTGTCGCCGCTTTGGGTTAGTCATTCCTCGTCTCCACCAGAGCTCTGCTTGCTCTGGTGAGTTACTGTGTAAGTAATCTCTCTTTCATTGTCATCTTTGTTTTTGGACACCTTATTTGCACTTTTTATGTTGTTTTTTTGAGTTAATAAATCACATTAATTAACAGTTCAGCGCATGGGTCTCACATTCCTGCCCTGCAAGGGCAATTCATGACAGAAAGGGTTCCCATGATACAACATATTATTGCTAGAGGTGATTCTGAACAATAGAGCACATTCGGTTGTGTACTGTGTACTCTTCCTGGTCCACTGGAAGAATACAGACTACTTGACACATTGCAGCCCAAATCTCTCCATACAGGAGCCAAATACTTTCAGTTCCGTTTGACTGGGAAGCGGAAAAACAATAAATCCAGTTGACATGTAGCATAAATATAATAATAATAATAATAATAATAATAATAATAATAATAATAATAATAATTTTATTTATAGAGCACTTTTCACAGACAGTCACAAAGTGCTTAACATGGTAAAAATCAAAATAAAAACACAGGCACATAAAACAGTAAAACAAAGTAGACAATAAAAGCACATAAAAATACAATCGGCACATAGTTAAAAAGCCAGGCTAAAAAGGTGGGTCTTTAGTTGCTTCTTAAAAACACCAATGGAAGGTGCAGATCTAAGTTCAAAAGGTAAGGAGTTCCACAGTCTGGGAGCAACAGCAGCAAAGGCTCTGTCGCCTTTGGTTCTGAGCCTAGTACTAGGAACTACCAATAGATTCTGATGAGAAGACCTGAGAGACCTGCTGGGCTGGTGTAGATAGAGCAGGTCACTAATATAAAAAGGTGCCTCTTCATGAATGGCTTTGCAAGTAAGAACAAGAACTTTAAAATCAATTCTATAATTTACAGGAAGCCAATGCAAGGAGGCCAAAACAGGAGTGATATGACAGAATCTACTGGACCTAGTTAGTAATCTAGTAGCAGAGTTCTGGACTAACTGTAGGCGGTGTAAAGAGGATTTGCTAAGACATGTGAAAAGAGCATTACAGTAGTCCAAACGTGAAGAAACAAAGGCATGAATAATTTCAATTTCAATCTACATTTCAATCATTTTTTTACATTTCAATCAATCTTTATTTCGGATAGATTAAAAGTACAGATTAAAAGAAACTGAATAATATAACAAAGGGGGAAAGAAAATCCAACAAGGTCAAATTAGACAATAACTCCTCTGACTATACAGTTCAACATAAGTTATCTGAAATGGGTGATGGCTGAAGCCGCAGCTTATATTGCCCACCCATATTCCATCCAAGAATTCAAAAGAAAAACAAACAAGAGTGATTACAATTCAGAACAAAGCTAAGACAAAATGTGACAAAAAACTAAGCTACAACACAACACAGACTGGATATGACAATCCTTATGTGATTTTACATGTCGTCTTGTATATATGTTTGGAGTATTTCTTCCTTTAGTTTTTGTTTAAATTGTCCAAGCGTTGTACATGATTTTAATTCAGGTCCAAAATCGTTCCATAATCTGACTCCTTGCACTGAAACACAGTGTTGCTTGGTGGTAGTTCTCACTGAAGGTTTTTGAAATATACATGTTCCTCTGAAATGATATTGTTTCTCCCTTATTTGAAACAACTTTTGGATATTTGCGGGCAGTGATAGATTCTTCACTTTAAACATTATTACTGCAGTTTTAAAGTCAATCAGATCTTTCAACTTGAGAGCTTTTAATTTAAGAAAAAGTGGGTTTGTTGGTTCCCTGTAAGCTGCTTTGTTTATTATTCTAATAGCTCTCTTCTGAAGCATAAAGACTGGATATATGTTTGTTTTATATGTATTTCCCCATACTCCAGTACAATATGTCATGTATGGGAGCATTAATGAATGATACAAGGTATATAGTGTGGGTTGATTCAGCAAATATTTCACTTTGTGTAGTATTGCAATTGATTTGGATATTTTACCTTTAATATAATTAATATGTGACTTCCAACACAGTTTATTATCAATTATTACACCAAGAAATTTAGTTTTGGATACCCTTTCAATCTCTACACCATTTACACTGAGTTTAGATACTAAGTTGTTGTGATGGTTGTTAAAAACTATAAATTTTGTCTTACTTAAATTGAGTGTTAATTTGTTTGAATCAAACCACAGTTTAAGCTTTCCTAATTCCTTTCTGAGTGTATCCAAAAGTTGTTCCAAATTGCTTCCACTGCATAATAAATTAGTGTCATCGGCAAACAATATTAAATCCATTTTTTCTGAAACTTTACATATATCATTTATATACATATTGAATAACAATGGCCCCAAAACTGAACCCTGTGGGACTCCACAAGTAACCTTCAGTAACTGTGAGTTTTTGTTACCAACACATACATACTGATATCTATTCTTTAAGTAACTACTTAACCAGGACAGTGCTACCCCCCTAATACCACAATTTTGTAGTTTACTTAATAATAAATTATGATCGGTTCCAAGGTTGTCATAGCCAGGAGCGGCACTGGGGTTAAGCTCCCAGTGCTTATAAAATGCTCCTTACGGCGTGCGTCTCGAAAAGCCTCTGCCAACCAAGTCCAACTCCTAGCCTGCCCGTGTGGTTTAGTCTCTAAGCCCAGCGGAACTGCTTTTACTAATAGGAGAAGGGGCGAGGGCGGATCTCTGGCGCCTTAAAACCAGATGCTTCGGGTAGATGGTGGCTCATCAACCTGGGAAGGTAGCCCATCTAGGGGAAGGTAAACCCTGATTTCAAACCTCCGCTGCCTTGCGACACACCCAGTCACGGGAAAGGCTTCGGGAGTCAACCCTGAGGAAAAATCCGGAGTCGGAGCCCCTAAGGCAGTTCTCTGTTGTGCTCAACATCGTTCTGGCAGCTCCTGCGACGGTGCTGGTGCCAAACTATAGCAGCCCTGCTGTTCCTTTGGATTCATCAGTGACGTGGAGAGGGGGGACATGCTGCATGGGTAACATCTTGTCCTCCATATCTTCCTGCCCAGGCTTGAATCCTACCAACGCCCAACGCTGGAAGGTAGAACACCGGTGCGCATCGGCCTGTTCAGCCACAGGCGGTGCTATTCCAGTGAGTAGACATTTAAGATTCTCTTCCATGGTCATCATAGACCGACGGAAGCCGACGAAATTATGATCCACTGTATCAAATGCTTTTTTAAGATCCAGGAATACCCCAACTGAATACTCTTTATTTTCAACGGCAGTTGATATTTTTTCTATAAATTCCATTAGAGCAAATGCAGTTGTCCTCTTGTGTCTGAACCCATATTGCTGCTCACACAATAAATTATTCTTCAGTATGAAGTTGTCAGTTCTCTCATAGAATATTTTTTCAAGTATCTTGGAAAATTGCGGCAATAGTGAAATTGGTCTATAGTTTGAAACTTCCCCTCTGTCACCCGTCTTGTATATCGGAATTACTTTAGCTATTTTCATTGCATTGGGAAATACACCTGTTTGGAGAGACAGGTTACAGATATACGTCAGTGGTTTCACTAAGCATTCAATAATAGTTTTGACTAAGAGCATGTCAATACCATCACAGTCCATAGATGTTTTACTTTTAAACGATTTAACAATTTCAATGACCTCTCTCTCGTCTGTGTTCTTTATGAAAATGGAGTCTTTTATAGCAGTGTTATTGCTTATTGTATCACCTGTAGGCGCCGTAGTGGGTATTTCTCGAGCCAAATTAGGACCAATGTTAACAAAAAAGTTATTAAATTCATCTGCAGGTGAAGCTGCATTCACACTCTGTGTCGTTTTATTATTTTTTGAAAAATTGGTTGGGTAGCTTGTATTTCTGTTTTTATTTCCAAGAATATTGTTAAATATTGTCCATGTATTTTTAATATTGTCTCTGTTTTTCTCCAGATCTTTACTGTAATAGTCTCTTTTACTACATCTTATTATATATGTTAACTTATTTTTGTATGTTTTATACCGCTGCTCTGCTTCTTTTGTCCTTTTCTTTAGGAAAGCTTTATATAATAAATTTTTCTTTTTACACACCTTTTGTAATCCTTTGGTTACTACAACTCCTTCTATTGATGTCTGTCTTGATGAGTTTACTCCAATCGACCTTTGTGAGTTAGACAAAATAGTTTCCTCATCCAAACCTTCAACTTGTCTTTTAGACCCTATTCCTACCAGGTTATTTAAAGAAGTCTTCCCACTTATTGGTAGCCTTATTCTTCATATAATCAATTCTTCATTAACTTTAGGCCATGTACCGCAGGCTTTTAAAACGGCTGTAATTAAACCCTTACTCAAAAAGCCAACGCTAGATCCAGGAGCTTTAGTTAACTATAGACCAATCTCTAATCTCCCTTTCATTTCAAAAATCTTAGAAAGAGTTGTTGCTACGCAATTATTTGACCACCTGCAGGGAAATGGTTTACTTGAAGAGTTTCAATCTGGGTTTAGAATCCATCATAGTACTGAAACAGCCTTAGCGAAGGTCACTAACGACCTCCTCATTGCATCTGATAATGGACTAGTTTCTGTACTTGTCCTTTTAGATCTTAGTGCAGCTTTTGATACTATTGATCATAATATTCTACCTGATAGATTAGAACACTATGTTGGACTTAATGGAACTTCGTTGCAATGGTTTAGATCTTATTTATCTGATAGGTTCCAGTTTGTTCATGTAAATGATGAGTTTTCTTTCAGCTCAAAGCTTAGTCATGGAGTTCCACAGGGATCTGTGCTAGGCCCTACTCTTTTTAGTTTATATATGCTTCCTTTAGGCAACATTGTTAGAAAGCACTGTATACATTTTCATTGTTATGCAGATGACACACAATTATACCTGTCAATGAAGCCAGATGATACTAATCAATTAGTCAAGTTAGAAGCCTGTCTTAAGGAAATCAAAGCTTGGATGACTTGTAATTTCCTGCTATTAAATTCAGATGAGACTGAAGTCATTCTTGTTGGTCCAAAAAACCTTAGAAATTCCTTTCCAAATCAAACTTTCAGTTTGGATGCAGTTACTCTTTCTCTTAATAGTTCTGTGAGGAACCTTGGAGTTATTTTTGATCAGGATTTGTCCTTCAATTCACATATTAAATTTGTTTCTAAGACTGCCTTCTATCATTTGCGTAATATTGCCAAGATTAGGAGCATCTTGTCTCAGAGTGATGCTGAGAAGCTGATCCACGCTTTTGTTAGCTCGAGATTAGATTATTGTAATTCTTTATTATCAGGCTGTCCTAAAACATCTTTTAAAAGTCTTCAGCTGATCCAAAATGCTGCAGCAAGAGTTTTAACAGGTACTAGAAAGAGAGATCATATCTCTCCGGTTCTGGCCTCCCTTCATTGGCTTCCCATAGAGTTTAGAATTAAGTTTAAAATCCTTCTTCTTACTTACAAAGCTCTAAACAATCAGGCTCCTTTTTATTTAAAAGATCTGATACTACCGTATCACCCTAACAGAGCACTACGCTCCCAAAATGCAGGATTACTTGTAATACCTAGAATCTCCAAAAGTACAATGGGAGGCAGAGCCTTCAGTTATCAAGCTCCTCTCCTGTGGAATCAGCTGCCAATCTGGATTCGGGAGTCAGACTCGATCTCTGTTTTTAAGAATAGGGCTAAAACCTACCTTTTTGATATAGCCTACAATTAGGGAGGGATCATGTGTTTCTGAACCCTCCCTTAGTTATGCTGCTAATAGGTTTAGTCAGCCGGGGGACCTCCAGTAATGCACTGGGCCTCACTCCTTTCCTCACTCTCTATGAAATATTTTTTTTTTTGCTGGTCATTAACATTTGTTTGTTCTCTCCCATAGATTGAGTCCCCATCGTGCTGTTTGCTCTCTACATGTCTGTTCTTTTCTTCTTCTCTATCCCCTCACCCCCCAGCCAGTCGCAGCAGATGACTGCCCCTCCCTGAGCCTGGTTCTGCTGGAGGTTTCTTCCTGTAAAAAGGGAGTTTTTCCTCTCCACCGTCGCCAAGTGCTTGCTCACAGGGGATCGCCTGATTGCTGGGGTCTTTCTGCAACTGTGGGGGTTCCCCCCTACAGTTGATAGTGCTATGAGATGACTGTTGTTGTGAAATGGCGCTATATAAATAAAGTTGAATTGAATTGAATTGAATTGAATTGGTTAACCATGGCTTATCGGCAAATTTATGTTTTGTGGAGAAGTGTGGAAGGACGAGGCTGAGTTTATTTCTCAAGTCCAGTTTTATTCACATTCACATTCTCCAACATCCAAAAACAGAAAGAGAGTGAATCCCCCAACATCTGTCCCTTTTATACCCCAGGACATCAAAGCACACAGTCACATTGTCTTTTAATCCGAAATCACAATGCATCCCCTTCCAGGCCTTCTCGCCTCCACCTAAAGTCCTGGTGGTCAGGAAATCCTTCAAGGCCATCTCTTTGCATACAAAAGGCCAGATTTCACATCCTCCTGTTACCCCTAGGAGGTTAAGTCCTTTTGTTCCTCTGAGACGTGAAGCACACAGTAAGCATACAGTAATACACATGTGAAGCATATGAAACCCACATATGTGCACCACATGACCCCCCCCCAAACGTCTAAGATGGAACAACATAACCACAGATTGCATGTCATAATAAAATCACTACATATCAGTCCACGTGCCGCTTGGGCCTCAGCCTTCTCCCGTATTTGCTGTAAGCAGGCTGTACCACCTCCGCGGCGTTTTCCTGCTGTGGAGCTGCTGCCTGAGGATGAGAACTGTTAGTCAACCTCTATGGGTGTTCTGGGGAATGCTCTCTAGGGGGTCTGCCGCGCCAAGGATCCTTAGCCAACTGCACAACTTCGTCAGCCACCACAAAAGCGGGTTTGAGTCTGTTAATGCCAATCATTTCTTTTCTGCCCCCCAAATCTAGCAAAAAATGCCTATCCCCTGTTTCCAGCACTCTATATGGTCCGTCATAAGGTGGGCGTAAAGGTGGACGATGGGCATCATGTCTGACAAAAACAAACTCCGCATTTTTTAAAGCCTTAGGCACAAAAACACGTGGAAAATTGTGGTGAACGGGGCCAGGTAGCGTGCTCGGGCCCGTGCTATTCTGTAACCGCTGAGCCGGGGAGCACTCTGGCGCTGGATTATCTGGGAGAAATTCCCCGGGCAGCCGAAGTGGCTGTGCGAAAACTAGCTCAGCTGGGGAGGCTTCTAAATCCTCTTTAGGTGCAGAACGCAACCCCAATAAAACCCATGGCAGCTTGTCCACCCAATTTGCATCCGTAAGCGACGCTCTGATAGCCACCTTCAATGACCTGTGAAAACGTTTGCATAACCCGTTAGCCTGCAGGTTGTACGCGGTCGTGCGGTGGATCGTTGCCCCCAGGCTGCGGGCCATCGCTGACCAAAGTTCGGCAACAAATTGAGGGCCTCTGTCGGACATAATGTCCGACGGGGCTCCAAAACGCGCTACCCATGCCATTAAAAACGCGCGTGCTACCTCCTCGGCTGTGGTTGACAACAGCGGAACCACTTCCGGCCAGCGCGTAGTGCGGTCAACCATTGTCAGAAGATGTGTGCACCCTTGTGAGGGCGGGAGGGGGCCTACGAGGTCCACGTGGACATGATCAAACCTTTTAGCTGGGATGTGAAACGGCTCCAAGGGAGCTCTCGTGTGTCTATGAACCTTGGCCCACTGACAAGCCATGCAGGCTGCCGCCCACTGTCTAACTTGTTTGCGCAGGCTCGGCCATACAAATTTCTCCCCTACCATTTTGACCGAAGCGCGCACTCCCGGGTGCGCCAGAGAGTGGATCGAGTCAAGAACGCGGCGGCGCCACGCGGCTGGAACCACAGGACACGGTCGCCCAGTGGAGACATCGCAGATTAGGGGGGGGCATACCGTCTTGCAGCACCCTGCTCTCCAGCCTTAACCCTGTTGGTCCAGACTGGAGCGCTCGCACATCCGTGTCGCTAACCTGCTCCGCGACCATGGCTGCATAATCTATCCCCACGCGGACCGGGTCCACGAGCACTTCCGCGTCGCTAACCTGCTCCGCAGCCATGGCTGCAGAATCTACCTCTATGCGGGCTGGAGCCGCCACGGCGCACGAGAGGCAGTCCGCCACTACATAAGTTTACTCGCCACATGCTGGATATCGGAAGTAAACTCCGATATCGCGGCCAGCTGTCTCTGCTGCCGGCCCGACCAAGGTTCTGAAATCTTGGCCATCGCGAAAGTCAGCGGCTTGTGGTCAACGAACGCAGTGAAACGGCGTCCTTCCAGCCAGAACTGGAAGTGGCGAATGGCCAAGTGGAGAGCTAACAACTCCCTGTCGAATGTGCTGTATTTTCGTTCGCTGTCGCACAGGGTCTTGCTGAAAAAGGCGAGCGGTTGCCAGGCTCTGGCTACATACTGTTCCACGACCGCCCCTATGGCCACATCTGACGCGTCAGTAGTGAGCGCCATGCAGGCCGCTGGGACTGGATGTGCTAACAACGCAGCGTTTGCCAGGGCTGTTTTGACTTCAAAGAATGCGCGCTCTCGCTCCGGAGACCATTCGACTTTATTTGTGGATTTTTGTTTTTTTGAGTGCAGCATACAATGGTTGCATGAGCTGCGCTGCACGGGGGAGGAAACGGTTATAAAAATTCACCATTCCCAAAAACTCCTGTAACGCTTTGACCGTTTGTGGTTGGGGAAAATTTGTTACTGCGCGCACTTTGTCAGGCAGAGGAACCGCTCCTTCTGGGGAGACGCGATGCCCCAAAAAATCAATCTGCGTCACCCCGAACTGACACTTCGCTGGGTTGATTATTAACCCGTGCTCTGCCAACCTCCGGAAAACTGCCGTGAGGTGGTTTTCGTGTTCGTCTTCAGACGCGCTGGCTACCAATATGTTGTCCAGGTAGACGAACACGAAAAGGAGATCGCGCAAAACCGCGTCCATCATGCGTTGGAACGTCTGCGCCGCGCCTTTAAGCCCAAACGGCATGCGCAAAAACTCGAAAAGCCCGAAAGGAGTTATTACTGCTGTTTTGGGTATGTCCTCAGTGCGCACTGGGACCTAGTGGTAATCGCGTACCAAGTCTATTTTAGAAAAAAAGCGCGCCCCCGCCAAATGAACTGAAAAATCTTGGATGTGCGGGATCAGGTAGCGGTCGTGCGCTGTAGCGTTGTTCAGCCTGCGGAAATCACCGCAAGGTCGCCACGAGCCATCAGCTTTCGGGACCATGTGAAGCGGTGAGGCCCATGGGCTCTTCGAACGCCTGATGATGCCCAACCTTTCCAGGTTGGTGAACTCCTCGCGCGCTATGGTCAGTTTAGCTGAATCCAAGCACCGAGCTTTTGCAAAAACGGGCGGTCCAGTGGTAGTAACAAAATGTTCCACCCCGTGTTTAGCCACGGTCGCCGAAAATGTTGGGACCGTGAGTGCTGGGAACTGAGTGAGGAGTGTGTGGAACTTACCACCTGCGGCTGTGACGTTGGCTTGTGCTGTTGGCGGGGCCACTCTAGCTGTACAGGGAATAGAATAAAAAAAGAGTGCATTAACCAGGCGTCTGTTAGCAAGATCAACCAACAAACCATGTGAGCACAAAAAATCAGCCCCTAACATGTTGAAATTGACTGCCACTATGACGAAAGTCCACTCGAATGTACGGCCATGTAAAGACAGAAGCAGAGTCCTCTCACCGAAGGTCTTAATCGCCCAGCCGTTCGCTGCTGACACCCCGGGACCACTGGAAGGCGCCAACCGGTCAGCGTAGGAAGGTGTGATGAAACTCAGCTGGGAGCCTGTATCCACGAGGAAATGCCTCCCCGAGCGCACATCCCTCAAGTAGAGCAGCTTGTTCTCTTTTCCGATGGCCGCAGCTGCTACCGACTCCCGGTCTTGGCGTTTCCCGAGCGTTTGAAATGGCACGGTGGAATGCACTTGCGTGCCCTCTCTGCCAAGCGGCGATGGTAGAAGCAAAGGACGTCGTCTGCTCTGTGTTTCATGGCCCCTGCCGCCGCCGTCGTCGGTGAGTCTGGTGCTACAGACTCTGGCCCCCTGCCATCTCCAGACATTGCGCCTAGCTCCGCTGCCGCAGCCGTAGCCACGTGCCGTTTATTGGCGTCGACGAGTCGTTGCACCTCCCGGCCCAGCTCGTGGTAGTCTCGTCGGGCCAACAGTGGTGAACTGGCCAGGGTCACTCTCACCGCTGACGGTAGGGTCCTGAGGAAAAGGTGGGTGAAGATGAAGTTATCATCTTCGGAGTCTCTCAAACTCAACATCTTCCCCATCAGGTCTGCAGGTCTGTCGCTCTCAAATTCAGTCAGCACCAGGAGCCTCTCTGCTCGCTCCTCCACCGAGGGGGTGAAGTAACGGATGAGTGCAGCCTTCAACGTGCTGTACTTGTTGCTGTCCGGCGGGTGGTTGATCAGGCTCTTCACTCGCTGGGCTGTGTGGTTGTCCAGCTTTGCAACCACATGGTAGAACTTTGTGGCGTCTACTGAAATCCTCCGGAGGTGGAACTGTGCCTCAACTGCGTTAAACCAGGAGCGCGGATTGTTCTGCCAGAAGTCCGGTAGCTGAACTGTGGCTGCATTCGTTTGGCTGGCTCCTGACGAGTCTGGCTTGGGAGAATCGCCTCCGCTCATGATACGTCTTAGGGTCACCAGTGTGGAGAAGTGTGGAAGGACGAGGCTGAGTTTATTTCTCAAGTCCAGTTTTATTCACATTCACATTCTCCAACATCCAAAAACAGAAAGAGAGTGAATCCCCCAACATCTGTCTCTTTTATACCCCAGGACATCAAAGCACACAGTCACATTGTCTTTTAATCCCAAATCACAATGCATCCCCCTCCAGGTCTTCTTGCCTCCACCTAAAGTCCTGGTGGTCAGGAAATCCTTCAAGGCCATCTCTTTGCATACAAAAGACCAGATTTCACATCCTCCTGTTATCCCGAGGAGGTTAAGTCCTTTTGTTCCTCTGAGACTTGAAGCATACAATAAGCATACAGTAATAAACATGTGAAGCATATGAAACCCACATATGTGCACCACAGTTTAAGCTTTTTCTTTACTAATGGACAATTTTTTTCATAAAGAGTGGTTACAATGCTAATAAATGTGTCATAGGCTTCATTTACATCTCATACATAGACTTTTGTCCAGTCTTGCTTCAGCAAGTCCTCTTTAAAAGAACTGATTGCATTTTAGATAAGATAAGATAAGCCTTTATTAGTCCCACAACGGGGAAATTCCAGGATTGCAACAGCACAGGGATAGCAACACTCAGAGCAACAATCAGAAGGCAAGAAAAAAAAAGCAAGCAAGCAAGAGCAGCTAATATGCATATGTACATATTACTATAAAATATATATATACACACACACAGACACACAGTGCAGAGCATTGTAGCTGGATGGAATAAATATATGAATATATAAACACACAGCACGGAGCATTGTAGCTAGATGGAATAAATATGTAAATATATAAACACACCCAGTGCAGAGCATTGTTGCTAGATGGGATGAAACAGCACAACCGTCTACTTAGTTATCCTACATGGTATGGTTATGTGCCCATACATATTCACACCCTCCATAGCGACCGGTATTTTCCTAGTTGTATGCCGGAGGGGACCATTGTGTAAGTCTATTGCATCTTTTGCATTCAAAAAACTATTAGGTTGTTACGTCTTTTTGCTATCTCTGCGAGCAGCCCTGCTTAGGTTGTACAGTCTGACAGCCGTTGGTAGGAAGGACCTGCGAAACCTCTCGGTTGTGCACCTGGGATGATGTAGTCTGCTGCTAAATGAGCTCCTCAGTGCATTCAGTATGTCCTGCATAGGGTGGAACTCGGACTCCAGCAGAGATGACAGTTTAGCCACCGTCCTTCTCTCTCCTATCTCCTCCACCAGATCAAGGCGCTGCCCCAGGACAGAGCTAGCTTTCTTGATCAGTTTGTTCAGTCTCTTCCTATCGGCTGCTGTAATGCCACTGCCCCAGCAGACCACTCCAAAAGTGATGGCTGATGCCACCACCGTGTCATAGAATGTCTTCAGCAGCGCCCCTTGTACACCAAAAGACCTGAGTCTCCTCAGCAGGAACAGCCTGCGCTGTCCCTTCTTGTAGAGTGCGTCAGTATTGTGTGACCAGTCTAGTTTATTGTTCAGATGAACACCGAGGTACTTATAGGATGTCACCATCTCGATGTCTGTTCCCTGTATATTTACTGGTGCTGTGAGGGGTTGCCCATGCCTGCGGCAGTCCACCACCAGCTCCTTAGTTTTCCTCGCGTTGATCTGGAGGCAGTTCCGATGGCACCAGTCCATGAAGTCCTGGATAAGCCCTCTGTACTCAGCTTCATCTCCATTGGAGATGAGGCCAACGATCGCAGAGTCATCAGAGAACTTCTGTAGATGGCAGTGTGTTGTGTTGTGTGAGAAGTCCGCAGTATAAAGAGTGAACAGGAAGGGAGCCAGCACCGTTCCCTGGGGGGCCCCCGTGCTACCGATGATCGTGTCGGACACACAGTCCCGGGTTCTCACAAACTGAGGCCGGTTCGTGAGGTAGTCCAGGATCCATGATGACAGGTGCTGGTCCACCCCTGCGCGCAGCAGCTTGTCCTTCAGGATCATCGGTTGGATGGTGTTGAAAACACTGGAGAAGTCAAAGAACATGATCCTCACCATATTCCCGGGCATCCTCAAGATGGCGCCCACAGCGGTCGACATGGTGCTTCGCTGCGCTCTTTGTTTGTTTTTGTTTGTCAATTGTGTGTCTGCTTGCACTTATACCCGTGAAGAACTTCTAAATATCAGGACTTTGACCCCCACGGACCTCCTCCCAGTTTTTCTAGCCCCTGCCGCCGATCTGGTTTATTGTTTGGCTCGGAAAGTGAGACGGCGGAAGAGAGGAAGACGAGCGGGCGCTCTCGTACGACTTCGCAGGAGAGGCTCGCGAACGGCGCTGCCTGGCATATTTCTGTCCAATACCAACTCTCTCTCTAACAAGGTGGATGAACTGAGACTGCTGATGCGTTTTAAGGACCTCGCCTCCTCAGCTGTCCTCTGCTTTACTGAGACCTGGCTCTGGGAAAATATACCGGACAGCGCGCTGCGCCTCGACGGCTTTCAGCTCTTCCGTGCTGATCGTGACACAGAGCTTTCCGGCAAGACCACAGGAGGCGGAGTCTGCTTCTACATCAACTGCAACTGGTGCTCTGATGTAACGGAAATTTCCAAACACTGTTCTCCTGCCTTGGAATTTCTTGTTATCAATTGCAAGCCCTTCTATTCCCCGCGGGAGTTTGCTTCTTTCATACTCATCGCTGTGTACGCCCCTCCCGACGCGGACACGCGCGAAGCTCAGCGCGTGCTCGCGGATCACATTCAACACACAGAGCGGAGTTTTCCAGACTCGCTGATTATTGTGGCTGGCGACTTTAATCAGTGCAATCTGAGCCACGATCTCCCCCGCTACAAACAGTTTATTAAATGCCCCACCAGAGGATTAAACACACTGGATCACTGTTACACCACAGTGAAAGACGCATATCGCGCTGTCCCTCGAGCTGCGCTGGGATTATCTGATCACGTGATGGTTCACCTCATTCCCACATACAGACAGAGATTGAAGCTCACTAAACCTGTTGTGAGCACTACGAAGATACGGACCAGTGATGCTGAGGAGAAGCTGGAAACGTGCATGGAAATATCTGACCGGGGCATGCTTAAAGGAGCCACGCATGATCTGGATGAGTACACGGACACTGTGAACTCATATATCCACTTTTGTGAAGAGAACATTCTTCCATCACGCACCAGGGTGAGTTACTCTAATGACAAACCCTGGTTCACAGCTAAGCTCAGACAGATCAGGAAGGAGAAGGAAGCAGCGCTGAAAAGTGGAGACAGGGACTGCTACAGGGAGGTTAAATACCGGTTTAACAGAGAGCTGAAGAGGGCTAAATCTCTATACTCAGAGAGACTCCAGCAGCAGTTCACTGCTAATGATTCGGCTTCCGTGTGGAGAGGACTGAGGCAAATCACCAACTATCGACCTAAGGCTCCTAAAGGTCAGGATGACAAAGCCCTTTGTCAGAGACTGTCCCAACACTATGCCCGTTTTGACACCTCGTCATCTGTGTCCAACTCCCCCCCTCCCTCCAGCTCCACAGCCTCCACATTCCCTACTTCATTTAAGGCACCCCCCCTCCTCCCCCCCTCCCCTTATCATCAGTGAGCAGGATGTGCTCAAACAGTTCTCCAGACTGAACCCGCACAAGGCCCCCGGCCCAGACGGCGTGTCTCCCTCCACCCTGAGACTCTGTGCGAAACAGCTGGCTCCTGTATTCACAGACATTTTTAACACCTCCCTTAAGTTATGCCACGTGCCGTCCTGCCTCAAATCCTCCACCATCATCCCTGTCCCCAAGAAGCCACGGATCACTGGACTTAATGACTACAGACCTGTAGCGCTCACCTCTGTAGTCATGAAGTCCTTTGAGCGCCTGGTCCTGTCCCACCTCAAGTCCATCACCACCCCTCTCCTGGACCCGCTGCAGTTTGCCTACCGAGCCAACAGGTCTGTAGACGATGCAGTCAACCTGGCCCTCCACTCCATCCTGCAGCACCTGGACTCCCCGGGAACCTACGCCAGGATCCTGTTTGTGGACTTCAGCTCCGCATTCAACACCATCCGCCCCGCTCTGCTCCGGGACAAGCTGTCCCTGCTCAACGTGCCTGACTCCCTCTGCAGGTGGATCATCGACTTCCTGACGGACCGGAGGCAGCATGTGCGGCTGGGAAAGACTGTCTCAGACTATACTAGCATCAGCACCGGATCACCCCAGGGCTGTGTACTTTCCCCCCTACTCTTCTCCCTTTACACCAACTCCTGCACCTCCAGCCACCAGTCTGTCAAGTTGATCAAGTTTGCGGACGACACCACCCTCATCGGGCTCATCTCCAACGGCGACGAGTCCGCCTACAGGAGAGAGGTGGCCCAGCTGGCGTCCTGGTGCGACAATAACAACCTGCAGCTGAACGCTCTGAAGACAGTGGAGATGATTGTAGACTTCAGGAAAGTCACAACCCCTCTGCCCCCCCTCACCCTCTCAGGCTCTCCCATCACCACTGCTGATTCCTTCCGCTTCCTAGGCACTACCATCACCAGGGACCTCAAATGGGAGCTGACCATCAGCTCACTCATCAAAAAAGCCCAGCAGAGGATGTTCTTCCTGCGGCAGCTGAGGAAGCTCAAGCTACCCACCAAGATGTTAGTGCAGTTCTACACAGCCATCATCGAGTCCATCCTCACCACCTCCATAACCGTGTGGTACGCAGGAGCCACTGCCAGGGACAGACTAAGGCTGCAGCGCGTCGTGCGCACTGCTGAGAAGGTGATCGGCTGCAAGCTCCCATCTCTCCAGGATCTGTACATCTCCAGGACCCGGAGGCGTGCTGGCCGGATCATAGCCGATCCCTCACACCCTGGTCACGTACTGTTTGCCCCCCTCCCCTCTGGTAGAAGACTTCGGTCCATCCAGACTAAAACCTCCCGTCACATGAACAGCTTCTTCCCCTCTGCCATTAGACTGCTGAACACTAAGTGACTCTCGTGCACCATGTACAGCAGCTCAACCAGACTCATGTTAATCATCACTGTTTTCTTCCTGCATTACCGACTGCACTATATAGTTCTCCACAGTATCTGCTGCTGGCTAATATATATTTTAACTGTTGACCAGTATCACTTAATCTTATCCTACACTTTATTACATGTATAGTTTATTTCTCTTATCTTATCATGTTTAATGTTGCAGCACTGTACCGAGACAAATTCCTAGTTTGTGTACTACATGAACAATGGCAATAAACCTGATTCTGATTCTGATTCTGATTCTGATTCTCCAGGTGGGACAGAGAACGGTGAAGGAGGAAGATCACCGCATCCTCCACCCCAATGCCATGCTGGTAGGCGAACTGGAGTGGATCCATCGCTGGTTCCACCAGGGGGCGGAGGTGAGCAAGGAGCAGTCTCCCCAGGGTCTTCATCAAGTGGGACGTCAAGGCTACCGGTCTGTAGCTGTTCAGGTCTTTGGGGTGGGAAGTTTTTGGTACAGGTACCACACAAGATGTTTTCCACAGCTGTGGTACCCTCCCCAGCTTCAGGCTCAGGTTGAAGATGTACGTCACAATCCCACACAGCTGGTCTGCACAGGACTTGAGGAGCTTTGCGCTGATGCCGTCCGGTCCCGACGCCTTCCTCGCCTTGATCTTCCTCAGCTCCATCCTCACCTGGGTCCTGGTCAGGGTCAGGATGGGGGGCTGTGTGTTGGGAGTGGGGGGGTGTTGGTGGAGTGGGGAGTGGGCAGCAGGACTTGATTTCTTTAGAGGCAGCAGTGGTTGTTGTGCAGTCAGGGGGGAGGGCGGTTGGTCAAACCTATTGAAAAACAGATTCAGGTTGTTCGCCCACTCCCTGCCCCCCGTGGCCTGGGGGGAGGTATTCTGGAGCCCAGAGATGGTTTTGAGGTTTCTCCAGACCCTGCTGATGTCGCTCTGTTGCAGCTTGTCCTCCATCTTCTTCCTGAAGCTGTCCTTGCCTTCTCTGATCTTTCTCCTCAGCTCCCTCTGTACAGACTTCAGCATCTCCCTGTTCCCCGACCTGAAGAGCCTCTTCTTCTCTCTCAGAAGTGTTTTTATCTCAGGGTTGATCCAGGGTTTGTTGTTTGAGCAACACCGTATGGTCTTGGTGGGAACGGATTTGTCCACAACGAAGCTGAGGTAGTCCGTGAAGGTGTGAGTGAGGCCATCGATGTCCTCAACATGTGGATCGCAGAGCTGCTTCCAGGCGGTGGCTTCAAAACAGCCCTTTAGAGTGTCCATTGCCTCCTCAGACCATAACTCCACTGTGCGCATGGCCGGAGGTTGTCTGTGCACTAGGGGTTTGTACACCGGCCGGAGATGAACCAAGTTGTGATCCGATCTCCCAAGTGGGGGGAGTTGTGATGAGGTGTACGCCTCCTTAGTGTTTGCGTAGAATAAGTCCAGTGTTTTATTGTCTCTAGTGTGGCATGTGACATACTGGGTGAACGTGGGTAGAATGGGAGACAGTGAAACATGGTTGAAATCGCCTGAGATGAGGAGAAGAGCATCTGGGTGTTCTGTCTGCAGCCTGCTGGTTACTGAATGGATGACGTCACGCGCTGTCCCAGCGTTCGCTGTCGGATTTGCATAAACAACAATGCAGATCACGTGTGAGTGTTCTCTCGGGAGATATGTAGGCCGCATGCTAACAGCTAGCAACTCAATGTCTTTGCTGCAGTGTCGTTGTTTAACAGTGATATGTCCCGGTCTGCACCAGTTGTTGTTAACATACAATATCACTCCACCGCCCCTTGCTTTGCCACTGTCTGGTGTTCGGTCTGCCCGTATCATGTGGAAACCCTCCAGCTCAATGTTAGCATCTGCTGCTAGTTCAGTTAGCCACGTCTCAGAAAACAAAAGGAGAGAGCACTCCCGATATGTGCTATCGTAACGGCAGATAGCCGCTAGCTCATCTACCTCTCCCAGTAATGACCGTACATTTCCCATGACAATAGATGGAAGCGAGGGTCTGTACCTTATATTTTTTGTCCTCCGCCTTACTCCAGCCCGGCAGCCGCGGCGTTTTCACCTCAGTTCTCTCGGTATGTCGAGTTTTTCCAATGGGACCGAGTGGCGGTTGAATGCTAGCAGCTCTTCCCTGCTGTATCATATCCTGCTATAAACAGTGGCTCCATCCACCGGCTCAGGAGACATTTGGGACAATCTGTGTGTCCATGATATAAGTGGAGTGAAAAAAAGACGGATCAAAAAGAGAGAGGAAGGGAAAAAGACTCGGAATCGAGCCGCTGTTGCAAAGGGCGGCCGACTCGTGTGGCGCCGGGAGAAAAAAAAAATAAATTGTGATTTGTGTCTGAATGATTTTAAAATTTTTTCTGTATTGGCCCCCGTGTGGCCATGGATAAGTGCAAAGGTTGGCAAGTGGTCACTTATATCATTTATCAATAATCCACTTTCTATTTTCTTATCAATAACATTGACAAACAGGTTGTCAATAAGTGTAGCAGTGTGAACTGTGATTCTACTGGGATGTGTTATTGTGGGATATAGACTCATACTGTACATAGAATTCATGAACTCTGTAATTACATTTTGTTGATATGGATTTAGTAAGTCAATATTGAAATCTCCACAAATTGCTACCATTTTCTTACTAGTAATATTATTGTACAGCTCGACTAATTTATTTCTGAATGTCTCAATGCAAGTTCCCGGCGTTCTATATATACAACTTATAATTAGATTTTTTGTTTTATCTTGGTCAATCTCAACAGTAACACATTCCAAAATCCCTGGTAGTGCAAAGGACATTCCATTTACAAGCTTACACCTATACAGGTCATCAATTTACAGTGCAACACCACCACCCTTTTTTTGAGATCTGTTAATATGAAACATCTGATATCCCTCTATTGCCATCAGGGGAGCCTGCTCTTCATTAGCTGTTTTAAATAGTCCTGAATCTGTGGAAAGTTTTTGTTAAGACTTCTGCTGTTGAAGTGTATTATTGATAGTTTACCATCTAGTTGCACTTGACTTTTGAATTGCTTTTCGATGTAATATTCACAATGATTATGAATATTATTGAAAAAGTGGTTATCAGGATCAATATCATTTTCCAACTCTTGTAGTTTATGTTCAGCATAATGGCATATTTTCAGAGTTTGAATTTCCTCACTCTGTGTCAAATGACTTCCTCCAACTGGGGATAATTGATGTCTACTCAAGTCAGTCATAAGTTTTTGTTTGTTTTGTTTATTTTTTTTAAGTACATTGACATGGTATGTCAAAAGAACTATTCTTGCCGTGTGTGTGGATATGGATTTTTATAGTCTCTTAATTTTCTTAAACAGTGTTCATCTGTATTTATTTATGTCAGTAACATCTCTGATCATTATACTCTTTGCATCCTCAGGTGTTCCATTTAGTTTGATCCAAACTCTACAATTTCTTGTCCATGTTGCCTGTATCTTATTTTGTCTTTTCAGCATCTGTGCTTGCCGTGCTATTTCAGCATTAGTTTTTGTTAGATGTTCATTTAGGTAAACTTCTGTTCCCCGTAGCTTTCTGGCCTGCCTCAGTATGCCATTCTTTACCCTTCTGTTCACAAAGTGCATCACAATTGATTTCTTTGTTTTATTATCTTTTCTGGGTAAAGCATAACAGGCTGAAATTGCATTTGCTTCTACCTTTATATCTCTACTATCAAGGAACTGAAGCACCTGGTTTTCCAGGGAGACTGATTCACTCAGGGGAACATCCTCTCCTCTCAATCCTGCTGTAGCATGAGCATATGATTGATATTTAATGTCTAGTCCACTTATAATTAAATCATCCATACGAGAATATTGTTCAAGATCCTCGATGCGTCGCTCCAAGTCTGTAATTTTTTTGTCTTTTTCCTTAATTGTTCATTTTAATTCTCGGACTTCTTCCATTAGCCCTAATATTTTAGCCTGCTGACTAGCCTCTTTGGTCAGTTCTTCTGACAAGAAGTTCAGAGATTTTTTGATCTCTTCCATTTCCTCTTTCTTTGGTGGCATTTTTACTGACCTGTGGATAGTAAAACAATCTCTGCTGGTGTCGCCGGTATCCGATCCGTCCGACCTCGAATCCAGCTGGACCTCAGCTAGCCCCCTCCGCTGCTAGTCCTGCTGCTTACCGCCGCCGTAACCGAGCTCCTGTCCAGCCGGGGTACCGGAAGCTCCTCCACCGAGTCCCGCCGCCCACCATTGCTGCAGCCGAGCTCCGATCCTGCTTCTGTCCAGCTGGGGTCCCGGTAGATCCTCCGCTGAGCCCCGCCACCTACCGCCGTCTGCCTCAGTAGTTCCTCCGCCGAGCCCCGCCGCTGCAACTGGGCTCCGACTCCGGCTGGGGCCCCGGTGGTCCTCCATTGGTCCCTGTCTCCCACCACCACTGCAGTTGAACTCCAATCCAGCTCCCGTCCAACTGCTGCCTCGGCTTGTTCCTCCAGCGAGCCCCAATCACCGGGGACAGAGTCGCTTCTCCATGTCAGTGCTAGGTGCTACGACTAGCTATGGCGTTAGCTATAGCGTTAGCCTAGCAAACGCTTTGGGTTAAGCATAGCAGCGAACCACGAAAAGAAACGCCAATCAGTTCACTCACGAATGAGAGCATTCCCAAAAGTCCAATTCTCAGAGCGAGCGCAAAACAACTCTTAAAAACAGAGATCAAGTCTGACCCCTGAATCCAGACCGGCTGAACCACAACTAAAAAAATTTTTAAGTTGAGCCTGCAAGACTGAGACCACTCACTCCGTCATCTTGCTTGTGCCCGTGAATAATGATTTCTAACTGACTGTAGGAAACCAATGACCTAATTTTGGATATATTCCTAAGGTGGAAAAAACAATTCCGGGCCAGAGATTTGACATGCTGATCAAAACTCATCGATTGATCGAAAATGACACCAAGATTTTTTAGATTAGACCGTATGTTAGAGCTTAATGAACCAATGCTATTAATCAACTTAGGAATTAGATTATCAGGTGCTACAATAAGGACTTCAGTTTTATCAGCATTAAGTTGCAAAAAGTTACTAGACATCCAGTCCTTAATTGCAGACAGACAATCATGAATGATTTTTAAATTGTCAACATGGTCGGGCTTAAAAGAGAAAAGTAGCTGTAAATTGTCAGCGTAGCTGTGATAAGACACACCTTTAAATCTGCTGATAATAGAACCAAGTGGCAGCATATATAGGGCAAATAAAAGTGGACCCAGAATAGAACCCTGAGGCACCCCACAGGTTAAAGAAGCAGAGTCAGATGAATAAGAGCCAACAGCCACGGAAAAACTCCTACCAGAAAGGTAGGAGAAAAACCAATTCAGAGCTTTTCCAGAAACACCTACCCAATCTGTAAGCCTTTGTAACAAAATACAGTGATCAATAGTATCAAATGCTGCAGTAAGATCTAATAACACTAAAACAGAGCATTTGCCAGAGTCTGATGACATTAAAATATCATTTGACACCCTGAGAAGAGCGGTCTCTGTCGAGTGTTTCTTACGAAAACCTGACTGAATTTTGTCGAAAATATTGTGTTCAATCAGAAAGTCAGTGAGCTGCTTGGCAACAACTTTTTCTAAAAGCTTAGAAATAAAAGGAAGCTTAGAAATTGGCCTGAAGTTTTTAAAAACAGATGGATCAAGGTTAGGTTTTTTTAAAAGTGGCTGCACAACTGCGTGTTTAAAATACGAGGGTACACAACCAGATTCAAGTGAACTGTTAATGATATTAACCAAAGACTGAGCCAATTACCTCTTTTAACATTGAGGAAGGCAAAATATCCAAAACGCAGGAGGAGGATTTCATGGAACTCACCAACACTAACAAATCCTCAAAAGAAATTGGGGTAAAATCACTTAAAAAGGCCTGTCTGTTAGGATAATCAAGGATTAGGGGAAAGGAATGAGTAAATATAAAACCCATCCTTCTCTCTTCCAATGGTGCCGTAGCTTTTTTGCTTTGGCAGCACACCCTGCTCATCTGTGCGCCACACGGAAGTGGAGGAATTCTAATTTTCTAAATCACATTTCATGAGTCATTCTGACCAGTCACAATAACAAAGAAATGGCTTCTGCCTGCTGGTAGATTTCTCATCTGCCTCCAGGTGGTGGATGGTGGGCGGGAGGCACACCCTCCTCACACCGGCGTGTGCTTGGTTGTGAATGCAAGTCACGTGACAGCAGGGAAAATAAGCTAACAACACCCAGGTGTTGGACAGCCATCAAACAAGTATCTGACACAGGATTTATTATTTTCAAAAAGTAATATTTATATTTCTGGAGGAATTAGAAGGTAACCTGCCTTGCATGCAACATTGGGACACATGTCTGTGTTTCATGTTCTTAGGAGACCTCGCAGCATTTCGGTGCTTTGTAAGTGTTCCCCAGCTTATGTAATGTAATATGATTAAAAACACATATTCTATGTAAGCAAAGCATAGGTAAGCATGCTCCTCAATCTGGACTTTACAAGTAATGTGACTCAGTAATGTTTAGTTAACCTTTTAAGAGAAGCACTAAAAAATTTGTTATTAATTTATTAGAACATTATGAAGTTGTGGGTGTACTGAGACAGCTATAAAACCATGCCTGAATAGGCATGAGGATATTTGTAAGACATACAGTAAGTTAACGCCCCTGTAGGTGATGTATTCACAAAACAAAAGAAATTTAGCACAGACATGGGTGGATGACGTTAAACTCGTGGGTAGGTTCTGTGGATTCCTGGATTATCCATCATGGGGGGAAACAGCAGAAATTATTTCTTAAAAAATGAGGTGAGATATAAGCTTTTTAGTTGCTGAATTTGTTAGCAGTGTATACCAATAACTGCTAGTGTAAACATGTTAAAAAAAAAAAAAACACTACCAGAATGCATTATGACACGTTTAACATGCACAATGAGAAACTGGGAAACGGGTCCAGTGGACACATATGGACTGAATACAGTCAGAGAGACTTTTACTTTCTGGTGCCATGACTATCCTCCTCTGCACACAAGTGGATAGGTAAAGGGGGGGGAGGGCGAGGACATGGCTGGACTCAAGCCCGGCGGATAACAGAAAAACAAATATAAACATAACACAAGGACATGAGAACAACCATGTCCAAACCCTTACAGGAGACTCCAGATGACTCCCAAGGGAACCCTAACCCTAACCCTAACCAACAAAAGAGAAAAAACAAAAACCCCTCACACGGTGGGTGGTGGGGGGTAGAAGTGCAGGTGGGCTGAAACAAACTGTACCCCCTCCCTCCAGAGTCCAAAACAAAGAACACAGTTTGTGGGGCCAAACAAAGTCCAAGGCCCCACACCCTAAAACAAAGCCTTCAGTTAACGGGTCTGCAGGGTCGTGATCAGGCCTCAATGTGATATGAAACATTTGTCAATAGTTCTTGTAAGTTTAAGACTTTCCCCTATAAATCTGTTGCACATTTCTCCGAATATTACAGCATTTTCTTAAAATTGTAGACTTTTCTTTTTTGTCTTTCCTTTAGACATTTAATGCGCCTCTTTAGTTGTACATTTAACAATTTTTCTATAAATCTGCAATTTTCACCTAAAATTTGTAACATTAAATTTGCAGCCTTAATTATAAAATTTAGCCTTTAATGTAAATGAGAATCCCCCCACAGATCTGAACCTTTTTCCTTGTAAATCCTCTCATAAATCTGACGTTAACATTACTTCCTCTTTTTCTTCTTTCTTTTTCCTTTCGTTTTCTTGTAACTTAGAGAAGTGTTCTCACACATTTTAATCTTTTTTCTTATAAACTCACTATTCTTCCCCTACAAATAAACTCGTCATTTCCCCCCACAACTTCCTAAGGTTAAATGTGCAGCTCAATCCATAACTTAGATTTCTTCTTTCATGCAAATTTTGCCCATCTTTCCCCACAGATCCCAAGTGTCTCCACCTACAAACGTACAATGTTTCTGTAATAAATTTGGTAATTTGTAAGGTTACAGTAGGTAGAATCTCTTGTCAGTTTGAGGGAAAAAATCAAATTTATGTAAAAAAGATCCATCTATATTTATCTTGAAAATTTACCTATTTTCTACAAGATTAATTAAGGAGGTTTCTTTTGGTAATTTTGTTTCTTTTTTTCTCTGTGAATTTGAGACAATTTCTCACACATTTTTCCTCTTGCTTATGAATTTAGATAGATAGATAGATAGATGTACATTATTGATACCAAGCTGGGAAATTACAGTGTATCAGCAGCATGACAGGAGATGGCCAAAACAACAGAAACACACACAGCATAATAGACAAACGGTTTACCCAGGAAAGTAAAACTGTTAAATAACTTCTATACATCATAGATGACCAGATGATGACCTGTGTAGATACATGAATCATACCCGCTGTACAATGCAGGACTATCAGGTCCAGCATGAAATATGAGTTACAAATTATACTGTAAGGTGTGGTATGTCAGCATAGTTATGACCAGAATTCAACATCAGTGTGAGTTATTGTACAGTGAAATGGCATGTGGCAGGAAAGATTTCCTGTATCTAACCACTCAACAGCGAAGCAGGAGTAGTCTGTTGGAGAAAGTGCTCCGCTGTCTGTCCAGTGTGTGGTGGAGGGAGTTATCAGGATTGTCCATGATGGATCACAGTTTATTTAGTGTTCTCCTCTCCACCACTGTCTCAAAAGTCTCCAGCCTGAGACCAATTACAGAGCCAGCCCTCTTGATAATCTTGTCAAGTCTGTTGGTGTTGCTGGCTCTGATGCTGCTACCCCAACAGAGAGCAGCAAAGAAGATGGCGCTGGCAAAAACAGCCTGGTAGAAAAGCTCCAGCATCCTGTTGCACACGATGAAGGATCTCAGCTTCCTCAGGAATAGAGTCTGCTCATCCCATTCTTGTGCGCAGCCTCGATGTTGGATCGCCAGTCCAATCCATTGCTGATCATGACACCCAGGTATTTGTAGTCCTCCACTACCTCCACATCCTCTACCAGTCACATCTGCTTACTGGGTGATTCCTAAACACACGATTTAACATTTTGGGAAATTTGCCTGGCCTCTACTTGCAGAGAGCAAGATAAACACCTAATAAGAGCTGACAGCTTCACAAAGACTGAATACAATAAAGAATTTTATCTCAAATGACAACAAACTAACAATGCCTCAGAACCTCACTAATTAAATTGTATCTTTTAAATGCTGAAGAAAAAACAAGGCAAAAATCATTTTTAGGAATCAAGGGATGCCCAACAGTCTACTCCTTTAAGATAAGATAAGATAAGATAAGATAAGCCTTTATTAGTCCCACAACGGGGAAATTCCAGGATTGCAACAGCACAGGGATAGCAACACTCAGAGCAACAATCAGAAGGCAAGAAAAAAACAAGCAAGCAAGAGCAGCTAATATACATATGTACGTATTACTATAAAATATATATATATACACACACACACAGACACACAGTGCAGAGCATTGTAGCTGGATGGAATAAATATATGAATATATGAACACACAGTGCAGAGCATTGTAGCTAGATGGAATAAATATGTAAATATATAAACCCCCACAGTACGGAGCATTGCAGCTAGGTGGAATAAATATGCAAGTATATAAACACACACAGTGCGGAGCAATGTAGCTAGATGGAATAATATATAGATATATAAATATATAAACACACCCAGTGCTGAGCATTGTAGCTAGATGGAATAAATATGTAAATATATAAACACACACAGTGCAGAGCATTGTTGCTAGATGGAATGAAACAGCATAACCGTCTACTTAGTTATCCTACATGGTATGATTATGTGCCCATACATATTCTCACCCTCCATAGCGACCGGTAAGTTCCTAGTTGTATGCCGGAGGGGACCATTGTGTAAGTCTATTGCATCTTTTGCATTCAAAAAACTATTAGTTTGTTACGTCTTTTTGCTATCTCTGCGAGCAGCCCTGCTTAGGTTGTACAGTCTGACAGCCGTTGGTAGGAAGGACCTACGAAACCTCTCGGTTGTGCACCTGGGATGATGTAGTCTGCTGCTAAATGAGCTCCTCAGTGCATTCAGTATGTCCTGCATAGGGTGGAACTCGGACTCCAGCAGAGATGACAGTTTAGCCACCGTCCTTCTCTCTCCTATCTCCTCCATCGGATCAAGGCGCTGCCCCAGGACAGAGCTAGCTTTCTTAATCAGTTTGTTCAGTCTCTTCCTATCGGCTGCAGTAATGCCACTGCCCCAGCAGACCACTCCAAAAGTGATGGCTGATGCCACCACCGTGTCATAGAATGACTTCAGCAGCGCCCCTTGTACACCAAAAGACCTGAGTCTCCTCAGCAGGAACAGCCTGCGCTGTCCCTTCTTGTAGAGTGCATCAGTATTGTGTGACCAGTCTAGTTTATTGTTCAGATGAATACCCAGGTACTTATAGGATGTCACCATCTCGATGTCTGTTCCCTGTATATTTACTGGTACTGTGAGGGGCTGCCCATGCCTGCGGCAGTCCACCACCAGCTCCTTAGTTTTCCTCGCGTTGATCTGGAGGCAGTTCCGATGGCACCAGTCCACGAAGTCCTGGATAAGCCCTCTGTACTCAGCTTCATCTCCATTGGAGATGAGGCCAACGATCGCAGAGTCATCAGAGAACTTCTGTAGATGGCAGTGTGTTGTGTTGTGTGAGAAGTCCGCAGTATAAAGAGTGAACAGGAAGGGAGCCAGCACCGTTCCCTGGGGGGCCCCCGTGCTACTGATGATCGTGTCGGACACACAGTCCCGGGTTCTCACAAACTGAGGCCGGTTCGTGAGGTAGTCCAGGATCCATGATGACAGGTGCTGGTCCACCCCTGCGCGCAGCAGCTTGTCCTTCAGGATCATCGGTTGGATGGTGTTGAAAGCACTGGAGAAGTCAAAGAACATGATCCTCACCATATTCCCGGGCTTCTCCAGGTGGGACAGAGAACGGTGAAGGAGGAAGATCACCGCATCCTCCACCCCAATGCCATGCTGGTAGGCGAACTGGAGTGGATCCATCGCTGGTTCCACCAGGGGGCGGAGGTGAGCAAGGAGCAGTCTCTCCAGGGTCTTCATCAAGTGGGACGTCAAGGCCACCGGTCTGTAGCTGTTCAGGTCTTTGGGGTGGGAAGTTTTTGGTACAGGTACCACACAAGATGTTTTCCACAGCTGTGGTACCCTCCCCAGTTTCAGGCTCATGTTGAAGATATACGTCACAATCCCACACAGATGGTCTGCACAGGACTTGAGGAGCTTTGCGCTGATGCCGTCCGGTCCCGGCGCCTTCCTCGCCTTGATCTTCCTCAGCTCCGTCCTCACCTGGGTCCTGGTCAGGGTCAGGATGGGGGGCTGTGTGTTGGGAGTGGGGGGGTGTTGGTGGAGTGGGGAGTGGGCAGCAGGACTTGATTTCTTTAGAGGCAGCAGTGGTTGTTGTGCAGTCAGGGGGGAGGGCGGTTGGTCAAATCTATTGAAAAACAGATTCAGGTTGTTCGCCCACTCCCTGCCCCCTGTGGCCTGGGGGGAGGTATTCTGGAGCCCCGAGATGGTTTTGAGGTTTCTCCAGACCCCGCTGATGTCGCTCTGTTGCAGCTTGTCCTCCATCTTCTTTCTGAAGCTGTCCTTGCCTTCTCTGATCTTTCTCCTCAGCTCCCTCTGTACGGACTTCAGCATCTCCCTGTTCCCTGACCTGAAGATCCTCTTCTTCTCTCTCAGAAGTGTTTTTATCTCAGGGTTGATCCAGGGTTTGTTGTTTGAGTGACGCCGTATGGTCTTGGTGGGAACGGATTTGTCCACACAGAAGCTGAGGTAGCCCGTGAAGGTGTGAATGAGGCCATCGATGTCCTCACCATGTGGATCGCAGAGCTGCTTCCAGGCGGTGGCTTCAAAACAGCCCTTTAGGGTGTCCATTGTCTCCTCAGACCATAACTCCACAGTGTGCATGGCCGAAGGTTGTCTGTGCACTAGGGGTTTGTACACCGGCCGGAGATGAACCAAGTTGTGATCCGATCTCCCGAGTGGGGGGAGTTGTGATGAGGTGTACGCCTCCTTAGTGTTTGCGTAGAATAAATCCAGTGTTTTATTGTCTCTAGTGTGGCATGTGACATACTGGGTGAACGTGGGCAGAATGGGAGACAGTGAAACATGGTTGAAATCGCCTGAGATGAGGAGAAGAGCATCTGGGTGTTCTGTCTGCAGCCTGCTGGTTACTGAATGGATGACGTCACGTGCTGTCCCAGCGTTCGCCGTCGGATTTGCATAAACAACAATGCAGATCACGTGTGAGTGTTCTCTCGGGAGATATGTAGGCCTCATGCTAACAGCTAGCAACTCAATGTCTTTGCTGCAGTGTCGTTGTTTAACAGTGATATGTCCCGGTCTGCACCAGTTGTTGTTAACATACATTATCACTCCACCGCCCCTAGCCTTGCCACTGTCTGGTGTTCGGTCAGCTCGTATCATGTGAAAACCCTCCAGCTCAATGTTAGCATCTGCTGCTAGTTCAGTTAGCCACGTCTCAGTAAACAAAAGGAGAGAGCACTCCCGGTATGTGCTATCATAACGGGAGATAGCCGCTAGCTCATCTAACTTTCCCAGTATCGACCGTACATTTCCCATGACAACAGATGGAAGGGAGGGTCTGTACCTTATATTTTTTGTCCTCCGCCTTACTCCAGCCCGGCAGCCGCGGCGTTTTCGCCTCAGTTCTCTCGGTATGTCGAGTTTTTCCAATGGGACCGGGTGGCGGTTGAATGCTAGCAGCTGTTCTCTGCTGTATCGTATCCTGCTATAAACAGTGGCTCCGTCCACCGGCTCAGGAGACATTTAGGACGATCTGTGTGTCCGTGATATAAGTGGGGTGAAAAAAAAAGACGGATCAAAAGAGAGAGGAAGGGAAAAAGACTCGGAATCGAGCCGCTGTTGCAAAAGGCAGCCTACTCGTGTGGCGCCGAGAGAAAAAAAAAAAAAAAAAAAAAAAAAAAGGTCACTGTATAGCAAAACAAAATAAAATGCAACTAATAAGATATCAGAAAATGTAAAAATATTTGTGTGTAGTATTCAAAATGTAGTCTTTTCAGGACATGAGTGACTTTTTCCATCATCATCTATGGCTATTGGCACACTTGAAATACTCACATCAATGTCCATAAACACAAAACTTCCTTCAAGCTTTTGAAGCTCATAAAGAATATAGGATTTAGGTCTATGAATTGAAATCACAGACTAAATTTCACTGCTGCGAGTCATTGCTCAAAAAACTTTCAGGAGTAGCTTGTTAAATTTAGATCTGGTACACTGATTTTGTCCTATTTGAACATGACTAATTTAGCTGTTGTCCTTCACATAGGCCCTCGGACCAGAGGACAAGGTTGATCCGGGAGCCTACCCAAGTCCAATGGTCCCCAGATCGCAGTACATGGTAGGCCTGGCAGACCTACCAAAGTCCCTAGGCAACCAGCATACAAAACAAGGAGGGTGAGGAGTGTTGAGCTCGGGGCGCAACAACAAAGGGGTTTCTAGGTCAAAGAACTGCAACAAGGGGGCTTTCAGCTCAGGAGACAACAATACTGGGGTTTTTAGCTCTGAAGCAGGCAACAGCGGCACACTGACCTCTAAAACAGCAGGTAGATACCACCTGGCCTCTTGGATGGCAGGTGGAGATCCCCGAGCCCATCAGATGAAGAGTGGCTTGGACTGCTCGATCTCTGGAACAATGACAGGTCGAGCAGACTGCTCGACCTCTGGGATGACGACAGATGGAGCGGACTGCTCGACCTCTGGAACACCGACGGGTGGAGTGGACTGCTCGATCTCTGGAACAACAATGGGTGGAGTGGACTGGTCAGTCTCTGGAACAAGAATGGGTGGAGCAGACTGCTCGACCTCCGGAACAACAACGGGTGGAGCAGACTGCTCAACCTCTGGAACAATGACGGGGTGAGCGGACCGCTTGACCTCTAGAACACCGACAGGTGGAGTGGGCTGCTCGATCTCTGGAACAACAATGGGTGGAGCGGGCTGCTAGACCTCTAGCATGACGACGGGTGGAGCGGAGTGCTCAACCTCTGGAACACCAACAGGTGGAGTGGACTGGTCAATCTCTGGAACAAGAATGGGTGGAGCAGAGTGCTCGACCTCTGGAACAACAACGGGTGGAGCGGACTGCTTGACCTCTGGAACAATGACGGGGTGAGCGGACCGCTTGACCTCTGGAACACCGACAGGTGGAGTGGACTGCTCGACCTCTGGAACAACAACAGGGTGAGCGGATCGCTTGACCTCTGGAACAATGATGGGTGGAGCGTCAGGTCAACCTCAGGAACGATGACAGGTGGAGGTCCTCCGACCTCTTGGATGATGACTGGAGGTGTGACGTGCATCTCCATCCCTGATACAGGAATCTCGGATGTGGAGGGGGAGATGGCGGACTGATCAGTACAGGAACCAACAGTGGAGCCTGGTGGAGGAAGGCCAGAAGCAGATGGGGGCTGCAACTGGGTCCCTCCATGGGAGTAAGACAAGACTCTTTAAGTACAGATACTTATGAAGTACTTGCCTTAAGTCCAGCTCCACTGTCGATGAAGTCCCTGGTGATTCTGCTGCTGAAGAGATGACTTCCACCTCTGGGGACGCTGGATGGGTGGCAGACACAGCAACCTGACATGTAGTGGCGGGCAAGAGCACCAGGGCAGGTGATGTGGGAGCCGGCACTGCAGGTGTGGTGATGGATGATGCAGTTGCCGAAGAAATCAACGTGGGAGAGCCCTCCGGGGCTGGAACACTCTGTGAGGCTGGAGCAGTCACTGCCGGAGCATGCACGTGAGGAAAAGCAGTCTCTGCCAGAACGTGCATGTGGAGAGGAACAGCGGCTGCTGGGGAGCTCCTTTTCTCGGATTTGGGGGTGGAGACTACCTCAGGAGGGAGAGGAAGAGCAGGCGGCTCATCCTCCCCGCATGGGGGAGAACTTGCTGGAGCATAGATAGTCCTGGAGGAAGGCAGGAATGTCCTTCCTTGGGGGGGCTTGGAGGCTACCACTCTGTGAACCAGCCTCCATGCATCGTCTTGCCACCAGTCTCTCCAGAGGCTGATCCTGTAACAATCTCCCAGTTTCTGGATGAACCCTTGCAGCTCCTCATGGCAGGCAGTCTTCAGGCGTGAAACTTGTCTCCCACTCGGCGGCCACTGAGACGCCAGATGACTCCCTCTGGGTAGCTGTGGAGGTCATCTGGTGGAGAGCTAAGGGGGTTGGAACTGGAGGCGCAGCGGAGAGTCAGGGGAAGTGGTGCCGATGCTTTCCGTGCTTCTCCATTGCGGACCGGGGTGGCAAGAGGGAAACTGGAGCCCCTCAGATGTGGAGCTCCTGCACCCACGGGAATACCCTCAGATGCGGGGGCGCACTTCAGCTCTAGGGCCACTGCTATCCACAGCAAAGCTACCTCCTTTGGAATGGAGGAGCGGCGGGCCATGGTGACCAACTCCTTCAGGTGGTTCATGGATTTCAGTTCCGCTTGAGTCAGCAGCATAATCCCCTCCATAGCTGTGCCAACAACAGTCCACTGGGTCCTAGATGGTTGCGTCCTTCTGTCATGGAAGAGCCCGGGCAGGGCAGGAGAGAGAACCCAGATGTGGAAGCTGTTTTTAATCGATTTATTAAATGAACAGAAATGTTCAGCTCGTGGGCTGAATAAGCACACTGAACACAGTCTCAGATACAAAACATGGAGACAGGACAGGGGTGTGAACTCACACCACACAGACAAGGACGCAACACTACCCAAAGGCTCACACAAAAATAAATAGGCACTGGGATAATCAATAGAGCACGGGACAGGTGGGCACAATTACGGTAAACCAAAACACACGGGGAGAGAAATGAGCACAGGACAGGTGGGGCTGGAAGACAGACAGAGCAAACAAGGATCAGGATAATAATGAAAATAAAAAAATCCCCACAGAAACAAACTGGGGGCAAGGACATGGCTGGACTCCTGCTCTGAGGATAACAGCAAAACAAATATAAACATGAAGCGAGGACATGAAAATAGCCATGTCCAAACCTTTACACTGATTATGGCTTACAGCTCATGAAAACCCAAATTCAGTTTCTCAAAAAAATATATTGGGAAAAGTTCAGTATTATAGACTCATGGCATGACATTATGATCAGCCAATTAACTTCAATCACCTGCAAATGTTTCCTGAGCCTTTCATTGATCTTTAAGTGTCCACAATCCTGACACTTGTCCAGAAGCTGCATGCCTCACATTCACCTGAAAATGTATGTGGCTGCTGCCATGTCTGACTGATGGTGACTGAGCCACTCCCACTCTACTATTGTTTAAGAATTGCTCATATTTTAATTGAAACTGAGTTTATTCATTAATCTGATACAATGCACATAAGCCATTTCTTGTTTTCCCAATATCTCACTACTGAATCATGCTCAGAGAAATCATAGAACTACTTCTGCATGTAGTTGCTATACATGGGCCACGTATTACAAATCAAATTGGTGATGAAAACAGCTGAAAAATGCTTCCTTCCTGAAAATTAGGCTATTAATTTTTCCTGTTGCCTATGAGTGAAGTAGTGAGACCATCAATCATGCAGACAACCCTCAACATGATATGCCTATAACGTATGACTATAGAGATGGGGGAAAACAGTACGGGGATATTTAACCTGCAAGAGCTGCATCATTTGAAAGTGTTACAAGATAAATCAGCGTTGTGTCACAAATGCAGCCAACCATGAAACTGTTCTGGTTCTTCATATTTACAGTGGTGTGAAAAAGTGTTTGCCCCATTCCTGATTTCTCATTTTTTGTATGTTTGTCACACTAAAATGTTTCAGATCATCAACCAAATTTAAATATTTGACAAAGATAACACAAGTAAACACAATATGCAGTTTTTAAATGAAGGTGTTTATTTTTAAGGGGAAATAAAATCCAAACCTACATGGCCCTGTGTGAAAAAGTGATTGCCCCCTAAACCGAATAACTGGTTGGGCCACCCTCAGCAGCAATAACTGCAATCAAGCGTTTACGATAACTGGCAATAAGTCTTTTACAGCTGTTGTGTTCACTGTGGTTAATGTTATGTTTATTGCTTGGTATTATGCACCATCTAGTGGTTGTTTTCAGTTAACTTTAAGAGAGTAGAAGAAGAACTCAGACAGGAAGTTGTTAAAAAACAGTCTCACTGTGATACATGGCAGCTCCACTCTCCTGGTTTCCATTCATCCATCCGTCTTCTTCTGCTTAATCCTTTTCGGGTCACGGGGGGGCTGGAGCCTATCCCAGCATCTTTGGGCGAGAGGCAGGGTCCACCCTGGACAGATCGCCAGTCCATTGCAGGGCCAACACAGAGAGACAGACAACCATTCACTCTCACAGTCAGACCTAAGGACAATTTAGAATCCCCAGTTTGATGCCAATTAGCCTAACTTGCATGTTTTTGGCATGTGGGAGGAAACTGGAAAAATCCCGGAGTAAACCCACGCAGACACGGGGAGAACATGCAAATTCCACACAGATCACTGTTGGTCGGGGGCTGGGATCGAACCTAGGATCCCCCGGCCAAGGGTGAGTTGCTGTGCTGCCGTGGTGCTAACCACTGTGCCACCGTGCCACCCTTGTTAAAGCATCATGTGTAAGTATTTTATAGTAGAAATAATTAACCACCACATACATTGTCTTTGGTTTGATAATCTAACATTTCTGGTGCGCTGTTACACATTGAAAACCGTATGTTAATGTTTATGCTAATTGCTAAGCTAACGGCTGCTACTCCTTGCTTTACACATGTAAATAATATAGATATTGCCTGTGATTGTTATTTTAGCCCAAATTGACATGTATATGTCCTGTTTTTTCTGTATTGTTACAGTTTCACAAAATAAGGATTCAGTAAACTACACTGAATGTCCTCTGGAGTTTGAGAAGTTTCTGGATCTGTGTTTAGCTGTTTGGATAGCTAGATCAGCTTCTAGGAAGGCCATTTACAACAGCGGTGTAGAGGAATTTTGGCCCACTCATCTTTGCAGAATTGTTGTAATTCAGCCACATTGGAGGGTTTTCCAGCATGAACCACCTTTTAAACATCATGCCACAGCATCACAGTCGGATTCAGGTCAGGACTTTGACTAGGCCACTCCAAAGTCTTCATTTTGTTTTTCTTAAGCCATTCAGAGGTGGACTTGCTGGTGTGTTTTGGATCATTGTCCTGCTGCAGAACCCAAGTGCGTTTCAGCTTGAGGTCACGAACAGATGACCGGACATTCGCCTTCAGGATTTTTTGGTAGACAGCAGAATTCATGGTTCCATTTACCACAGCAAGTCTTCCAGGTCCTGAAGCAGCAAAACAGCCCCAGACCATCACACTACCACCACAATATTTTACTGTTGCTATGATGTTCCTTTTCTGAAATGCTGTATTACTTTTATGCTGGATGTAATGGGACACACACCTTCCAGAAAGTTCAACTTTTGTCTTGTTAGTCCACAGAGTATTTTCCCAAAAGTCTTGGGGATCATCAAGATGTTTTCTGGCAATACTGAGATGAGCCTTTATGTTCTTTTTGCTCAGCAGTGGTTTTTGTCTTGGAATTCTGCCATGCAGGCCATTTTTGCCCAATGTCTTTCTTATGGTGGAGTCATGAACACTAACCTTAAATGAGGTGAGTGAGGCCTGCAGTTCTTTGGATGTCGTTGTGGGATCTTTTGTAACCTCTTGGATGAATCATTGCTGCTCTCTTGGGGTAATTTTGGTCGGCCGGCCACTCGTGGTAAGGTTTGCCACTGTTCCATGTTTTTGCCATTTGTGGATAATGGCTCTCACTGTGGTTTGCTGGAGTCCCAAAGTTTTAGAAATGGCTTTATAACCTTTTCCAGACTGATAGATCTCATTTTCTTTGTTTCTCATTTGTTCCTGAATTTCTTTGGATTGCAACATGATGTCTAGCTTTTGAGGATCTTTTGGTCTACTTCACTTTGTCAGGCAGGTCCTATTTAAGTGATTTCTTGATTGAGAACAGGTGTGGCAGTAATCAGGCCTGGGTGTGGCTAGAGAAATTGAACTCAGCTTTTCAAAGATGTGATAAACCACAGTTAATTTATGTTTTAACATGGAGAAGAGGGGGCAATCACTTTTTCACACAGGGCAATGTAGGTTTGGATTTTTTTTTTACCCTTAATAATAAACACCTTCATTTAAAAACTGAATTTTGTGTTTACTTGTGTTATCTTTGTCTTTTTGTATGTTTGTCACACTTAAATGTTTCAGATCATCAAACAAATTTAAATATTAGACAAAGATAAAACAAGTAAACACAAAATGCAGTTTCTAAGTGAAGGGGGTTTATTATTAAGGGTAACTGGAGTTGTGGCCTAGTTAGTAGAGCATCCGACCCACAACCAGGAGGCTGGGGTTCAAATCCTGGCCGGGTCATACCAAAGACCAGGTAAAAATGGTACTTTCCACTCTCTAGCTTGGTGCTCAGCATAATAGAATGGGTAAAGGGGGGCAGAAAGGAGTGGCGACCCCTGTCCTGTATAAGCTATAGAAAGGAACACTTGTTACCGAGGAGACTCGATCAAAAAAAAAAAAAAAATTAAGGGTAAAAAAAAAATCCAAACCTATATGACCCTGTGTGAAAAAGTGATTGCCCCCCCCATTAAAACATAAATTAACTGTGGTTTATCACATCATTGGAAAGCTGAAATCAATTTCTCTAGTCACACCCAGGCCTGATTACTGCCACACCTGTTCTCAATCAAAAAATCACTTAAATAGGACCTGCCTGACAAAGTAAAGTAGACCAAAAGATCCTCAAAAGCTAGACATCATGCTGTGATCCAAAGAAATTCAGGAACAAATGAGAAACAAAGTGATTGAGCTCTATCAATCTGGAAAAAGTGAAAAAAGAGAGCCATTTCTAAAGCTTTGGGACTCCAGCAAACCACAGTGAGAGCCATTATCCACAAATGGCGAAAACATGAAACAGTGGTGAACCTTCCCAGGAGTTGCTGGCCAATCAAAATTACCCCAAGAGCGCAGCAACGACTCATCCAAGAGGTCACAGAAGACCCCACAACAACATTCAAAGAACTGCAGGCCTCACTTGTCTCAGTTAAGGTCAGTGTTCATGAGTCCACCATAAGAAAGGGACTGGGCAAAAATGGCCTGCATGGCAGAGTTCCTAGACAAAAACCACTGTTGAGCAAAAAGAACATACACACGTGGACAAAATTGTTGGTACCCCTCTGTTAATGAAAGAAAAACCCACAGTGGTCACAGAAATAACTTGAATCTGACAAAAGTGGTAATAAATAAAAAGTCTATGAAAATTAACCAATGAAAATCAGACAATGCTTTTGAATTGTGGTTCAACAGAATTATTTTAAAAAACAAACTCATGAAACAGGCCTGGACAAAAATGATGGTACCCTTAACTTAATATTTTGTTGCACAACCTTTTGAGACAATCACTGCAATCAAACGATTTCTGTAACTGTCAATGAGGCTTCTCCACCTCTCAGCAGGTATTTTGGCCCACTCCTCATGAGCAAACTGCTCCAGTTGTCTCAGGTTTGAAGGGTGCCTTCTCCAGACGACATGTTTCAGCTCCTTCCACAGATGTTCAATAGGATTTAGATCAGGGCTCATAGAAGGCCACTTTAGAATAGTCCAATGTTTGGCTCTTAGCCATTCTTGGGTGTTTTTAGCTGTGTGTTTTGGGTCATTATCCTGTTGCAAGACCCATGACCTGCGACTGAGACCAAGCTGTCTAACACTGGGCAGCATATTTCTCTCTAAAATACCTTGATAGTCTTGAGATTTCATTGTACCCTGCACAGATTCAAGACACCCTGTGCCAGATACAGCAAAGCAGCCCCAGAACATAACAGAACCTCCTCCATCTTTCACAGTAGGGACAGTGTTCTTTTCTTGGTATGCTTCATTTTTGTGTCTGTGAACACAGAGCTGATGTGCCTTGCCAAAATGTTCCAGTTTTGTCTCGTCTGTCCATAGGACATTCTCCCAGAAGCTTTGTGGCTTGTCAACATGCAGTTTGGGAAATTCCAGTCTGGCTTTTTTATGATTTGTTTTCAACAGTGGTGTCCTCCTTGGTCGTCTCCCATGAAGTCCACTTTGGGTCAAACAACGATGGATGGTGCGATCTGACACTGATGTACCTTGACCTTGGAGTTCACCGTGAATGTGTTTAGAGGTTGTTCTGGGCTCTTTTGTTACCATTCGTATTATCCGTCTCTTCCTGCGGCCACATCCAGGGAGGTTGGCTACAGTCCCGTGGATCTTAAATTTCTGAATAATACGTGCAACTGTAGTCACAGGAACATCAAGCTGCTTGAAGATGGTCTTATAGCCTTTACCTTTAACATGCTTGTCTATAATTTTCTTTCTAATCTCCTGAGACAACCCTCTCCTTTGCTTCCTCTGGTCCATGTTTAGTGTGGTACACACCATGTCACCAAACAGCACAGTGACTACTTGTCACCCTTTAAATAGGCCGACTGACTGATTACAAGTTTGTAGACACCTGTGATGTTAATTAGAGGACACATCTTGGTTGAACATGTCCCGATGGTCACATTATTTTCAGTCTTTTGTAGGGGTACCATCATGTTTGTCCAGGCCTGCTTCATGAGTTTGTTTTTTAAAGTAATTCTGTTGAATCACAATTCTAAAGCATTGTCTGATTTTCATTGGTTAATTTTCATAGAATTTTTATTTATTACCACTTTTGTCAGATTCAAGTTATTTCTGTGACCATTGTGGGTTTTTCTTTCATTAACAGAGGGCTACCAACAATTTTGTCCATGGCTGTAAAGACTTGTCTCAGTTTTGCCAGAAAAAATCTTGATGATCCCCAAGACGTTTGGGAAAATATGCTGTGTACTGACAAGAGAAAAGTTGAACTTTTTGGAAGGTGTGTGTCCCATTACATCTGGCATAAAAGTAAAATGGTAAATGGTAAATGGCATTCACTTATATATTAGATTAGATTATTTGTTTATTTGACAGGGACAGTGCAATAAACATAGACAATTAATCAAATGACAATCAATCTGATGTGTTGCACAAAGAGTGTATAGCTATTAGCTAATTTGCAACTCTTGTCCCTGGATGGGCTTTAGAAAGGAAAAACAAGTAAAAAGAAAAAAGGATAAGGAAAAGAAAAAATGAAAACAGAATAAACAATAACCACATACATCAATGCAAAAAAGATTATAAATACATTATAAATACACAATTATAAATATTATAAATACACAATATAACAACCTGACTCACATTTGCCTATTTCAGGCCTCCCTCCCTTCGTCACTCACTATAAACAAACACATTCATTCCTTCCCTTCATTCACTCTCACCCTGCAGACAATCATTTCATACATGGGTACATTCTTGTTTATTTTTCAGCCAGTTTTTAACCTTTTTAGTGAATGTTTTAAAGTCCGTTATTATTTTAATTTCATTTGGCATTGTGTTCCAGATGTGACTGCCCTTTATAGAGAAAGCTGTTTGTCCAAATGTGGTTCTGCGGTGCAATATTTTACAGTTATTGTTAACAGAACTCCTGGTGGCTCTGCTGCTGTCCTGTCTTTGGATGAAACCAGCAAGTGGCTCGGGTGCTGATTTATGGAAACATTTGAAAATTAATTTCAGAAAACAGAGGCCAATGAAACTCTCAAAACTCAATAGATTGTATTTTTTTAAAAATATAACAGTGATGCCACCTAATGGGCTTTTTGTCCAAGATTTTTAGAGTTTGATTATATAATGAACCTATATGTCTTATTGTGGAAGGGGCTGCTTGAGTCCAGACTGTCAAACAGTATGATATATAAGAAAAAAACATAGAATGCATATACAGTACAGCTGCTTTGTATGGTATGTAATATCTAATTAATTTAAAGCAGTTCAGATTTTTTTTTACTGTTTGTGAAATGTTCTTTACATGAAGATTAAATTTGAATTGAGGATCTAATACAATGCCAAGGTATTTGAATTCTGTAACTAAACTGATGTCTTGATCATGTATATTAACTTTAAAATGTTGCAGGTTACATTTTTTGATTGAAAAGCACATTGAAACTGTTTTCTGAAGGTTCAGCAATAGATGGTTCTGGAAGAGCCACTCTTGGACATCAACCATACTTGTGGACAGTACATCTGCAGCCTGTGCTGGAGTCTTGGCAGCTGTGTAAATAACTGCATCATCTGCATAAAGTTGACATGTTGCAGCTGAGCAGTGTAGCAGCAAGTCATTAATAAAAATGCTGAAAAGTAAAGGACCAAGAATGGACCCTTGTGGGATACCCATACGGTTGTTTAAAAATGAGGATTTATCCTGGTGAATTTTTACACACTGTTCTCTATTCTGGAGATAAGATGCAAACCATTCTAATGTATCTGGAGAGAAGTTAAAAGATACCATTTTGGATAAAAGCAAACTGTGGTTTACAGTATCGAAAGCCTTTTTGAGATCTAGAAAAACAGCCCCTACCACATTACCCCTGTCCAAGGACTGTTTGACATTTTCAATAAGGCAACAATTTGCTGTTTCTGTTGAGTATCCTGGTCTAAAACCAAATTGATGTGGATGAAGAAGTTGACTGTCTTGTAAATAGTCTATCAGCTGTGTAGCTACAACTTTTTCAAGAACCTTAGACAGGACTGGTAAAATAGAGATTGGGCGGTAATTGCATATATCGTCTTTACTGCCTGATTTATGAACTGGTATGACGACAGCTTTTTTCCAACCAGATGGAAATGTACTAGACCTAATGGAGAGATTAATGAGATGAGTCAGTGGTTTGATTAATATTTTGCTGTGCATTTTGAGAAAGGAGGTGCTCATGTTGTAGATATCATTAGTTTTTGAGTTTGACAGTGTTTAACAATACCAGCAATTAACTCCTCATTTACCTCATCGATGTGAAAAAAATCTGTTGAAAGTATTGATTTTGTGTTGTTGAGCACATTTGGCAGCACAAAGTTTTTTGTTAAGTCTTCCACAGAGCCCACAAAATATGAATTAAATTCATTTGCCAATGTAGCCTTGTCACTGATGGTCTTGCCATTGATTCTAAGTTCCTTTACCCCTTCTGAACATTTTTTTTAATAGTTAAGTTATTTAAATGCCTCCATAGGGAACTGTTGTTACCCTTTGCATGATCTATCAGTTTATTGTAATAAGATACTTTTGATTTTCGCAGCTCTTGTACCACTTTATTTCTTAAACTTTTGTACACAAGGTGATCATTTTGTAGTTTAGAGGTTAATGATGTTTTCACTGCAGAGTCTCGCCTCTTCATAAGTTTTCTTATTTCATTATTTAACCATGGTAGGTTAATCTTCTGTTGTCTACTTTTAATTTGCTTTGTAAATTTTTCTATAGACTTTGTAATTGTTGCAGTTATAAAATTACAACAATCATCTACTTCATATATTGACATGAGCTGCTCCCAATTTTGATTCTCTAAGTAATGTTCAAACTCCTCATTTTTTGATTTGGGAATAATAAAATTTGATTTGTCAATATCGACTCCCCCAAAATACTGTAGTCGCTTTTTAGTAAGTTTTCTGACAGCAAGAACCATGTTATGATCTGAGAGACCAGTTACAATATTATAGGTTCTGGTTATTCGTTCTGGTTTATTAGCAAATACCATATCAATAAGTGTTCTAGATTGTTTGGTTATCCTGGTGGGTCCTTTGATCATTTGTTGGTAATTAAATTTAGTCATGAGGCTTTTCAGTTTCTGTTTGTCCTTTTTATCAGACCAGTTAATATTAAAGTCACCATAAAATATTGTTTCTCTGCTCCTCTCAAGTTGTTTAACCAGATCACTTAATTCATTATAAAAAGAAGAATTGTGTGACGGTGGGTTGTACAATACTGCAATGTTGAAATTCATTACCGGTGAGAGACATACATTAACAGCTAAACATTCAAGTGAAGTATTCAAATCAACTAATTGACATTTAAATTTCTCTTTGATGTAAATTAAAACACCTCCTCCCCTCCCTACCTGCCTGTCTTTTCTAAAACACTGATAGCCCACAATATCAATCATATTAGTGTCTATGTTCCTGTGTAGCCAGCTTTCTGAAAGACAAAGATAGTCCAGATTTGAGTCCAACAGCAACACCGAAATCTCATCTCTTTTGGGGATTATGCTCTGTACGTTTAAATGTCCGCCGAGGATCCCCTTTGGTTTAGCCTTTGTGTCCCAAAGAACTCGTGCATGATTAACAGTTTGGAAAAATAAATGTTGTTTTTGCTTTTGTACAGCTCGGTTTTCGGATCTCGCCTCATTTGCATTTTGTTTAACCGCTCCTGTTTCCAAAAGTTTGGACGTAGCGCAGCTGTTTACAGCACGATCAGATATGTGAGTCTGTCCAGTGCAATTCGACTCACCTGACTCGCTATGTTCAGCTGTACTGGGGCAAAGACCGGCATTATGCTGCTCCACCAGTTCAGATGTTAGCAGGGCCGTTGGCAGTAGCGGGCGATCAACCAGTTCAGATGTTAGCCAGGCCGTTGATAGCAGCGGGCGACCAGCCGGTTCAGATGTTAGCATGGCCGTTGATAGCAGCGGGCGACCAGCCGGTTCAGATGTTAGCAGTGCCGATGATAGCAGCGGGCGATCAGCCGATTCAGATGTTAGCATGGCCGTTGATGGCAGCGGGCGACCAGCCGGTTCAGATGTTAGCCGGGCCGTAGATAGCAACAACCAATCCGCCGGCTCAGATGTTTGTGCTAACCCAGTGGTCTGCTGTTTAATAGTGGCAGGTCCAGGGTTAAGGTGAATATCCCCTGCCAGAAGTAGCAGTACTAACAGTACTTTAACTGTATAGCCTCTGCCATATTGTGATATTTGCTTAACAGCCATGTTTGCCTTGTTTTGGAAGCTTTTTCTCAGGGCTTTTGAAGACCAGATAGAGTACAGGGTGAAATGACCATGTCCATATCCATATAAATAAAACTTTTTAGCTTCACCTTTAGTTGAGTTGGCCGGAAAACCCTTCTTGTTGCAGGTCGAGACACACAAAGACAATAATAAGAAGAAGTAGATAAGCAGAAAGTGGCTAGAAGTGGAGCCCATCAAACCACTCCTCACTCCGGTGGCAGCCATCTTTGTGTCACATATAACACTTTTATTCTCATCTCTTGATGACCAAAGCACTTTACAGATCCTGCTATCCACCCATTCGCACACACATTCACACAAAGTAACACAGCATTTCAGAAAAGGAACATCAGCGCAACAGTAAAATATGGTGGTGGTAGTGTGATGGTCTGGGGATGTTTTGCTGCTTCAGGACTTGGAAGACTTGCTGTGGTAAATGGAACCATGAATTCTGCTGTTTACCCAAAAATCCTGAAGGAGAACATCCGGCCATCTGTTTATGACCTCAAGTTGAAGCACGCTTGGGTTCTGCAGCAGGACAATGATCTAAAACACACCAGCAAGTCCACCTCTGACTGGCTTAAGAAAAACAAAATGAAGACATTGGAGTGGCCTAGTCAAAGTCCTGATCTGAATCCAGTTGAGATGCTATCATGTGTCTGGGGCGATTTGGCCACTCTGGACCCCAGACACAGACGATTATTGTATTTTGCTTTTCTGTTTTGGCCGCTGATGGCCTTGAGTTATCCAGTGTTTTGTTTTGCCCTCTCCCTCCAGGCGTTTCTCATTGGCTGCTCAGGCAGCTGCTGCTGTAGGCAGCCTGCAATCAGTACACCTGTGACTATTAGGCACCTGTGTTCAATCTGCTCCATTAGCTGGCTGTGTATTTCTTTCCTATCAGCTCAGTCACTCGTCGCCGCAGCGTTAGTCTGCATTCTGCACTCAGCCTGCCAATCTGTTGGCTACTCCTCGTGTTTGGACTATTTACATTTTGGACCATGTACATTGTTGTTTGCTCCAGAGCTCTGCTGTGCTCCGACACTCTCATGTAAGTTCCTTCTCCCAGTTTCCATTTCTTGTTTTCCCCAGTGGCCTGCTCTCCCTGGGGCGTGAAATAAACTGATTTGTTTATAGCCATTCCTGAGTTTGCTGAACTGTGCTCGCCTGTCTTGTAGGTTATTATTTTGGATATCTTATGTTGGACATTAGTTGTGTCACACCTCGCTCTCGCCTGTCTCCTGCTCCAGCTGCGTGCACACCTGCGCCTCATCAAGCTCGGGCTATTTGGCCCACTCCGCCTGGAGCCTCGGTCTGGAGACGTCTGCTCACCAGTGCTCTCGCATTCCAGCACTCGTCTACTCCTTCCTAATCTACGCGTCTGAGTCCTTCCACGCCAACCAAGTAAGCCATCATCTTCCTCATCCTTACCTTTTCTCCAGTCTCTTTCCCCTGTGCACAGGTGGATTCTCTGGCTGCGGATTCCTCCCTCCTCGTCGCCATCTCCTCTCGCCCCGCGCCGAGCGCGCACTAGAGCACTGTCTTCCAGGCAGGAGGCCTTCGGCTAAGCCAACGCCAGCCACCAAACCACCTGCAAGTAAGCACCAGTCTGAGTGTAAATTCCACTGAGTGTTCTCCAGCTATTAACCTGTGTGTTTGCTCTGCCCTTAGGGTTGCCTGGCTGTACGACGCACTGCTTCGCCCTCGTCGCATCCTGTCCTCCAACAACACATTCACACCCCGCACTCATTCACCAATTGTTGCTAATAAGATCATTGAATCTTGCTCGAGCCTGTGTGCGTGTTCCCTGGGTCCAAACTCATGTCAAGTTCTATTTTTGACCTCATTTAATAAACACACTCTGCACCTGCTAGTGGGCTCGCTCTTTCCATTTTTATGCATGCGTAAAAGCACACGCTCATGACAGAGGCTGTGGCATGACCTTAAAAAGGCGGTTCATGCTCGAAAACCCTCCAGTGTGGCTGAATTACAACAATTCTGCAAAGACAAGTGGAACAAAATTCCTCCACAGTGCTGTGAAAGACTTATTGCCAGTTATCGCAAACACTTGACTGCAGTTGCTGCTAAGGGTGGCCCAACCAGTTATTAGGTTTAGAGGGCAAACACTTTTTCACACCACTGTATGATGCATTGTGTTTCATTAATCAGCACACAAAAATCATTCAATGACGTGTTTATTCCTCTGCACTGAAAAAGTCATTCTGTTAGCATTACTGACCTTTCAAACCTGTTGAATGCTGTAATTCATAGTTCCTGTAGACTATTTAGTTTTTCCTCCCTCGTAATAGAATTTCTCAAGGATGGCGCAACAATTCACATCCGGACTCTTTTAAAAAACCACTTTTCTCCATTAATGTGCCAACACCTTACTGCAACAGCTGAAACTTGTAATTCTTACTATATTCAATACGTGATGATCCTTCAATGAGAAACATTTCCTTAAATACATTTTTTTTCTCCTTTCAACTATTTCTTCCTGTAATATATTTTGTTACATTCATCAGAAAGATCAACACAGGACAAAACAGAAATGTCCGATGTGTCACCACTTCTCCTTTGTCATGATAATCCATCCACCCGACACGCAAAAATTATCAGCTGCTGATATGGTACACAAATGTGACTTTGACTGACCTTGTAGGTAGAGCTAAGTGAAGCCACTCATAAAAACACAAAATAGTTTATATTTTTCATCAGAGACTTCCAGTTTATTTTATGGATGCCACAACTTGGAGCGTTTAACGGTGCCAGCCATATAAGGGATTAGGGCCTGTACTTATATGGGGCTTTTTGTAGTCACACTGACCACGCTAACCTTCGATTCTAAGGGCCTATCAGAGACAGACCTCCAGTGACAATTCAGAGTCAATTTGCTGAATATGCACTTCTTTAAGGAGGAAACCAGAGCCCACAGCAGAGGGAGAAAATGCAAACTCCACGGAGAAAGGTTCTCATCCATACTAACCTGGGCATTCAAACCTGGAACCTTGTAGCTGTGAGGCAACAGTGCAAACCACTATAGCACTGTGCTGTTATTCTCTCCATGCAAACCCTCCAGACAGAAGGCTGGATGGACACATAGCCAGAAGCCACTGCGCTGTACACATAATAGTGACAGCTGAGATCTTAACTGACCTATATGTTCAGAGCATTTCATGTCTGTCGTGGCGCCACTTACCCCATCAGCTGGCTATAAAAACTGTGCCACCTTTGCCCAGAAGAACATGGGTGGGCAATATAAGCTGCGGCTTCAGCCACCACCCATTTTGGATAACTTATGTTGAATTACATAATCCAAGGAGTTATTGTCTAATTTGACCTTGTTGGATTTTTTTCCCCCTTGATATATTGTTCCGTTCCTTTCTTTCAATCTTTTAATCTAATCTATCCGAAATAAACATTCATTCATTCAAAAGATTGCTGAACTGGAGCAGCATATCTCCAAACTTTATAAAATTGAGGAAGTGGAGAGACATCTAGAAACAGTAATTCTTGTCCAAGTCCAAGGTCCCACTGTTTCTGGCTCTGGATCATCTCCACCTGCTGCTGTGGTCGCCTCAGCCACTGGTCTGACATCATCCTCTGGTGTCACTCCATTTTCCGCCTCCTTTCCAGGTGCTTCTCGGGAGCACCTCTGGATCCAGCCTGGAGCTGAACTGGCAGTACTGTTCAGCTCCACACCATACCATCCAGAGCTGTGGGTTGTTGCCAGTGACCGTCAGAGAAAGGGCAAGAGCTCGTCCCGCTGTGTTGAGAGCACTGACAGCCCTGTCCTCCAGCTCAAGAACTGGCTGAAGAACCTTGATTTACATGAGTTTCCTCCACTGCCCGGGGACTTGGAGCCTCCGCCATAGCTGCTCAAGTCTCCAAGGGTGCCTCAGGGAGCTCCACTCTTGGTCCCCTCGACAAATGAACCAGAGTGGCTCCCCTGTCAAATCTGACACCGGCTTTGTGGCGCTCACCTGATGTACGTTGTCTACCCTCAATCTCCACCTGGAGTGCACCTTCTCAAAAGCCATCACCTCCTTCTCCTACCACCCTGATCATCAGAGATTCTACTGTTATACGTATGTATATGTTCAGAGATGAGCTGCAGAGACCTGCTTCTTTCCTGGTGCCAGAGTTATCGATATCCTGGATAAAATTCCTGGCCTCCTGGTAAAACACCCCTCAGCTAGGAACATTGTGATCCATGTTGGCTGCAACCAGCCAGGCATCTGAGTTTTGAAGAGGAACTTCACCGGTCTCCTCCGCACACTCCAAGGCTCCAGTGAGCATGTATTTATTTCTGGACTGTTGCCTCCACCAGGCTGAGGCATCAGTTGTTTTAGCCAAATCCTGAGCCTTCATATATGGCTCCAGTCTACTACTGCAGTGAATGGTTTTATTTTCATGGACAATTTTAACCTGTTTTGGAACCACACATCATTTTACTGGAGAGATGGTATGCATCCGAGAAGGCTGGGTGCCCTCATTTTAACAAACAATATAATTTATTCTGTTTCAACTGCTCCGTCAGCCTGACTGTCTCCCACTGTAAGTGTAAGCCCATTTTACTCACAAGTGGATTGGCAGCTACTTTTCAGTCATTCTGTTCCAGGACAGTTCAATTCAACTTTATTTATATAGCGCCATTTCACAACAACAGTCATCTCATAGCACTTTCAACTGTAGGGGGGACCCCCACAGTTGCAGAAAGACCCCAGCAATCAGGCGATCCCCTGTGAGCAAGCACTTGGCGACGGTGGAGAGGAAAAACTCCCTTTTAACAGGAAAAAAACCTCCAGCAGAACCAGGCTCAGGGAGGGGCAGTCATCTGCTGCGACTGGCTGGGGGGTGAGGGGATAGAGAAGATGAAAAGAACAGACATGTAGAGAGCAAACAGCACGATGGGGACTCAATCTATGGGAGAGAACAAACAGATGTTAATGACCAGCAAAAAAAAAAAAATATTTCACTGAGAGTGAAGAAAGGAGTGAGGCCCAGTGCATTACTGGAGGTCCCCCGGCTGACTAAACCTATTAGCAGCATAACTAAGGGAGGGTTCAGAAACACATGATCCCTCCCTAATTGTAGGCTATATCAAAAAGGAAGGTTTTAACCCTATTCTTAAAAACAGAGATCGGGTCTGACTCCCGAATCCAGATTGGCAGCTGGTTCCACAGGAGAAAAGCTTGATAAGAAAAGAAAAGCTTGATCCTGTCCTCTCGGCGCCACACCAGTAGGCTGCCTTTTGCAACAGCGGCTCGATTCCGAGTTTTTTTTTTCCCTTCCTCTCTCTTTTGATCACTTTTTTTTTCACCCCACTTATATCACGGACACACAGATCGTCCCAAATGTCTCCTGAGCCGGTGGACGGAGCCACTGTTTATAGCAGGATACGATACAACAGGGAAGAGCTGCTAGCATTTAACCGCCACCCAGTCCCACTGGAAAAACTCGACATACCGAGAGAATTGAGGCGAAAGCGTCGCGGCTGCCGGGCTGGAGTAAGGCGGAGGACAAAAAATATAAGGTACAGACCCTCCCTTCCATCTGTTGTCATGGGAAATGTACGGTCGATACTGGGAAAGTTAGATGAGCTAGCGGCTATCTCCCGTTATGATAGCACTTACCGGGAGTGCTCTCTCCTTTTGTTTACTGAGACGTGGCTAACTGAACTAGCAGCAGATGCTAACATTGAGCTGGAGGGTTTTCACATGATACGAGCTGACCGAACACCAGAGAGTGGCAAAGCAAGGGGCGGTGGAGTGATAATGTATGTTAACAACAACTGGTGCAGACCGGGACATATCACTGTTAAACAACGACACTGCAGCAAAGACATTGAGTTGCTAGCTGTTAGCATGAGGCCTACATATCTCCCGAGAGAACACTCACACGTGATCTGCATTGTTGTTTATGCAAATCCGACGGCGAACGCTGGGACAGCGCGTGACGTCATCCATTCAGTAACCAGCAGGCTGCAGACAGAACACCCAGATGCTCTTCTCCTCATCTCAGGCGATTTCAACCACGTTTCACTGTCTCCCATTCTGCCCACTTTCACCCAGTATGTCACATGCCACACTAGAGACAATAAAACACTGGATTTGTTCTACGCAAACACTAAGGAGGCGTACACCTCATCACAACTCCCCCCACTTGGGAGATCGGATCACAACTTGGTTCATCTCCGGCCGGTGTACAAACCCCTAGTGCACAGACAACCTCCGGCCATGCACACTGTGGAGTTATGGTCTGAGGAGACAATGGACACTCTAAAGGACTGTTTTGAAGCCACTGCCTGGAAGCAGCTCTGCGATCCACATGGTGAGGACATCGATGGCCTCATTCACACCTTCACGGGCTACCTCAGCTTCTGTGTGGACAAATCCGTTCCCACCAAGACCATACGGCGTCACTCAAACAACAAACCCTGGATCAACCCTGAGATAAAAACACTTCTGAGAGAGAAGAAGAGGATCTTCAGGTCGGGGAACAGAGAGATGCTGAAGTCCGTACAGAGGGAGCTGAGGAGAAAGATCAGAGAAGGCAAGGACAGCTTCAGGAAGAAGATGGAGGACAAGCTGCAACAGAGCGACATCAGCGGGGTCTGGAGAAACCTCAAAACCATCTCGGGGCTCCAGAATACCTCGCCCCAGGCCACGGGGGGCAGGGAGTGGGCGAACAACCTGAATCTGTTTTTCAATAGATTTGACCAACCGCCCTCCCCCCTGTCTGCACAACAACCACTGCTGCCTCTAAGAAATCAAGTCCTGCTGCCCACTCCCCACTCCACCGACACCCCCCCCACTCCCAACACACAGCCCCCCATCCTGACCCTGACCAAGACCCAGGTGAGGACGGAGCTGAGGAAGATCAAGGCGAGGAAGGCGTCGGGACCGGACGGCATCAGCGCAAAGCTCCTCAAGTCCTGTGCAGACCAGCTGTGTGGATTGGGCAACACGGTGGTGCAGTGGTTAGCACTGTTGCCTTACAGCTAGAAGGTTCCTGGTTCGAATCCCCAGGTTGGCAGGGGTTGGAACCTTTCTGTGTGGAGTTTGCATGTTCTCCCTGTGCTGCGTGGGTTTACTCCGGGGGCTCCGGTTTCCTCCCACAATCCAAAGACATGCATGTTAGGTTAATTGGCTGTTCTAAATTGTCCCTAGATATCTGTTTCCTATAGGCCCTTAGAATAGAGGGTTAGTATTAGTGAAAGCGCTTTGAGTGGTCTTTGTGACTAGAAAAGCGCTATATAAGTGCAGGTTAGTTAGTTAGTTAGATTGTGACGTATATCTTCAACATGAGCCTGAAACTGGGGAGGGTACCACAGCTGTGGAAAACATCTTGTGTGGTACCTGTACCAAAAACTTCCCACCCCAAAGACCTGAACAGCTACAGACCGGTGGCCTTGACGTCCCACTTGATGAAGACCCTGGAGAGACTGCTCCTTGCTCATCTCCGCCCCCTGGTGGAACCAGCGATGGATCCACTCCAGTTCGCCTACCAGCATGGCATTGGGGTGGAGGATGCGGTGATCTTCCTCCTTCACCGTTCTCTGTCCCACCTGGAGAAGCCCGGGAATATGGTGAGGATCATGTTCTTTGACTTCTCCAGTGCTTTCAACACCATCCAACCGATGATCCTGAAGGACAAGCTGCTGCGCGCAGGGGTGGACCAGCACCTGTCATCATGGATCCTGGACTACCTCACGAACCGGCCTCAGTTTGTGAGAACCCGGGACTGTGTTTCCGACACGATCATCAGTAGCACGGGGGCCCCCCAGGGAACGGTGCTGGCTCCCTTCCTGTTCACTCTTTATACTGCGGACTTCTCACACAACACAACACATTGCCATCTACAGAAGTTCTCTGATGACTCTGCGATCATTGGTCTCATCTCCAACGGAGATGAAGCTGAGTACAGAGGGCTTATCCAGGACTTTGTGGACTGGTGCCATCGGAACTGCCTCCAGATCAACACGAGGAAAACTAAGGAGCTGGTGGTGGACTGCCGCAGGCATGGGCAGCCCCTCACAGCACCAGTAAATATACAGGGAACAGACATCGAGATGGTGACATCCTATAAGTACCTGGGTATTCATCTGAACAATAAACTAGACTGGTCACACAATACTGACGCACTCTACAAGAAGGGACAGCGCAGGCTGTTCCTGCTGAGGAGACTCAGGTCTTTTGGTGTACAAGGGGCGCTGCTGAAGTCATTCTATGACACGGTAGTGGCATCAGCCATCACTTTTGGAGTGGTCTGCTGGGGCAGTGGCATTACTGCAGCCGATAGGAAGAGACTGAACAAACTGATTAAGAAAGCTAGCTCTGTCCTGGGGCAGCGCCTTGATCCGATGGAGGAGATAGGAGAGAGAAGGACGGTGGCTAAACTGTCATCTCTGCTGGAGTCCGAGTTCCACCCTATGCAGGACATACTGGATGCACTGAGGAGCTCATTTAGCAGCAGACTACATCATCCCAGGTGCACAACCGAGAGGTTTCGTAGGTCCTTCCTACCAACGGCTGTCAGACTGTACAACCTAAGCAGGGCTGCTCGCAGAGATAGCAAAAAGACGTAACAAACTAATAGTTTTTTTGAATGCAAAAGCTGCAATAGACTTACACAATGGTCCTCTCCGGCATACAACTAGGAACATACCGGTCGCTATGGAGGGTGAGAATATGTATGGGCACATAATCATACCATGTAGGATAACTAAATAGATGGTTATGCTGTTTCATCCCACCTAGCAACAATGCTCTGCACTGTGTGTGTTTATATATTTACATATTTATTCCATCTAGCTACAATGCTCAGCACTGGGTGTGTTTATATTTATATATCTATATATTTATTCCATCTAGCTACAATGCTCCGCACTGTGTTTTTATATATCTACATATTATTCCATCTAGCTACATTGCTCCACACTGTGTGTGTTTATATACTTGCATATTTATTCCACCTAGCTGCAATGCTCTGCACTGTGTGTCTGTGTGTGTGTGTGTATATATATATTTTATAGTAATATGTACATATGTATATTAGCTGCTCTTGCTTGCTTGTTTTTTTTCTTGCCTTCTGATTGTTGCTCTGAGTGTTGCTATCCCTGTGCTGTTGCAATCCTGGAATTTCCCCGTTGTGGGACTAATAAAGGCTTATCTTATCTTATCTTATCTTATAACTGAAGGCTCTGCCTCCCATTGTACTTTTGGAGATTCTAGGTATTACAAGTAATCCTGCATTTTGGGAGCATAGTGCTCTGTTAGGATAATATGGTAGTATCAGATCTTTTAAATAAAAAGGAGCCTGATTGTTTAGAGCTTTGTAAGTAAGAAGAAGGATTTTAAACTTAATTCTAAACTCTATGGGAAGCCAGTGAAGGGAGGCCAGAACCGGAGAGATATGATCTCTCTTTCTAGTACCTGTTAAAACTCTTGCTGCAGCATTTTGGATCAGCTGAAGACTTTTTAAAGATGTTTTAGGACAACCTGATAATAAAGAATTACAACAATCTAATCTCGAGCTAATAAAAGCGTGGATCAGTTTCTCAGCATCACTCTGAGACAAGATGCTCCTAATCTTGGCAATATTACGCAAATGATAGAAGGCAGTCTTAGAAATAAATTGAATATGTGAATTGAAGGACAGATCTTGATCAAAAATAATTCCAAGTTTCCTCACAGAACTGCATCCAAACTGAAAGTTTGATTTGGAAAGGTATTTCTAAGGTTTTTTGGACCAACAAGAATGAATTCAGTCTTATCTGAATTTAATAGCAGGAAATTTCAAGTCATCCAAGCTTTGATTTCCTTAAGACAGGCTTCCAACTTGGCTAACTGATTACTATCATCTGGCTTCATTGGCAGGTATAATTGTGTGTCATCTGCATAACAATGAAAATGTATACAGTGCTTTCTAATAATGTTGTCTGACGGAAGCATATATAAACTAAAAAGAGTAGGGCCTAGCACAGATCCCTGTGGAACTCCATGACTAAGCTTTGAGTTGAAAGAAAACTCATTATTGACATAAACAAACTGAAACCTATCAGATAAATAAGATCTAAACCACTGCAATGAAGTTCCATTAAGTCAAACATAGTGTTCTAATCTATCAAGTAGAATATTATGATTGATAGTATCAAAAGCTGCACTAAGGTCTAAAAGGACAAGTACAGAAACCAGTCCATTATCAGATGCGATGAGGAGGTTGTTAGTGACCTTCGCTAAGGCTGTTTCAGTACTATGATGGATTCTAAACCCAGATTGAAACTCTTCAAGTAAACCATTTCCCTGCAGGTGATCAACTAATTGCGTGGCAACAACTCTTTCTAAGATTTTTGAAATGAAAGGGAGATTAGAGATTGGTCTATAGTTAGTTTAAGCTCCTGGATCTAGAGTTGGCTTTTTGAGTAAGGGTTTAATTACAGCCCTTTTAAAAGTTTGCGGTACATGGCCTAAAGTTAATGAAGAATTGATTATATGAAGAATAAAGCTACCAATAAGTGGGAAGACTTCTTTAAATAACCTGGTAGGAATAGGGTCTAAAAGACAAGTTGAAGGTTTGGATGAGGAAACTATTTTGTCTAACTCACAAAGGTCGATTGGAGTAAACTCATCAAGACAGACATCAATTGAAGGAGTTGTAGTAGTTACTGTATTTAAGTTAACTGTGGGAAGAATCTGATTGATTTTATCTCTCATGGATAAAATTTTATTATTGAAAAAGTTCATAAAGTCCTGACCCGTAAGCTCTAAGGGAATGCTCGGATTGACAGTCCTGACTCTTTGTCAACCTGGCTACAGTACTGAAAAGAAACCTGGGATTGTTCTTGTTCTCTTCTATTAATGCAGAATAATAACTCGTTCTAGCTTTTCTAAGAGTTTTATAAATTAAAAGATGATTTCTCCAAGCTAAATAGATTTCATCTAAATTAGTGGAGTGCCATTTTCTTTCTAACTGACGAGTCTTCTGTTTTAAATTACGAGTTTCTGTGTTGAGCCAAGGAGTTAGAAATCTCCGATTAGACATTTTCTTTTTTAAGGGGGCCACCAAGTCTACAGTCTGATGCAGAGAAGATGTAACACTATCCACCATGTTATCAATTACAGAAGGAGTAAGCTGTCTATAGCTTATTTCCATTGTGTTGACACATGGCATAGAGGAAACAATCTGCATAAATTTGGTAACAGCATCATCTGAGAGGCATCTACTGTAGTAATATTTTTCTATAGGAGCCAAATAGTCAGAAATAGTAAAATCAAAGGTTAACAGACAGTGGTATGACAGTACAGGGTTATGAGGAGACACTACCAGATTTTCTATTTCTATGCCATATGTCAGAACAAGGTCCAACGTAGGGTGGAGATAATGAGTAGAATTTCCTACTTTCTGAGAAAAACCAATCGAGTCTAATATTGAATTAAATGCCACAATAAGGCAGTCACTGATCAATTAACAGATCATGGACTAACAGAGACTTGGGAGTTAGAGACCTAATATTTAATAAACCACATTTAATTTTTAAATTATGAGGAGGAACAGATGCCAAATCATTCAATTTAGAGGCTTCATGTTTAATTTGAGTTTTACCAACTTTTTGTTTAATCACTTTGGGATGCTTATACATTATATTTTTATTTACTTTGGAGGGAGCAGACAATGATTCTCTGATGGAGAAGACAGGGGCTAAGTTGAGGGGTGGCGGATGAAGAGGAGCTGCAGAGAGGCGTGTAAGACTGCGACTCTGCTTCCTGGTCCCAACTCTGAGTTGTCAAGATTTTGGAAATTTGGATAAAAAAGATGCCAGATTATTAGATAAATGAGACGCACCATCCAAAGTGGGATGAACGCTGTCTCGTCTCATAAGACCAGGTTTTCCCCAAAATGAGCTCCAATTGTCTATGTAGCACACGTTGTTTGCAGGACACCACACAGACAGCCAGTGGTTGAAGGATGATGAGCGGCTAAACATGTCATCACTGGTCAGATTGGGGAGGGGCCCAGAGAATACTACAGAGTCCAACATTGTTTTGGCAAAGTCACACACCGATTCTACATTAAGTTTTATGACTTCCGACTACCGGAGACGGATGTCATTAATGCCGGCGTGGATAACAATTGTGGAGTATTTACAGTTACTTTTAGCCAGCATTTTCAAATTTGACTCGATGTCGCCTGCTCTGGCCCCAGGAATGCATTTGACTATGGCCGCTGGAGTCTCTAGGTTCACGTTTCTGACTACAGAGTCACCAATGGTCAGAGTTTTTTCCTCAGTGGGTGTGTCGCTGAGCGGGGAAAAACGATTAGAAACATGAGCAGGTTGGTGGTGAACTGGGGCTTTGCGACTAGGTTTCCTTCTCACCGTCACCCACCCAGTCTCCTCGCTGCTGAGGAGAGCCGGAGGACCGCTAACAGGGCCTATGCTAGGGAGTTCCGCTGCAGCTAGGGGACGTCCGTCGAGAGTAACTGGCGCAGATGGTGTTTCAATGCAGTGGAGCCGGGATTCCAAATCAGACAACCTCGCCTCAAGTGCCTCAAAAAGACAACATTTATTACATTTACCATTATCACTAAAAGAGGCAGAGGGGTAGCTAAACATCTGACAGAGAGAGCACACCAGAGGAGGAGAGGAAAGAGAGCTAGTAGCCATAGCTAGTGGCTAACCCAAAGCTAACACAAACACCGATGAAAGGTGAACAGAAGGCTAAAGAGGGTGATTAGGTGACATGGAGTGCGCACACAGGTGCAAGAGGCTTGATAAACAGAAATGAGAACTAACGGTAGATGGAAAAAAGTGGTTAAAATACAATTAAAAGCAAAAACCTCAGGACCTATCATTTGCATAATATTGCCAAGATTAGGAGCATCCTGTCTCAGAGTGATGCTGAGAAACTGATCCACGCTTTTGTTAGCTCAAGATTAGATTATTGTAATTCTTTATTATCAGGCTGTCCTAAAACATCTTTAAAAAGTCTTCAGCTGATCCAAAATGCTGCAACAAGAGTTTTAACAGGTACTAGAAAGAGAGATCATATCTCTCTGGTTCTGGCCTCCCTTCATTGGCTTCCCATAGAGTTTAGAATTAAGTTTAAAATCCTTCTTCTTACTTACAAAGCTCTAAACAATCAGGCTCCTTTTTATTTAAAAGATCTGATACTACCGTATTATCCTAACAGAGCACTATGCTCCCAAAATGCAGGATTACTTGTAATACCTAGAATCTCCAAAAGTACAATGGTAGGCAGAGCCTTCAGTTATCAAGCTCCTCTCCTGTGGAATCAGCTGCCAATCTGGATTCGGGAGTCAGACTCGATCTCTGTTTTTAAGAATAGGGCTAAAACCTACCTTTTTGATATAGCCTACAATTAGGGAGGGATCATGTGTTTCTGAACCCTCCCTTAGTTATGCTGCTAATAGGTTTAGTCAGCCGGGGGACCTCCAGTAATGCACTGGGCCTCACTCCTTTCCTCACTCTCTATGAAATATTTTTTTTGCTGGTCATTAACATTTGTTTGTTCTCTCCCATAGATTGAGTCCCCATCGTGCTGTTTGCTCTCTACATGTCTGTTCTTTTCTTCTTCTCTATCCCCTCACCCCCCAGCCAGTCGCAGCAGATGACTGCCCCTCCCTGAGCCTTGTTCTGCTGGAGGTTTCTTCCTGTTAAAAGGGAGTTTTTCCTCTCCACCGTCACCAAGTGCTTGCTCACAGGGGATCACCTGATTGCTGGGGTCTTTCTGCAACTGTGGGGGTCCCCCCTACAGTTGATAGTGCTATGAGATGACTGTTGTTGTGAAATGGCGCTATATAAATAAAGTTGAATTGAATTGAACTCTATGGATTTTAAACAACACATCACACAGTCAGGGCAGCACGGTGGTGCAGTGGTTAGCACAGTGGCAGCACAGCAAAAAGGTCATGGGATCGATTCCACCCTTGACCATCGTGGGTTCGATCCCACCCCCAGACCATCGGTGACCCTTCTGTGTGGAGTTTGCATGTTCTCCCCGTGTCTGCGTGGGTTTACTCCGGGCACTCCGGTTTCCTCCCACATGCCAAAAACATGCAAGTTAGGTTAATTGACATCAAAACTGGGGATTCTAAATTGTCCTTAGGTATGACTGTGAGAGTGAATGGTTGTCTGTCTCTCTGTGTTGGCCCTGCGATGGACTGGCGATCTGTCCAGGGTGTACCCTGCCTCTCGCCCAAGGATGCTGGGATAGGCTCCAGCCCCCCCGCGACCCGAAAGGATTAAGCGGTAGAAGATGGATGGATGGATGGATGGATCACACAGTCAACTCCCAACAGAGGACACACCTTACACCTTGTCATCACCTACGGCCTGTCCACTCACTAGTCTGTCCTCTGTTGTAGACTTGGCTGTCTCAGACCACTTCTGTGGGTTTTTTGACATCACCAGTTTTATTCAGTGAGAGACCCTGGTGAGAACTGTGAGGAAGTGCCATCTGACTTTAGAAGTGGCTGCAAAATTTATCAGAGTTTTAAGTGATTTTCCTACCAGGGTTCTGCCTGCATCATGTGATTTGAGAGTTTTAACCATGACAGTTTTAACCATAAACTAAAAACAGCACTGGACTTGGTTGCTCCATTAAAAACCAATAACACAAAAACTAAACCTGTCCCACCCTGGTGGAATGAAGATATAAAACAGCAGAAAAGAAAATGCAGAGCAGCAGAGAGAAGATAGAACAGAATAGAATAGGCTTTATTGTTATGATACAGTAGTACAGTGCAAAAAAATTGTGGGTCCAACACCAGGCTACTGCACAGTAAAGTAAGATAAGATAAGATAAGATAAGCCTTTATTAGTCCCACAATGGGGAAATTCCAGGATTGCAACAGCACAGGGATAGCAACACTCAGAGCAATAATTTAGAAGATAAGAAAATAAGACCAGTGAGTATACTGTATGTATGTACACATAAATATACATATATATATATATATATATATATATATATATATATATATATATATATATATATATATATATATATATATATATATACACACACACACACATATATATATATATATATATATATATATATATATATATATATATATATATATATATATATATATATATATATACATATATATATATATATATATACACACACAGAGCGGAGCATTGGAGCTAGATGGAATAAACAGCATAACCGTCTATTTAGTTACCCTACATAGTATGAATATGTACCCATACATATTGTCACCCTCCATAGCGACTGATATTGTCCTAGTGTGGCGGTTCGGTAAACCCCCACAACAGATTAAGGACAGTCAGCTCGCTTTTCTTGGTTTTTTCCGCTGCACTACTGAGATGTAATGTGCCATTCATGTATTGTGATGTAATGTGCCATACATGATGAGATGAGATGAGATGAGATTCAACTTTATTGTCATTACACATGTATGAATACAAGGTAACGAAACGTGACTTGGCATTTGGGCACGCTCTGCAGAGCGCATCCAAGGCTGGGGCAGCCGCTAGGCGCCAGTCATAATACATGAATGTGGCAGGGGACGGTGAAATCGTCCGAGCCGCGCAAAAATTGCTTGCTGCTCCGCGATGTCGAGGGGCTGTCCCGTTGCATGTGCAGAGATCACAAGAAGAAAAATTAGTCTCTGACTCCTGTCGTGGCCATGAAGAAAACAGGAGTGGTGAGGCTGCGTAGCGACCTTCAAAAAAAAAAAAAAAAAAAAAAAAAGTATGATTTAATAAACCTGCTTAAAGGTGAACTGAAGTGAACGGCATTGAACGGCACTGGGTGATAGTACATACAATTATAAAGATAATTTATCATTGGCACCTCCTCCACCAATCCCGGAATCATGGAGAAAATCGCGATTTTGAATTTCCCGCACTGAAAAATCCTACGAATCCGCCGATTATCCGGAAGTGCAGCCGGAAGTGCAGCCGGAGTTCCGCGTGACATCACAAATGTGACCCAGTCCTCATGTTTACCATTGCGAGCACGTCAACACTGGTTGTTTTTGGTGCATTTTGTCGTGATAGTCGACTACAAAACACTTCCAACACCTGGGAAGATCTGTTCAGTGGCCAAGGAAAGCTGTCATGGCGACGAAAGAAAAGAAAGGGGGAGGAAAAGTGACCGGGAAGCAATGCGTTTCTAGATATACAGTGATCCCTCGCTACTTCGCGTTTCACCTTTCGCGCCCTCAGTGCATCGCGGATTTTTCAAAAATATTCATCAAAAATTCAAAATTGAGAAAAAATGGCACGAAAGTTGCCCGGGTGCTAGCAGAAGGCAGGGAGACTACATTAGAACATCAGGTATCAACAAGGAGAGCCCGCACAACTCAAAATCCACCTCTCTGACCACCGCTCCACTCCTCTCCGCCCACCTCTTTACCGCTCGGGAATCTCGCAAGCTGATTGGCCGAGACGTTTTACCTCGCAAGCTGATTGGCCGAGACGTTTTACCCAGCTTCTCTCCCTGCCGAGCGCCCATACCCAGCGAAGGAAGACCACATTCATTGTTCTTTATCGCTCGTGTTGCTTAGTGGCACTTTTCGCTGTTCTCTTGTGCCTTTTTGTGCAAAATAGTGCTTGTGACGCCCTTGGGGGGGGAGTGACGCTACTTCACGGTTTTTCACTTTTCGCGGTCGGTTCTGGTCCCCATTAAACGCGATAAGTGAGGGATCACTGTAGATATTATTTATAAATAGCACAGTCAAATGCAGAGGCCAGTTCTGTTCATGTGTATTGCCACTATAGTCTGTAGAAGTATTGTAATACATAGCCCATGGTCATGGAACCTGTCCTGAATACACGTGTTAACCCTACGCCACGGATGTGTCTATTCAATGCCAAGTGTGTACACGGCCAGGCTATTGTACAGTCCTAGCCCTATGTATAAATAATAAGTTGGAAAAATGCTGATGGTTTTTTTTCATTCTTTTTTATTGTTAATTTTCCTTATCCTGACACCCCAAACATGCCAAAGTAGAGAAGACTCACCATTCTGTATTCAATAAGCGACTCTCCTCCCCATCACTGCTGCGGTCTGACTCTGAGTCGGTGCCGGAATCCCTCCAAAATTCTGGCTCGAATCTGTACGGTTCGATGCCTCCCTCGCTCTCTTCCTGTTCACTTGACACTCCTGCATCCTCCTCTGTCTCGTCACCGATCTTGAAAGCCTCTTCACTCTGAAAACTCTGGTGTTCTTGACTGCTGGAACTGCTATCATCTGCCATTGTTGTTTTGGTTAGGGATCACACTCGTGACGTCACGCAGCGTCGTCTGCACTACTTCCGGTTTGTTTGGCACTGCCAGCCAGAGGCAAAAGTTTATCGGCTTATAGCTTGGCCATCGCACGGCCTAAAAATTTCTTTTATGTGTTGAAAAATACAATAGGTAATAAGGAATTAATCTGCTATTCTACTTTTTGCGCAAAAAGGTGGTTTCAGTTCACCTTTAAAACCTTCACCAACGCTGCTTTATTTCATGCCGCATCACTGGTGACCCCGAACATGCACACGCTTTGTCAAAGCAACCTTCTGATCTGGACAGCTGCACTGGTGACCCGTTCTTCATGATGACATCTGCACGTCTGAGATCTGCTCATCCACGCTGGACCGGCCGCGCTCGCAGCTCCTCCACACGAGAGCGCAAGCACCTCGTCCCCTCTCCGCGATGGCGACCTCCAGGGCCGGCGGAGAACGCAACGCGTGGACCTGAACGCACCACGGCCGAGCGGTGACAAAGATCGTCTATTCTCTCTCACCGCTCCAACGCACCATCGCCAATCTGCAGCCACAGCTCAACTTGGATATTATCGGCGCCGTCTGCGCTGATCTCCACCAAGATTCTGCACCCTGGTTCTCCTCTCCAGCTGGCCCACCCATGCACGGAACCCCGGCACACGCACCGGGGAATTACGAGGACGGCGCACCACGCACCGGACAATAACGGCTACAGAGACCGCCATCGTCCTCCGCCGCTGCACATGCCCGAGAAAAACGGCCGATCGCCACCCTCGGAACCTTCAGGGCTGCCCGCACACCTGAAGCACGCTCGCAGCTTGCCCACAGGATTCACTAATGGTCTCAGCCACGGCACATAAGGGAATTCAGCCGTCAGCCTTTCCCGAGGACTTTAGGGCTGCGCCCACACCTAAAGCCAACAAGCCAAGTCCCTCTGCTTCTATTTTTTTTTCCTACAGCCGCTACGCAGCCTCGCCGCTCCTGTTTTCTTCATGGCCACGAGAGGAGTCAGAGACTAATTTTTCTTCTTGTGATCTCCGCACGTGCAACGGGACAGCCCCTCGATGTCGCGGAGCAGCAAGCAATTTTTGCGCGGCTCGGACAATTTCACCGTCCCCTGCCGGCACTTACTACCCTCCTCCTCCCTCCCCCTCCGCCTGCAGCGAGCTTCTCCCACAGCTCGCTCCCATAGACGGACTATCGAGGTCTCGGCCCCCTGCCGTGCCCTCTTGGGGGGAGCGTGTGGCGGTTCGGTTAACCCCCATAACAGATTAAGGACAGTCAGCTCGCTTCTCTTGGTTTTTTCCGCTGCACTACTGAGATGTAATGTGCCATTCATGTATTGTGATGTAATGTGCCATGCATGTATTGTGTTCATGTGTCCTGTCCTTACTGTGACCTAGAGACTGAGATCAATATGTAGATGTGCCTTGAAAACTCTTTGTCCTGCAAGCTGGAGCAGAGGCTAGCAATCTGCTTATTGTTATGTATGTCTCTCAAATGCAAATGTCTCATGCCTGTTCTGCAGTCTGTTTGATCATACCAACTGCTGGGAATACCCTTTGATGTATTGTTTGAGTTGGGTATATATACTGCACTGAAATCCAGGCTCACCCTCTCTCACTCACTCTTCAACTGCTGCTGGACACACACACTGTGTGTTTCTCTTCTCTGAGAGCCTGAGGATCCCGCTCCGGGCTGCTCTCACTATGCACCGGAGCGGGGATCCTGTGAAGGCGGTATGATTTAATAAACCTGCTTAAAACCTTCACCAACGCTGCTTTATTTCATGCCGCTTCACTAGTTGTATACTGGAAGGGACCATTTGTGTAAGTCTGTTGCGTCTTTTGCATTCAATACTATTAGATTGTCACGTTTTTTTTGCTATCTCTGTGAGCAGCCCTGCTTAGATTATAAAGTCTGACAGCCGTAGGTAGGAAGGACCTGCGAAACCTCTCGGTTGTGCACCTAGGATGATGTAGTCTACTGCTAAATGAGCTCCTCAGTGCATTCAGTATGTCCTGCTTAAGGTGTGACTCGGACTCCAGCAGAGATGACAGTTTTGCCACCATCCTTCTCTCTCCCATCTCCTCCACTGGGTCAAGGCGTTGCCCCAGGACAGAGCTAGCTTTCTTGATCAGTTCAGTCTCTTCCTATCGGCTGCTGTAATGCCGTTGCCCCAACAGACCATTCCAAAAGTGATGGCTGATGCCACCACCGTGTCATAGAATGTCTTCAGGAGCACCCCTTGTACACCAAAAGACCTGAGCCTCCTCAGTAGGAACAGCCTGCACTGTCCCTTCTTGTAGAGTGCGTCGGTATTGTATGACCAGTCTAGTTTATTGTTCAGATGAACACCAAGGTACTTGTAGGATGTCACCATCTCAATGTCTGTTCCCTGTATGTTTACTGGTGTTGTGAGGGGTTGTCCTTGCCTGCGGCTGTCCACCACCAGCTCCTTAGTTTTCCTCGTGTTGATCTGGAGGCAGTTCCGATGGCACCAGTCCACGAAGTCCTGGATAAGTCCTCTGTACTCAGCTTCATCTCCGTTGGAGATGAGGCCGATGATTGCAGAGTCGTCAGAGAACTTCTGTAGGTGGAAGCGTGTTGTGTTGTGTGAGAAGTCTGCAGTATAAAGGGTGAACAGGAAGGGAGCCAAAACCGTTCCCTGAGGAGCCCCTGTGCTGCCGATGATCATGTCGGACACACAATCCTGGGTTCTCACAAACTGTGGCCAGTTAGTGAGGTAGTCCAGGATCCATGATGACAGGTGCTGGTCCACCCTTGCGCACAGCAGCTCGTCCTTCAGGATCATCGGTTGAATGGTGTTGAAATCACTGGAGCAGTTAAAGAAGATGATCTTCACCGCGTTCCCGGGCTTCTCCGGGTGGGGCAGGGAACGATGAAGGAGGAAGATCACTACATTCTCCACCCCAATGCCATGCTGGTAGGCGAACTGGAGTGGATCCATTGCTGGTCCCACCAGGGGACGGAGGTGAGCAAGGAGCAGTCTCTCCAGGGTCTTCATCATGTGAGACATCAGGGCCACTGGTCGGTAGCTGTTCAGGTCTTTGGGGTGGGAAGTCTTTGGTACAGGTACCACATAATATGTTTTCCACAACTGTGGTACCCTCCCCAGCTTCAGGCTCAGGTTGGAGATGTGCTCCACTATCCCACACAGCTGGTCTGCGCAGGACTTGAGGAGCTTCGCGCTGATGCAGATCCCGATGCCTTCCTCACCTTGATCTTCCTCAGCTCCGTCCTCACCTGGGTCTTAGTGAGGGTCAGGTTGGGGGGCTGTGGACTGGGAGTGGTCTCGATGACAGTAGAGGCAGCAGTGGTTGATGTGCAGTCGGGGGGAGGGCGGTTTGTCAAACCTATTAAAAAACAGGTTCAGATTGTTTGCCCACTCCTTGCCCCTCGTGGCCTGGGAGGAGGTATTCTGGAGCCCATAGATGGTTTTAAGGTTTCTCCCGACCCTGCCGATGTCGCTCCATTGCAGCTTGTCCTCCATCTTTTTCCTGAAGCTGTCCTTGCCTTCTCTGATCTTCTTCCTCAGCTCTCCCTGTACGGACTTCAGCATCTCCCTGTTCCCCGACCTGAAGATCATCTTCTTCTCTCTCAGAAGTGTTTTTATCTCAGGGTTGATCCAGGGTTTGTTGTTCAAGCAACACCGTATGGTCTTGGTGGGTACGGTGTTGTCCACACAGAAGCTGATGTAGTCCGTGATGGTGTGAGTGAGGCCATTGATGTCCTCACCATGTGGATTGCAGAGCTGCTCCCAGGCAGTGGTTTCAAAGCAGTCCTTTAGAGCGTCCATTGCCTCCTCAGACCATAACTTCACCGTGCGCATGACCGGAGGTTGTCTGTGCACTAGGGGTTTGTACACCGGCAGGAGACAAACCAAGTTGTGATCCGATCTCCCGAGTGGGGTGAGTGGTGATGAGGTGTATGCCTCCTTAGTGTTTGCGTAGAATAAGTCCAGTGTTTTATTGTCTCTAGTGTGGCATGTGACATACTGGGTGAACGTGGGTAGAATGGGAGACAGTGAAATATGGTTGAAATCGCCTGAGATGAGGAGAAGAGCATCTGGGTGTTCTCTCAACAGCCTGCCAGTTACTGAGTGGATGACGTCATGCGCTGTCCCAGCGTTCGCCGTCGGATTTGCATAAATAACAATGCAGGTCACGTGTGAGTATTCCGTCGGGAGATATGTAGGCTGCATGCTAACAGCTAGCAACTCCATGTCTTTGTTGCAGTGTTGTTGTTTAACTGTGATATGTCCCGGTCTGCACCAGTTGTTATTGACATACATCATCACTCCTCCACCCCTTGCCTTCCCACTGTCTGGTGTTCGGTCTGCCCGTATTACGTGGAAACCCTCCAGTTCAATGTTAGCATCTGTTGCTAGTTCTGTTAGCCACGTCTCCGTGAATAGCATCAGGCTACACTCTCTGTATATGCTCTTGTAGCGGGAGATAGCCGCTAGCTCATCTGTTTTTCTGAGTAGCGATCGAACATTCCCCATAATAACGGATGGGAGGGCGGGTCTGTACCTTATATTCCTCGCCCACCGTCCTATTCCAGCATGACATCTACGCCGTTTCCGTCTTATTTCTCCCGGTATGTCGAGTTTTTGCGTTAGCATCGTGGGCCGGTTAAGTGCTAACAGCTGGTCCCTATTGTACTGCCTCCTACAAGAAACAGTGGATCCGTCCGCTGGCTCAGGAGACATTTGGGCGATCTACATGTCTGTGATGGATCAAGGTGTCGCCGAAACAGAAAGATTAGCAAGAGAGCCAGATAGTAAATAGAAATAGGAAGAAATTGATCTGCTGTTGCAAAAAGACAGCCTACTCGTGTGGCGCTGGAAGTAAGAAAAAAAATAAAGATAAATAAAGATAAAATAAAAATAAAATAAAAATGAATATGGCAGAGGATTATGGAAATATACACAAGTATGGCAGTGGCTATGTGGGTGGAACTATGTACATAAGAGTGCAGAGTGCAAATACACAATTGAACACACAATTGAGTAAAATGGCCCAAGGATTATGGAAAATATCCACAGTAGTGGTTTCACGGATGGGTCAATGAACATGAATGTGTGGAGTCTAAAGACAGGTGAGTTACTGTGATTAAAGGTCCTCAGTTCTGAACATGTGAGTGTTCGGTGGGGGGGGGGGGGGGGGGGCTATTACTGGTTGGTGGCCAAGGGGAAGAAACTGTTTGTCAGTCTGGAGATAGACTTAGACTTAACTTTATTAATCCCTTTGGGATGACTCCCTCTGGGAAATTTAAAATTTCCAGCAGCACATAAAAGGAGCATACAGATCAGAAAAGCAAAAAAGCAAAAAAAACCCAAACCACTTAATAAACACTTAACATAATATACACAGTATAAATATAAGGCTAAATATGGCTTGTACAAGTATGGTTAAGTTAAGGTTATTTCACTATGAATGCCCTACTGTCCTCTGTACTCTATGCCCCCCCCGCCCCCCCAAGTAGTAGTAGTATGAATGAACGAATGAATTTTATTTATTTCGGATAGTACATTACAGGTTAAAAGAAACTGTATAATATAACAACAAGGTCAAATTAGACAAAGACTCCTTCTACTAAACAATTCCACGTGAGTTATCCGAAATGGGTGATGGCTGAAGCCGCAGCTTATATTGCCCACCCATATTCCATCCAAGAATTCAAAGGAGAAAAAAGAGAAAACAAGACAAGAGCGATTACAATTTAAAACAAGGCTAAGACAAAATGTGACTGAGAGAAAAAGAAAAACTGAGCTAGTCTAAGTTAAGCGGTTACTATTCAAAAACAAATCTAAGACAGTGTCACAAAGAAAAAAAGAAAAAAACTAAGCTACAACACAACACAGGCTGGAAATGTCAATCCTTATGTGAGTTTACATGTCGTCTTGTAAATATGTTTGGAGTATTTCTTCCTTTAGTTTTTGTTTAAATTGTCCAAGCTTTGTACATGATTTTAATTCAGGTCCAAAATCGTTCCATAATCTGACTCCTTGCACTGAAACACAGTGTTGCTTGGTGGTAGTTCTCACTGTAGGTTTTTGAAATATACATGTTCCTCTGAAGTGATATCGTTTCTCCCTTGTTTGGAACAACTTTTGGATATTTGCGGGCAGTGATAGATTCTTCACTTTGAACATTATTATTGTGGTTTTAAAGTCAATCAGATCTTTCAACTTGAGAGTTTTTTGTTTAAGAAAAAGTGGGTTTGTTGGTTCCCTGTAAGCTGCTTTGTTGATTATTCTAATAGCTCTCTTCTGAAGCATAAAGAGTGGATATATGTTTGTTTTATATATATAGTAGATTAGTTTATTTGACAGGGACAGTGCAATAAACATAGACAATTAATCAAAAACAATCAATCTGATGTGTTGCACATAGAGTGTATAGCTGTTAGCTAATTTGCAACTCTTGTCCCTGGATGGGCTTTAGAAAAGAGAATCAAGTAAAGATAAAAAAAAAAAAAAAAAAAATACACAATAACCACATACATCAATGCAGAAAGATTATAAATACACAATTATAAATATTATAAATATTATAAATATTATAAATACACAAATATAACAGCCTGACTCACATTTGTGAGTCACCCTTCCTGGCAAGTGAGGAGTTATAGATGGACCCTGACTGATCTGAACCATCGTCCAGAGAGAAGCAGGTCAAACAGGTTGTGGGCAGGATGTGAGGCAGGGGAGAAAATCCCATTTCACTGTTGGGGGGGGGGGGCAATAAACAGGAAAATTTGATAGCTTAATTTTTGAGGGGGACATAAAAAAAATGCTATTTTTGCTGTGTTGTCTGAAACTTTCTCAAATGTCATATTGTTCCTTATTAGTCCATATCCTACCTGTCTACGGGTTTTTACATAATCAACCGGAAATACCAAAAGTTGTATTGGGTGGCTGGTGTCAATTACACCATATATGATCTAACAAAATGTCTTTGCTCACCATGAGGTGGCTGTGGCGCAGGTGTAGTGTGACCGACTACTGATCGGAGGGTCATGGGTTCGATTCCCACTCTGTCTGCATGTTGAAGTGTCCTTGAGCAAGACACTGAACCCCCAGTTGCTCCTGGTGGCCAGGCTAGCGCCTGTGTGTGTATGGCAGCTCTGCTGGCATCAGTGTGTGAATGTGTGTGTGAATAGGTGGATAGCAGGATCTGTGAAGCGCTTTGGTCATCCAGAGATGAGAAAAAGCGCTATATAAGTGAACGCCATTTACCATGAACACTGGTCTGATCCCCACCACAGCAGCTTTACAAGAATTTAAAGCTCAAAATAAGTTCTAAAATTAGAAGAAATACCTTAATGAATAACTAAACTATTCTTCAAAAATAAGATAAGATAAGATAAGATAAGCCTTTATTAGTCCCACAATGGGGAAATTCCAGGATTGCAACAGCACAGGGATAGCAACACTCAGAGCAACAATCAGAAGGCAAGAAAAAACAACATCTACTAAACATATGTCCATATTACTATAAATGTATATATATAGACACACAGTGCAGAGCATTATGGTTGGTTGGTGAATGTGCAGCAGAAAGTCTAAGCTCTCTCTCCGCGGATGCGGCGGGCCAGCTGGAAGTCTATGGGCATGATGGTGACCCCCTTAGCAAAGAAGAGACCCACCAGGTGGGCCTCGCTGGTCTCCTGCAGAGCCATGACGGCGAAGCTCAGGAAACGCGGGACGGTCTTGAAGTCCTGAGCGATCTCCCTCACCAGGCGCTGGACGGGCAGCTTACGGATGAGCAGCTCCGTGGATTTCTGGCAGCGACAGATCTCTCTCAGAGCCACGGGCCTGTGACGGCGAGGCTTCTTCACTCTGCCGGTGGCCGGAGCGCCTCTCCGAGCAGCCCTGGTGGCTAGCTGTGTCCTGGGGGGCTTCTTCCTCCAGTAGATTTTACGGGCGGTCTGCTTGGTTCTTGCCATCGCTCTTTATTATTCTGTCTTATATTTCTTTCACGCCGCCTAAACTCCAGCCCGGCACCCGCGTCGTTTTCGCTACAGCTCCCGGTATGTCGAGTTTCCCATTAGCACCGGGCGGCGGCCAAGTGCTAGCTAGCACTAGCTCCTCCCCGCTGTAGCGTCTCCCGCTGCAAACCGTGGCTCCGTCCGCCGACCCGGGAGACCCCCGGGGTGATCCGTGCGTCCGTGATATATATACAGAGTGAAAGGTGTAGAAAGAAGAAGGAAGATAAAAAAAAAAAAAAAAAAAAAGGCTGTTGCAACAGGCAGCCGACTCGTGTGGCGCCACCGGTCTGGCCGGTGTAATAAAAATATGTATTTATTAACAAACAACAACAAAATAAAATCTCAACATGTCTTAAAACTATGGCTGCCAAACAATAACATTTTTTAATCTAATTATTCATAGTGATGCTGTGGATTAATTTACAGTAATCATGATTAATACCCATCCTGTCATGAGTCTGGACGCAGTGTTTCCCCAGAGCCCAGAATCTTAATTTATTTCTGAGAATTGTATGTTTGCTAGTATTATTTTGTTAGTTTCTGTATATGTTTTGGGTTTTCGACACATGTGCCTCCTCTTCTCCAAATACTCCCACTAGCTGCTCACAGTCTGTCATCGCAGCTGTGAGCAGTTGTGTAATTACAGACGTGGACAAAATTGTTGGTACCCGTCTGTTAATGAAAAAAAAACCCACAATGGTCATAGAAATAACTTGAATCTGACAAAAGTGGTAATAAATAAAAATTCTATGAAAATTAACCAATGAAAATCAGACAATGCTTTTGAATTGTGGTTCAACAGAATTATTTAAAAAAACAAACTCATGAAACAGGCCTGGACAAAAATGATGGTACCCTTAACTTAATATTTTGTTGCACAACCTTTTGAGGCAATCACTGCAATCAAATGATTTCTGTAACTGTCAATGAGACTTCTGCACCTCTCGGCAGGTATTTTGGCCCACTCCTCATGACCAAACTGCTCCAGTTGTCTCAGGTTTGAAGGGTGCCTTCTCCAGACGGCATGTTTCAGCTCCTTCCACAGATGTTCAATAGGATTTAGATCAGGGCTCATAGAAGGCCACTTTAGAATAGTCCAGTGTTTGGCTCTTAGCCATTCTTGGATGTTTTTAGGTGTGTGTTTTGGGTCATTATCCTGTTGCAAGACCCATGACCTGCGACTGAGACCAAGCTGTCTGACACTGGGCAGCACATTTCTCTCTAGAATACCTTGATAGTCTTGAGATTTCAGTACCTGCCTAGTACCTGTTAAAACTCTTGCTGCAGCATTTTGGATCAGCTGAAGACTTTTTAAAGATGTTTGAAGACAACCTGATAATAAAGAGTTACAATAATCTAATCTCGAGCTAACAAAAGCGTGGATCAGTTTCTCAGCATCACTCTGAGACAAGATGCTCCTAATCTTGGCAGTATTACACAAATGATAGAAGGCAGTCTTAGAAACAAATTTAATATGTGAATTGAAAGACAGATTTTGATCAAAAATAATTCCAAGGTTCCTCACAGAGCTACTAAGAGAAAGAGTAGCCACATCCAAACTGAAAGTTTGATTTGGAAAGGTATTTCTAAGGTTTTTTGGACCAACAAGAATGACTTCAGTCTTATCTGAATTTAATAGCAGGAAATTACAAGTCATCCAAGCTTTGATTTCCTTAAGACAGGCTTCTAACTTGGCTAATTGATTACTATCATCTGGCTTCATTGACAGGTATAATTGTGTGTCATCTGCATAACAATGAAAATGTATACAGTGCTTTCTAATAATGTTGCCTAACGGACGCATATACTGTATAAACTAAAAAGAGTAGGGCCTTGCACAGATCCCTGTGGAACTCCATGACTGAGCTTTGAGTTGAAAGAAAATTCATTATTGACATGAACAAACTGGAACCTATCAGATAAATAAGATCTAAACCATTGCAACAAAGTTCCATTAAGTCCAACATAGTGTTCTAGTCTATCAAGTAGAATATTATGATTGATAGTATCAAAAGCTGCACTAAGGTCTAAAAGGACAAGTACAGAAACCAGTCCATTATCAGATGTGATGAGGAGGTCATTAGTGACCTTCGCTAAGGCTGTTTCAGTACTATGATGGATTCTAAACCCAGATTGAAACTCTTCAAGTAAACCATTTCCCTGCAGGTGGTCAAATAATTGCGTAGCAACAACTCTTTCTAAGATTTTTGAAATGAAAGGGAGATTAGAGATTGGTCTATAGTTAGCTAAAGCTCCTGGATCTAGCGTTGGCTTTTTGAGTAAGGGTTTAATTACAGCCGTTTTAAAAGCCTGCGGTACATGGCCTAAAGTTAATGAAGAATTGATTATGTGAAGAATAAAGCTACCAATAAGTGGGAAGACTTCTTTAAATAACCTGGTAGGAATAGGGTCTAAAAGACAAGCTGAAGGCTTGGATGAGGAAACTATTTTGTCTAACTCTAAAAGGTCAATGCAACTATATACTTTGAAAATACTTTGAAAAAATGAATACCCTTTTTACCGACAATGCATAAAAGCAAAATCTCTTGAAGATTGTAAAATGTGGAGCTGGATCATACGATTTCTAACCCTCATTGAAACACTAAAATGTCTGGTGAATAAACATAATTTAAAGATAATTTGCAAGAAGTAATAACAATTTTTACTTCTAAAAATGTATAATGGGTACTTCTAAAAATGCTCAAATGGTTACAAGCCTGACTGTAGTGTTATATTTTATAGTTTTGGCGGATGGGATACAATTCTTGGCAAGTGAGCAATTCTCGGCATAACACTGGCAGACTTTGGATAAATGAGATGAAATATCACTTTTCATGTTCTGTATGTGACTGTTGAAAACATGGACTGAAAAATAACTTATTAACCGTTCACTCATTAAGCTTTCAATACACTTACTTACCGCTCTCTGCCTCTGTGTGCGTGGGTGTGTAAGGAGCCGCAGCAGCCCCGCCCGTGGGGGAGAAACAGATTGAAATAAACCACTGTGAGGATGGGGGGGGGGGGGTTCTAATCTTTCAATAGTTATAAATGTCAGACAATGTGTTTTTAAGTCACACCACTTGTAATGTGCCTTCAACGAACATTACTATGCTGCTCAAATAAAACATGTTTGTGTTTACAAAGTGATTTTTTGGGGGGGACAACTTTATGGAAGGGGAGGACATGACCCCCGCGTCCCCTGGGATTTACGCCCTTGCTGTGAAGGGTCTCCTGTGATGGCCTTGATCCTTCTGGGACAGGAGGATCTGGACATGTCTTCCAGGGAGGACAGAAGGCCACCGGTGATTTTTTGGGTGGTGTTGATGACCCTTTGCCCAGCCTTCCTGTTCTCGGCCGTGGAGCCGGCATACCATATACCCAGACAGTAGGTGAGCACGCTCTCCATTGAGCAGCGATAGAAGACCAGCAGCAGCTTCTGGTCCAGGTTGTTCTTCCTCATGACACGGAGGAAGTGCAGCCGCTGCTGGGCTTTCTTCATCAGGGCCTTGATGTTGACAGTCCAGGAACGGTCAGAGGAGATGTGGGTGCCCAGGAACCTGATGGCATGGATGTTTTCCACGCAGTTGCCATTTATGGGGGATGGGGGGGGTTCCTGTCTGTTCTTCCTCAAGTCCAATATGGGTTCTGTGGTTTTTTGGACAGGTTCAGGTTGTTTGCTTGTTTGCTTGGAGAAAATCAAAATTAACTATTCACTACCAAACTCTATGTGAACAATTGAAAAATATATAAAAACATGGTCAAACAAACCAGAAACTCCCACTTCTTCAAAATAATAAATACTCATAAAAAACATCCTATAATCCTGTTCTCCACCACTGATCATTTGATCAACTCTGATTTGAACAAGTCCAGCATGATGCCAACACACTCACTATGTGAGAACATTGCAGATCACTTCAGAAGTAAAATAGATGTTAAAAGATCCAATCTTTTATTACAAGATACTGTTTTTAGTACTGTGGAACCTCTGCTTTTATCTGAGGAAAGGTTGGAAAGTTTTGCCCTGGTTGATGCTGAAACTCTTGGTCAAGTTTTCTCCCAAGTCAAATCAACAACCTATCTTTTAGACCCCATTCCCACATCACTCTTAAAAACTTTTTGTAGATTTTTCCAGGAGGAACTTTTAAACATAATGAATTACTCTCTCCATATGGGTGTTTTCCCTGCTTCCTTTAAACAGCATTGGTGAGATCCTTCCTGAAGAAGAATCCTTTAGATCCTAAAAACCTCAGTAATTACAGACCAATGTTCAACTTACCATTTTTAAGCAAATTTAAAAAAAAATGTTTTTACTCAGTTAAGTTATTTTTATTATCAAATATCATATTTGATGAAAACCAGTGTGGTTTTAGGACGAACCACAGTACAAAGACAGCTCTGGTCAGAAATGTTAATGATCTAAGGCACAACATGGACTCACACAAAATTTCAGTCCTGGTTCTACTGGATCTACATAAGCGCTGCCTTTGATACAGTAGACCAGCATATTCTTTTAACTAGACTAAAGGATCTGGTTGGCCTCTCTGGTACTGTTCTTAATTGGTTGAAGTCCCACCTCACAGACAGGAACTTTTTGGAAAGTATGGATATATGTTCTTCCAAAGTTTACAAACTACATTGTGGCATGCCCCAAGGTTCAATTTTAGGTCCAGTACTTTTTAATCTATCAATCAATCAATCTGTGCATGCTGCCCCTTGGGGATGTTATCGGGAGATGTTGCGTTCATCCCCATAGTTATGCTGACGACACACAACTGTATATCGCTTTGTCTCCTGACGACATGGAACCAAATAACACCCTTTTTAACTGTATTTTAGACATTAAATCATGGATGGCAGCAAACTTTCTTCAGCTCAACCAGGGCAAAACTGAAGTTTTAGTCATTGGTCCTGAAGCTCAGAGAGAGAAAATTTTACATTGTCTGTCCTTTACCCCATCCCAATATATTAAGAATTTGGGCATCATTTTAGACTCTGAACTCAGTTTTACTCCACACATTAAAAATATAACACAAACAGGATTTTGCCATCTAAAGAATATAGCCAGCGTCTGCCCACTTCTCTCTCGAGCAAACATGGGTATACTGATGCATGCTTTTATCACCAGTCGTATTGATTACTGTAATGCCCTGTGTTATGTATAAGGAAAGGCTCTCTGGTCTTCTCAAAAACACAATTTCAAATCTGCAGTTATTACAGAATTCAGCTGCACGTGTTCTGCCAATGACCAGATGGCAGCCTCACATCACACCAGTTTTAAAATCACTGCATTTGCTCCCTGTGTCCTTCAGAATCGATTTTAAGGTTCCTTTACTGGTTTATAATTGTCTGCATGGTCTTGGGCCTTCTTATTTATCAAAATTGCTTTTGGCATATGAGCCACCGTGCTCCCTCAGGTCCTCCGGCACTGGCCTTTTAACTTTTCCTGTGATGGCTTGCTCTGTGTCGTTATCTCCCACAGCTGCGTGCACACCAGGTCTCAATCACTCTCGGGCTATTTAACCCGCTCTGCCTGTAGACCGGCACAGAGCCGTCTGTCTCCCTGGCTGCAGAAGCCCGATTCTCATCTTCATAGCCTTCTATTCTGGGTTCATCATTCCTGCCTAAGCCCTCCTAAGCCTTGGCTTCGTCCTCTGGAAGGATTCAGCCTCGTCTAACCAAGTAAGCACAAATTACCACTCACCCTCTCCAGCTTTCTCCCCTGTCCACAGGCAGACACCCTTGGCGGTGGATTCAGTCCTCCTCGGTGGTGGTTCTATTCCTCCCCGGAGGCGGAACGTCCTTTCCTCATCCCCAGCTGTCCACCTGTCCATCACTGCGTTGTGACAGCAGGCGCTGTCTTCCTGGCTGTAGCCTCTGGGCTGACCTGAGAGCGTCTCTCCCACCTGTGAAGTAAGCTCCAGTCAATCTCGTTACACTCCTCTGTTGGACTGTGCTAACATTTGTGCCTCTGCTCTGTTGTAGGGTTGCCAGGTCAAACGGCGCTCTGCTCTCCCACAGCCACAACGCTACAGCAGACAATCCCAGCCATATTCCCATACACTATATACACACGCACTCACACACCATACACTTTATCAATAAAGATAATTGAATCCACTCCGAGCCTGTGTCTGTTCCCTGGGTCTAGTAAACATGTCAGTATGGCTCCATCAGAGTGACCCAGCGAACAGCGTGCTAGCGCGCCAATTTAACAGCTTAGAGGCTCGGGTGAACCAGTTAGCTTACCAGCAACAGGTCATCATGAACCACTTAGTTCAAATTAATGGACGGTTGGATCGTCTGGTGGGACAGCCGACATTTCCACCGGCTCCAACTAGCGCCCCGGCTCCCATTAGCTCACCACCTAGCCAGGCCACTCAAGCCCCTTTATCTCGGCTAACACCTGTTCCTGCCCCCTCACGTTTTAGCGGTAAGCTAGGAGAGGCCCAGGGGTTCCTACTACAGTGTGAGATTGTTTTCCAGTGAGTCCCGGGGGATTTTCCCACTGATCACAGCCGCATAGGCTATGTAGCCAATCTGCTAGAAGGGCGAGCTTTAGCCTGGGCCTATGCGGTTATGGCTTGGGCTAGTTACCCTAACCTTACTTGCAGCCAGTTTGTTAGCGAATTCAACGAGGTGTTCGACCATTCCGACCGGGACAATGTGTTCACTACCCAGCTGTTAAACCTGAGACAGGGAAGCAGGTCCGTGGCGGACTATGCCGTCGATTTCCAGGTGGTGGCTGCGAAGGTGGGATGGGAAAACGCCTCGTTGTGTAGTATTTTCACCAGGAGTCTGAGCCCTAGCCTGGGGGATGAGCTGGCCCGCTTAGAAAAGCCCGAGAAGCTAATGAGCTCATTTCCTTAGCCATCAATCTAGATAACAGGCTGAGGGAGCCGGCAGCCGAGCGTAGGACGTCCGGTCGCTCGATCGCCCAGTTCCACCACTCCCCCCAGTCCCCTTTATTGGCCTTACCTTCCCTAGACCCGTCAGACACCCCAGAGCCTATGATTGTAGGGCAGTCCAAGCTACCGTTAGCAGAAAAGCAGTGTCACCGGGACCTGGTTCTATGTCTGTATTGTGAGAGTGAGGAACATGAGGTAGCGTCGTGCCCCATTCAGCCAAAAGAGGGGTTCCGTGCGTCGCAGTAGGGGGACTCACGGACATGCCCCAGCCAAATCCCCTATCCAAGTGCCTCCTGCCCATGAGGTTCATTTACAAACATACTGAATTTCTCACACACACGCTGGTTGACTCGGGGGCTGAGCAGAGCTTCATCTCGGGGGAACTGGCAACCTGATTGGGGCTTCCCTGCCGAACGCTTAAGACCCCCCTGAAGCTCATAGCCCTGTCCAAGACCCCCCTGGCAATGGCTTTGCAGCAAACTGCCCCAGTGTCAGTCATCGTTTCCGACAATCATCGGGAGGACCTGAGCCTGTTTGTTTTGCCCGTATCAGCCTCTCCCGTCATCCTGGGCTACCCCTGGCTCCACCTCCACAACCCTACCATTGACTGGCGTGTGGGAAATGTTAGTATCTCCTGGAGCTCATTTTGCCTTAGTGCTTGCTTGCAGTCTGCAGCATGTTCGCCGTCTGTGTCCCTGTCCATCCCCGCCCTCCCTCCTCCCGACTTATCCAGGGTGCCGCCCGAATATCACGACCTGGGGGCAGTGTTTAGTAAGTCCCAAGCGCTGCCCCCCCCCCACCCACACACACCGCCCGTATCACTGCGCCATTAATCTCCGGGCTGGCGCCCTGCTGCCATCAAGCCACCTTTACAGCCTATTGGCTCCGGAGTGGGAGGCGATGGATGCCTATATCAAGGAATCGTTCAGCTCGGGCATCATCCGGCCCTTGTCCTCGGTGGTGGGGCAGGGTTCTTCTTTGTTGGGAAAAAGGATAGCTCCCTGAGGCCATGTATCGACTTCCGAGCTCTGAATGACATCACCATTAAGGATAAGTGCACTCTCCCTCTGATGGATACGGCGTTTGACTCCCTCCAGGGGGCCTCATGGTTCACCAAATTAGACCTTTGCAACGTGTACCACCTTGTGCGGATCAAGAAGGGGGACGAGTGGAAGACGGGTTTCCAGACCCCAAGCGGACACTTCGAGTAGGCCTACCTCATGATGCCGTTTGGGTTGACCAATGCTCTGGCTGTCTTCCAACGCCTTATCAATGATGTTCTCTGGGACTTCCTAGGGCCTTTTGTTTTCGTCTACCTGGATGACATCCTAATCTTCTCCCAGTCGCTGGACAAACATCGGATTCACGTGAGACAGGTCCTTCAACGGCTCTTGGAAAACAAGCTTTTTGTGAAAGCTGAAAAGTGTGAATTCCGCACCCACAAGACCTCATTTCTTGGCTTCATCATCTCACATAATCAAATCATCCCCGATCCCGGGAAGGTCAAGGCGGTGGTGGATTGCCACCCCCCCCCCCCACTTCTAGGAAACAACTTCAACAATTCCTGGGGTTCGCCAATTTCTACCACCGTTAAGAATTATAGCGTCATTGCCCTCCCCTTGACCCGTCTCACTTCCCCCAAGGTGGCTTTTCGGTGGATGGAGGAGGCTGCAGCAGCATTCGTGGAACTCAAGACAGTGTTCTCCTCTTCTCCTATGTTGACGCAGGTGGACCCTCTCTTCAATGCCTGGTCGAGGTGAATGCTTCTGACTCTGGGGTAGGGGCGGTGTTATCCCAGTGCTCTCCGGTGGACAGGGTGATCCGCTCCTGTGCGTTTTTCTCCCATCGATTGTCCCCGGCGGAGAAGAATTATGACATCGGGGACAGGGAGCTCCTGGTGGTGAAGCTTGCGCTGGAAGAGTGGTGTCACTGGTTGGAGGAGGCCACCCAACCCTTTATTGTATGGACAGATCATAAAAATTTGGAGTATCTCAGGACAGCCAAATGCCTGAACACCCGCCAAGCTCGTTGGTCCTTGTTCTTTGGGTGCTTTAATTTCACTATCACCTACCGCCCCAGGGCTAAGAACGCGAAACCGGGTGCCTTGTCCAGGCAGTTCGCTCCGGACGCCGCGGAGGGGCGGGAGCATACCATCCTTCTTTCATCATGTATCATGGGCATCCTCTCGTGGGGTATCAGGGAGAGGGTCCTGAAGGCACAAGAGACTGAACCGGATCCGGGCGGGGGGCCTGCAGAGAGATTGTTCATTCCTTCCTCTGCTTGGGGCGAGGTAATCCACTGGGCTCACTCCTCTAGATTCTCATGCCACCCTGGGGTGGCCCACACAGTGGAGATTCTCCAAAGGACGTTCTGGTGGCTGGTGCTTCAGAGGGACGTCGCCGATTACATCCGCGCCTGTCCCCAGTGCGCCACCTTTAAGATACCATCCTCTCCTCCTGCAGGATTACTTCACCTGCTGCCGATCCCCAGCAGGCCTTGGTCCCACATTGCCCTGGACTTCGTTACTGGCCTTCCCCCTTCTAACCAGTACATCACTGTTCTCACTATTGTTGACGGTTTCTCCAAGGCCACCCACTTTGTCCCTCTGCAGGGGCTGCTCACAGCATGAGATACAGCAGACCTGCTGGTACAGCACATGGTGCGTCTTCATGGGATACCCGTGGACATCGTCTCCGACTGGGGTCCCCAATTCGTGTCCCAGGTGTGGAGATCCTTCTGTAACGCTCTGGGGGCTACTGTGAGCCTGTCCTGTGGTCACCATCCACAGAGTAATGGGCAGTGTGTGCGGACCAATCAGGAGCTGGAGGCCGCCCTACACTGTGTCATCGCCTCCAGTCCTGCGTCTTTGAGCACTCACCTCCCCTGGATTGAGTACGCCCACAACTCCACCGTGTCCTCAGCGATCGGTATGTCTCCTTTCAAGGCCTTCCTGGGTTATAACCTCCCACTTTTTCCCGAGGAGGAAGGGGACATTGCCGTACCATCGATTCATGCTCATCTGAGACGCTGTCGCCGGCTTTGGACGGCGACCCGCACGGCTCTTCTGTGCACAGCTGAATGCAACTCCAGGACCGCGAATTGCCGCAGGAGGTCGGTCCTGCAGTACCAGGTGGGTCAGCAGGTTTGGTTATCTGCTCAGCATGTTAATCTAAAGGCAGAGAAGAAGAAGTTGGCCCAACGCTTCATTGGCCCTTTTCCCATTGTTCGTATTATTAATCCCATGGCTGTGCGCCTGCCCCCCCCCCCCCCAATATCTGCCCCACATTTCATGTCTCCCAGATTAAACCTTTCTGTTCCAGCCCTCTCTGCCCCCCTCCAAAGTCTCCACCTCCACCGGTGGTGATCGATGGCGACCCGGCGTGAAAGGTCAGTGCCATCCTGGACGTCCGCTGCTGGGGTCGCGGTCTGCAGTACCTGGTGGACTGGGAGGGGTATGGTCCTGAGTGGAGATCCTAAGTACGTCCGTCCTTCATGTTGGATAAACAACTCATCAGGGATTTCCACCGGATGCACCCAGGTATGCTGGATCAGGTGCCAGGAGGCACCTCTCAGGAAGGGGGGGGGGAGTACTGTGATGGCTCATTCAGTGTCGTTATCTCCCACAGCTGCGTGCACACTGGGTCCCAATCACTCTCGGGCTTTTTAACCCGCTCTGCCTGTAGACCGGCACAGAGCCGTCTGTCTCACTACATACACATGCACTCACACACTATACACTTTATCAATAAAGGCAACTGAATCCACTCCGGGCCTGTGTCTGTCTCCTGGGTCTAGTAAACATGTCAACTCCTACTGTCAGAACACGTACCCATGGTGAGGCTGCTTTTAGTTACACGTCAAATAGGTTCATTTTGTCTTCTTTTAATTAATTTTCTTTTGTTCATATAAAAGACAAGGAGATTGAGATTGATTGAGAGCAGTTGGTTGGTTGCACCAGGTGGGAATGATCTGGTGATTAAGAGAGTTTGGAGGCAGTTACTCACAGGGCAGTGGAGAGTAAGCAGCGTGTGAGAGAAATGGTTGGAGACTTTGGAAAAGCCTGCAGGACTAAAGCTTGTTTCAAGCAAGGAAGAAGGAGCCGGTGAGCATCCATTTGTGATATGTCTTTGCAGCTGCATTTGAAAAGCAATTTGATTAAGTTTAGGTTAAATGTGATGTGTTAAAAAATTGTGTGTTTGAAATGTAAGTTAAAATGTCATATTTATAAAATCATGTGGGTTTAAAAGTATAGTTAAAATGGAGTGTATTTTAAGAGTTTAAAAGTTAAAAGCTGTTAAAGTTGTAAGGTTAAAAATCATTATTGAACAGTGTTTTAAGATGTGTTTAGTATTTGGGGTGCTTTAGATGTGAGTATTTTCTATTTTGGGTTTTAGTAATTTAAAAACTGAGTGCTTGATTTTGGGTTATGTTGATTTATTATGGGTTCTTGGGTTCCATTCTCCTTGACTCTTTATCTGTGTTGTATTTAAAGGTTTTTCGCCTGTGCTGTGCCTGTGCTTGGCTGTGCTTGGCCTTGATGACTTTACAAAAAATAAAAGGAAAGAAAAGGAAAAGCTGGGTCTTGGTCACTGAGTGATTTCCAGTTCTATGTTCCAAAGCAAGCTTCCCGTTCAAGTCGGGGAAACTGCTGGTCAAACCTCACAAGAGTGAGGGCCACTTGACAGTGGCCGTGACAGTGACAGTGGTTGGTGCAATCAACCAACTGCACTGCAGCCTTCGGCAGTTGAAACATGTAGAGAAGGTAAAGACATCTTTCTATTTTATTTTTTGTCTTTTATATGAACAAAAGATAAATAATTAAAAGAAGACAAAATGAACCTATTTGACGTATTACGTGGAAGTTATGCTTTTAGTTACTGCGGCCCACATCTGTGGAACATCAGGGCTGCCGAGAATGTCTATGTTTTTAAAAGCAGGCTCAAGCCCTACTATCTTTTGATTAGTTTCCTATTTTATTTCTCTAAAGTTCTGATTTTAAAACTATTTTCTGTCACAATTACTTATCTTACTGCAAATTATTAATACTTATAAATATAGGTCTGTTTGACTATATTTAGGTCTTGTTTTATTCTTCTTGTCATTTTAACTGCTTAGTCTTTTATCAGCAAACTATCTTTTTATCAGTGACTTTTTATCACCCTGTCCAAGATCTGGTGTTTCCTCATGGGGGGCCCTCCCATGGTGGTGGTGGTGGTGGTGGGGGGGGGGGGGGTTGGCTGCAGGGTACTGGTCTGTGATTGTCCTGGTCTGCCTGGCTGAGGGGGTCGTTTGCTGTGGTGCCACGCCTGCGGTGTCGACCCCTCGGGTTGGACTTGGGCGGTCTCAGAGGTGGTGTTCCTGTAGCCGTGGACTTGGCACTTTCCCTGCTGGTGATGGCTTCCTAGTGATGGTGCTTCCACACTTGGATCCTCGATGTCCAGCCATAAGCCTTAAGCCATAAGTTTTGCACTGATGAAAGTTTCTTTGTGTGTGTGTGTGTGTGTGTGTGTGTGTGTGTGTGTGTGTGTGTGTGTGTCTATGTGTGTGGGTATGTGGGGTGGGAGGTAAATTGTGTTTTATTTCAATGTGTGAAGCACTTTGTGTTGCATCTTTTTGTATGAAATGTGCTATATAAATAAAGCTTTGATTGAAAGCTTTGATGGCGCTGATGATAATACTACTAATGGATAGTGACCTACTTTTCACCTTTGTTCTCTATTTCTACTGTTTCTCATGTAATGCAGACTAATAGAGTATTGGAAGAACATTACAGAATGGTCACTGTGTCCTCATCACTGTTGTTTCCAAATAATGTTGCTTAACTTTTGGTCTTACAAAATCATCTTCCCAGTAAGTTGTGAATCACTATTGCTTATGTAATAGTGATGTGAGTGTGCAACATGGAGCACATCTCACTTCTACATTTCTGGTTGATTTCACACAAATAATTGTATATGATTTTATACTCTGTGACTATATGGCTGTAGTAGTAAAATAATTTTAAAGGACTCTAGACAATTTTGACAGGGTGAAAATTAGTCAAGAGCAGGCTCAAAGGGCAAAGACAAAAACATGGGTGTTAAACTCTTTTCCATCCCAGCCATTTCAGTTAGGGTTCAGAATGGGAGTTGTTCAGTCACCATTGTAATTATTTTCATTTATATCACTGTTCATTGATTAAGTTTAATATTGAATTTTCAGTATCATTTTGAGTATCATCAACAAAATCATGCAGTACTATAACAGGACACATTTACAGATTTTTTTAAATTTATATTTTATAATCCTTTACTAGTCTCACAGTGGGAAAATTACAGGGCATCCACCTGGATAGATGAGGCAACCACTGTGCAGCACCAATCCCTTCACCATTCAATTCAATTCAATTCAGCTTTATTTATATAGCGCCATTTCACAACAACAGTCATCTCATAGCACTTTCCACTGTAGGGGAATTGCAGAAAAACCCCAGCAATCAGGTGATCCCCTGTGAGCAAGTGCTTGGCGACGGTGGAGAGGAAAAACTCCCTTTTAACAGGAAGAAACCTCCAGCAGAACCAGGCTCAGGGAGGGGCAGTCATCTGCTGCGACTGGCTGGGGGGTGAGGGGATAGAGAAGAAGAAAAGAACAGACATGTAGAGAGCAAACAGCACGATGGGGACTCAATCTATGGGAGAGAACAAACAAATGTTAATGACCAGCAAAAAAAAAAAAAAAATATTTCATAGAGAGTGAGGAAAGGAGTGAGGCCCAGTGCATTACTGGAGGTCCCCCGGCTGACTAAACCTATTAGCAGCATAACTAAGGGAGGGTTCAGAGACACATGATCCCTCCCTAATTGTAGGCTATATCAAAAAGGAAGATTTTAACCCTATTCTTAAAAACAGAGATCGAGTCTGACTCCCGAATCCAAATTGGCAGCTGGTTCCACAGGAGAGGAGCTTGATAACTGAAGGCTCTGCCCCCCATTGTACTTTTGGAGATTCTAGGTATTACAAGTAATCCTGCATTTTGGGAGCGTAGTGCTCTGTTAGAATAATACGGTAGTATCAGATCTTTTAAATAAAAAGGGGCCAGATTGTTTAGAGCTTTGAAAGTGAGAAGAAGGATTTTAAACTTAATTCTAAACTCTATAGGAAGCCACTGAAGGGAGGCCAGAACCGGAGAGATATGATCTCTCTTTCTAGTACCTGATAAAACTCTTGCTGCAGCATTTTGGATCAGCTGAAGACTTTTTAAAGATGTTTTAGGACAACATGATAATAAAGAATTACAATAATCTAATCTAGAGCTAACAAAAGCGTGGATCAGTTTCTCAGCATCACTCTGAGACGAGATGCTCCTAATCTTGGCAATATTAAGCAAATGATAGAAGGCAGTCTTAGAAACAAATTTAATTTGTGAATTGAAAAACAGATGTTGATCAAAAATAACTCCAGGGTTCCTCACAGAGCGATTAACAAACACATTCACAGCTGGGGCCACTTTACAGTCGCCAGTTAACCTAACTTGCATGTTTTTGGCCTGTGGGAGGAAACCGGAGTACCTGCAGTAAACCCACGCAGACACCGGAAGAAGATGCAAACTCCACACAGAAGGGTCACCGATGGTCAGGGGTGAGATAGATCCCATTATCTTCTTACTGTGCTGCCAACTTGCCCAGAGACACATTTGAGACCTATTGTAGTGCATCCTTTTATATTTAAGAAATCTTTGGTTATTTAAAGTTTTTTTTTGTCCTGAATATTTTTATTGATTTTAAACATGAGTTTGTTTGCAAAAACTGATAAATGCCAATTGCAAGAAAATTTCCCTCTACAACAAACAACCGTTCACACTCCCTACTTATAGGAGTTCAAATTGTTTTTTCTAAAAATCTGCTATGTCTGCTGTTATATACACTACGAAGTTCATGTTTTTGGGTTTTTTTACAATTTTGTTGCATTTTATGTCAAATATGGATAATTCTGATGAAGCAGATGATACCAGTGATGCGTTCACCAGACAAACTAGCATGGTTTTCAGGACATGTCTGTTTTTGCAAAAGTATGTGTTGTGCACTTATCTGTTATTGAGGTCATAAATTGCCAAAAAATAACAATGAGTTGAAGTTCAATTTTTGGCTTTATTATGTCTGAGATACTCATATTTCAAATGATCATGTCTTAGAAGCTGAATTGGAAATACTAGCACATATAAACCAACAGTTGAAAAAGTGGTTTTTCTCATTTTGAACACAACTGGACTTACATGTTTTTGCAAAGGAGCTCTTCACATTTAAGCATAACCTGGGGTTATGCCCACATTTTTAGTTCACCTTTTACATGTCTGTTCTTTTCTTTTCTTCTACTTCTCCATCCCCTCACCCCCCAGCCGGTTGCAGCAGATGACTGCCCCTCCCTTAGCCTGGTTCTGCTGGAGGTTTCTTCATGCTAAAAGGGAGGTTTTCCCTTCACCTGGGGCCTTTTTGCAATTGTAGGGGTTTCCCAAACAGTTGAAAGTGCTATGAGATGACTGTTGTTGTGAAATTGTGCTATATAAATCAAATCAAATCAAATCAAACTTTATTGTCATATTGCTGTACATACAACTGTAGTGCAGGCAAGATGAAATTGCGTTTCTCTCGGCATCCATATAAGAAGCAGCATGATTTAAGACACACTCCCACATAGCTCCACCCCCCACCCCACCCCCCATCCATTCACACATCCCTGAGACATACTTGGGGAAAAAGAATAACTAACTATAATATACAAAATGTCCGTAGGTGCAGTAGTGTATATGAGAGATTCCAGGTCAGCTGTTCAGCATCCTGACAGCTTGTGGAAGGAAGCTGTTGATCAGTCTGGTGGTTCTGCCTCTGATGCTCCGGAATCGTTTACCAGATGGAAGAAGTTCAAAGTGTTTATGCAGAGGGTGAGAACGGTCCTTGACAATGTTCAGTGCCCTGCTCCTAGAACGGTTCTGAAAAAGTTCTTGGACAGAGGGGAGGGAGACTCCAATTACCCTCTCCGCCCCCTTGACTATCCTCTGCAGGGCTTTTTTGTCTGACATACTGCAGCTGGAGTACCATGTAGCAATGCAGTACGTCAGAACACTCTCCACCACACCTCTGTAGAAGGTCCTGAGGATGCAGATGGGGAGAGAGGCCTGTTTGAGTTTCCTCAAGAAGTGCAGTCTCTGCTGAGCCCGCTTCCTGATCTCCAAGGAATTCTTGCTCCAGGTCAGGTCCTGCGAGATCTGCACTCCGAGGAACTTGATGTTCTCCACTCTCTCCACTAAACGGCCGCCGATGCTGAGGGGGACGTGCTCAGGTTGTGACCGCCGGAAGTCGATAATCATCTCCTTCGTTTTGTCCACGCTGAGCACCAGATTGTTCTCCCTGCACCAGTCCTCCAGGTCTCTCACTTCTTCCCTGTACATTGATTCCTCATCCCTCCGAATAAGTCCCACCACTGTGGTGTCATCTGCAAACTTAATAATCTGGTTCCCCTCGTGTCTGGATACACAGTCATGTGTTAGAAGTGTAAACAACAGTGGACTGAGTACACAGCCTTGAGGGGATCTGGTACTCAGCGTGACAGAGTTGGAGATGTTGTTTCCAACCCGGACAGACTGAGGTCTCTCAGTCAGGAAATCTAGGATCCAGAGACATGTGGCGGTGTTCAGACCGAGAAGGAGTAATTTCTCCATCAGTCTCTGGGGAATAATGGTGTTGAATGCTGAACTGAAATCAATGTACAAGAGTCTGGCGTAGGTGTCTTTCTGGTCCAGGTGGGTGATGACAGAGTGTAGGGTGGTGACTATAGCATCCTCCGTGGAGCGGTTTGAACGATATGCAAACTGGAGCGGGTCGTGTGATGCAGGGAGGCAGGCTGTAATGTGTGGTTTGACAAGCCGTTCAAAACAGTTCATCACAATTGGTGTCAGTACAACAGGACGATAGTCATTCAAACAGGACACCACTGGTTTCTTTGCCATCGGTACAATGATAGAGGTCTTGAAGCATCTGGGAACGATGGCCTGACTCAGGGAGATGTTATAAATGTCAGTCAAGACATCCGCCAACTCGCTCGCGCAGTCTCGGAGCACACGTCCCGGAATGTTGTCTGGACCTGCAGCGTTGCGTGGGTTGACTCTGGGTAGGGTCCTCCGTGTGTCCGCTGTGTTGATGGTAAAAGCTGGTCCGACCGATTGTGGGGGTGGGCCAGCCCTCCCTCTGATTGTCGAGTTTGATGCTTCAAAACGTGCAAAGAAGTCGTTAAGCCTGTCTGGAAGCGAAGCGTCGTCATCATCGACTCCCTGCCTAGACTTAAAGGCCGTCAGTGTCCGAACTCCCTGCCACATCTGCTTGGTGTTCCTAGTGTCACAGAGGTGTCCCTGGATTTTCTCCACATAGGCGCGCTTTGCCGCCTTAATTCCCTTTGAAAGCGCAGACCTCGCTGAGGGGAGGGCGATCCTGTCCTTCGCTCTGAAGGCTGCATCTCTGGCTGTAAGCAGCAAGCGCACCTCTGCAGTCATCCAGGGCCTATGATTACCCCGCATAGTGATGGTCTTCACTGTAGTGAAATCCTCTGTGCACTTCGCGATGTAGCTGGTGACTGTATCAGCATACTCCTCCACATCTGTCTTGTCTTCCTGGGAGGCTGCTAATTTGAATATAGTTGAATTGAATTTTAGTTTATCATTTATATACAGTTTTGTGGCGGCGCCTTGCATGGCAGCGACCCCTCTGATTCTACATGTGATGGACATTGTAGATAGGAGAAATGTTATTTCGTTCTACTGTACATGATTGGCTGTATGGACTGAATGACAACAGAGATTGCTTCCTCTTCTTCTTCTTCTGTTGTTTGGGGTTACTTTGTTTCTGTTTTTGAATGCTCTTAATTTGAAAGCATTTCCGGTTTTGCTCCTCTGTGGTTTTATTGTCTTAGGGCAGGGGTGTCCAATCATGTGCCATGGAGGGCCAAGGCCCTGCAGGCTTTACCTCCAGCCAGTGTCTTCAACAGCAGATTCCGCTGAATTTCTTCCCACTGATTGCTGATAAGTGAAAACACCTGCTGAAGAGACTGGATAGAAGAGAAAACCTGCAGGGTCTTGGCCCCCCATGGCACAGGATTGGACACCCCTGTCCTAGGGTTTTGTTTCCTGGTTGTGCTCATGATTTGCCTTTTACTTTTTGCGCTAATTCAGCCCAGCTGTTCTTTATTTTGTAATTATCAGTTTTTCAGTTTTAACTGTTGCCACTTGTTTTATGGCGCGGCAGTCTTAAGTCTCCAAGTGGTCATCCCCAGTCAGTTAATGACACCGGATATAATTGTTCCATCTGAAGAGCTTATTGAGCCTAGGCCTGCTTTTGTTTGATTTTGTCTTCGGGCAGTGTTTCTTTTGTAATAAATTTGGTAACTGTGCTCCTGCGTTTGAGTCTGTCAACATGCCCTGTAAGGGCCATCCATGACAGTAGACTGCTGCCATAACAGGACTCAGCAGGTGCAGTTTACCGGGGCTGGTGCCGCTGCTGTTACCACTGGGAGAACGCTTTGGGTGTTCTGGGAGGCAGCTCGTTGTGTGTTGCAGGACATTCCAGGTCGACGAAATCTCCCGTGGGCTCAGGACCAGTCTTTCTCCAGCATCACTCATCTGGACTGCTCCTTGCAATTTCGAGCTTCACCTTCCTCGTCACCGCCTGCTCCCCCACTGAGGACTGCAGACGCTGAGCCGGTGCTTTGCTTGGGGAGGAGTCATTGGCAGCTGGCAGGGAGAAGTGGGCAATTGATGGCAGGAATCCACTGGGAGATGTGATCGTACCGGTGCTGATCATCCCAGCTGCCTGGCTCTTTTCCCTCCACCTCCCCATCGCCACCATCTTTCACTGCTGGGCTTTGTTTACCATTGCCAGCCTCAAGCACAGCACAGAGGGTGGCCGAAGCAGCAGTTCACTTTATGGAGTTAGTGGACACTAAAGCTCATCCCCAGCACTCCTCAGCCACTACCCAGCTTGAAGGGGCCCATCCAGCTGGTGCTGTACCAGAGAGACAATCAGCTACTCTGAGGCCAGTGTGATGTGTCTGGGCTCAGTGTTGACAGCAGGGCAGTTTGTAGGTGCAAAGAAAAGACGGGAGGCCATACTGTTCCACAGTTCTGCAGTGTTTCTGATTTATTAACTGAAAGCAAACAACCCTGCAATGCCCGGATGTATGGAAACTATTATCTTCATACATGAAAATAAATAATATCCACACATTACCAAAATCATCACAAGTGAGCTGAGAAGGTATTCTTGCAGAGCTCAGCCAGATGTGTCCATACATAGTGAGTGTCCTTGCAACTGCGTGGCAGCAGAAAGCCAAGTGAGATGTAATGACGCAGAATGTGCTTAAAGGTGTATCCCACAGTTTTGACTGTTACATATCCCCCCTTGGTTTGAAAAAGGCTGTCCCCAGCCGTACACACTGAGGTTCAGGCCAATATACTCAACATGCTTCCATACATGGTTAGACAGTTAAGTTTCAAAATATACCAGAGTAACAGGCAGTCAATTGTAGTGTAACTGGCATACGTGACAGTAGTACACAAAATGAAGTAACCTGTGGACCTTTAATGTCATGAATCTGGGTTTGGAGGGCAAACCCAGTTCTGACTCATTGTTATGTTTTGCCCTAGTTTTCCTCTGACAGCTCGGGCACGCCCCCTCCTCCTGTCTAGTGCCACCAGCTGCACGGTCAAGGGTGTTCACACACATACACACACCACACGCACACACACATGCACACGCTTCATTCATTCCCATTCACACGCTCTTACATGTCCTCTCACACACCTGGTGCCAATCAGTTCTGCCCACGCATTCTCACACCAGCAATCTCTTTCCTCGTTAGCTTCAGGAGTATTTGTTTGCCGCTCCAGAGGGAAGAGATTGTTGGGGCATTCACCCTCGTTCATGGCAACTAGTTCTTCATGAATGACGTATCAATCCCTTCACGTACTCAGCCCGACATCTTCAGACAATCAGTCCCTGGGTGTTTGCGACTGCCTCAGCTTCCAATCCTCATCCACCAGACTTCTTGGACAGCTCCGAATTGTTCCAGCTGTAAGAGTTCATTTGCCTTTCCTTCTGTGCTATCTCTGCGTTGGCACTAGGCTGTCGCCATTCCCTGTTGTGCGTTTAGCAGTTCGGTAGCACTAGGCATTCCCCTCCCCGGCTGTAGAACATCCGGCTAGCCCCCTTTTTGTCTGGTGGCCCTTATCTCTGCATATTCATCTCTCTGTATTGTGGACATTATTGGACTTGTTATTTTCTTCATTTTTGTTAATAAAAGTGCACCATCTACTCTCGCTTTTGGGTTTCATTCTCTTTCTCGTGCACCAAGTCATGGTGCACGGAGGTTTATGACAGAATGCCCCGACCAGTGTAAAAGCCCAGCGGAGAGGTGGTGCACAAGTGAATTTTCGCTTTCTCTCCTTTGTGCTTTTCCCCCAGTCGTCTCCATGGATTTTTCCGTTTTTGGACTGAGCCCTGAGGAGTGTGGAGTGGCTGATCGAGCTGTGGTGTTCATTTCCCGGGCTCAAGCCACCAACTCCCCAAAAGAGAATTTTCTGCTGTTCGACATTGCTGTCAGGGTGCTCCAGACATGCCCCAGTCTCTAGAAATATCCGGGCTTGATGTCATTTCTCACCCTGGTCCACGAGTCGCACCGACAGCTGGAGGAGATGACAGGAGGAGCCATCAGAGCTCAACCACGGCTTCCCACGACGCACTCCCGGAGGACCGGAGCCTGTCGCTCGCCTCCCGAGCCGGAGAGCTCCTCCCCCCGCCGGATTTCCCGTCCTACTCCAGGGAGGACGAAGCAGGACACTGAGACAGCAGCGGACTCCATCACCAGTCAGGAGTTCAGGCAAGTTCACCTCCATTCTCTTGCAATGTCTCCTGAGGTGATTAATCAGGTTCCTGTGGAGGAGCTTCAGAAATTATTACCCGCTGAAGCTCCCCAAACAGCTGCTGTCACGGCTCCTTATTCCCTGTCTTCTGTCTCCCTTCACTCCCTGCCGGCCCTGGGAGAGGATCGTCGGACGCAGGAGGAGCGGGAGGAGTCAATCACACGGCGTGAGATTAATCCTAGGCCTAGGTGGAGGAAGAGGCCCGTCACCTCATCGGCGGTTCTTAACCGGACGTCAAGCCCGACCGTTGCTGCGGCAGAGCCCCCCTCGGTGCCAGCTGTTGTACCAGCAGAGGCCCCGTCAGCTTCAGCCACAGTTCCTGTCATTGGGTCGTCCACCCTAGTTGCTGGAGAGATTGTGTGTGCCACTCCGGACCTGCCCACGTCCGTGCCGTTCAGGCTGGCTCCTCCGTCAACCACCGAGGAGCCTAGAAGACCTATGGGCGTGGAGAAGGAGGACAACACGCTGTCGGCAGCCGCCAGCATTCTGACCCGGGAAGCCAGGCAAGTGGGTTTTCATTCAACCTTAGTCATTAAGGATAAGCTTTGTCTGTCCCCCAGGAGAGAGCCTCAGGCTAGGCAGTCGCCTGAGTGCTCTCCCCCTGCTGCTCTTAAGATGAACTCATCAATTTCCTCTGTGTCTCCATCCCCTGCCTTGGCGTGTCCACCAGCCATGGAACTCGACGATCGAGGGAATGCATGGTGCTGGAGGACTGCACCCCACAGAACCGCTACGACCAGAGGAGGAGCGCTATGACCGACCAGAAGGAGGTGCTAATGAAGGAGCATCACCCAGCTTCAGTCTCTTCGGAGACAGTGCCACCCAGGTCTCCACCTCCAGACTTCATGCCACGAGGGTTACCGCCATTAGGGGCTTCACTGGAGGAGACTACGACTGCAGAGACCATCATGCCTGCTGTGGGGGCCACCACGGCAGAGCCATCCCCAGGACTGGACCTCCAGCCGATTGGACCCCGAACATCATTGTCAGCACCATCAGGGTCCTGGGTGGCAGTAGAACTCGAGCACAGGCAAGTAATCTCTCCTGTAGTTCACCTGTCAAGTGTTGAGAGATCTTGCCTGGCTCTTGGAGAGGAAAGACAGATGCAGCCCCCAGCTGCATCTGAACTTTCCTCACCGGGCTCTGCCGCTACTGGCCTAACTGTCTCCATTCTCCTGTCTCCTTCGAGCTCCTTCCTAGGGTCGCCGGAGAGGAGCCGCTGCAACCTGGATTGCCCAGAGATGACGAGGAGGGTCCAGTTGTCCAGAGGAGGTCGATGGGGATACAGCACCCGACGGACTGGAGGAACCTGTGCACCCTAAATCGCTGAAGTCCTGGACGGCGGTGGAGCCAGAAATCAGACAAGTGTGCTCCATTATGTCAGGAATGCCAATATTAATGTCACACTGCTCAACTCATGGTGAGGTTGACCCGGGGCAGCTCACAGTAGCCCTCGGAACCGTCACACTGGGCTCTGCCGCTGCCGGCGACCCTGGCCCAGTTTCTCTTTCTCTCTCTTTGGGATTGGAGACTCTGGCCGGGGTCACCAGAGAGCTGCTGGAGGCAACTGAGGATCAGGGTTCAATGCCGGAGGACGTGAGGAGCATCACCTCCCACGCTGGGGAGGCCACCATAGGAGCAAAGAGTCCCCCAATGGGGGTCACCACAGGTGCACCAGTGCTCCAACCGGAGCCCACCGCGGGTGCAGCAGGGCCTCAGCTGGGGTCCACCGCCAATGCAGCAGAGCCCCAGCTGGAGTCCACCGCCAGTGCAGCAGAGCCCCAACTGGAGTCCACCGCTGGTGCAGCCATGTCCCAGACCGAGACCATTGCAGATACTACGGTCCCCCTGCCCCAAGCCTCGAACTGCAGGGGGGCTCCTGCTCCTTGGCTTCGCCGCCAATGTTCCCGAGTGTGGAGGCTGCCTGTTCACCCTCCTCTCAGGTCCTGGTGGCTCCACCATGCTGGTTAGCCACCCAAAGGACTTGGCTTATGGGTCGGGTGGCCCATTGGCCCGGGCAGGCCCCCGGACACTATCCCACGGCCCGCCTGCTAGACTTGAGACTTGGGCAAGGGCATCCGATCTGCCACTCCTCACCATACTGGGGGCCTGGGACTCAGGTCGACTCCCTGAACTTTGGACTTCTGGGTAGTGTTACAGGTTGGGGGTTGCTAGGAGGGGTTTGCTTTTTATTCTGTTTTTGTTCTGATTGTGTTTTCAGTGGTTGCTTCCCTCCTAACCGGTTTTCCCCCACCTCCCACCCTGGGTTAGTGTTTGTTGCCGGGGGGGAAGGGTTCCCTTGAGGGCTGTTGTTTCTTTTCTTTTTGGCTGATGGTACTGGGGTGTCTGGTAACCACTCTTAGGGGCGGGGGGCTGTCAGGAATCTGGGTTCTGACTCATTGTTATGTTTTGCCCTAGTTAGGTTAGGTTAATTGGTTAGGTTAGGTTGTTAGGTTAATTGGTTGTTCTAAATTGTCCCTAGATATTTGTTTCCTATAGGCCCTTAGAATAGAGGGTTAGTACTAGTAAAAGCGCTTTGAGTGGTCTTTGTGACTAGAAAAGCGCTATATAAGTGCAGGTTAGTTAGTTAGTAGTTAGTTAGTTTTCCTCTGACAGCTCGGGCATGCCCCCTCCTCCTGTCTAGTGCCACCAGCTGCATGGTCATGGGTGTTCACACACACACACACACACACACACACACACACACACACACATGCACACGCTTCATTCATTCCCATTCACACGCTCTTACATGCCCTCTCACACACCTGGTGCCAATCAGTTCTGCCCACGCATTCTCACACCAGCAATCTCTTACCTTGTTAGCTTCAGGAGTATTTGTTTGCTGTTCCAGAGGGAAGAGATTGTCGGGGCATTCCCCCTCGTTCATAGCAGATAGTTCTCCATGAATGACGTATCACTCCCTTCACGTACTCAGCCCGACATCTTCAGACGATCAATCCCTGGGTGTTCGCAGCTGCCTCAGCTTCCTATCCGTATGCACCAGACTTCTTGGACAGCTCTGAATTGTTCCAGCCGTAAGTATTCATTTGCCTTTCCTTTTGTGCTATCGCTGTGTCGGCACTAGGCTGTCGCCTTCTCCTGTTGTGCGTTTAGCAGTTCAGTTGGACTAGGCATTCCCCTCCCCAGCTGTAGAACATCCGGGTAGCCCCCAGTTTGTCTGGTGGCCCTTATCTCTGCATATTCATTTATCTGTATTGTGGACATTATTGGACTTGTTGTTTTCGTCTTGTTTGTTAATAAAAGTGCATTATCTACTCTCGCTTTTGGGTTTCATTCTCTCTCTTGTGCACCGAGCCATGGCAGACGGAGATTTATGACATTTAAAATAAAATGAAAACATAAGTAACCATGTCCTGATAAATGTTGCATTGAATTCCCTTATTTTGCAATATTCAGAGAACAAATAATTGTAAGAGTGCCAACTTTAGCAGAAAAGAAACATCTCCACAGCAAACTTCATGTTTAACAGTTAAACTTTAACCTTTGGTGTGACTCTCTGTACCAAAAACTTATAACTGTATATGCAGAAAAACTTCACATGTCATGAACTGAGTTGGAATTTCCCGCCCAGTTCCATGGCATGGTGGCTGTCTAGTCTCCTGGTTATTTGGGTTTTTTATTTGCTGCCTAGCAACCTGCTGGGTGCCTTGAGCTTTGCTCGACTCCCTGACAGCCGACAGCCACGCCCCATCTCCTTTCTGTGATACCAGCTAGCTGTCATTACCATTTGCTCTCTCTCCACACATACAGACACATGCAGTTGTCCACACCTGCATTTATTCAGCACCTTTGCACTCACTCACTACACACACACACACACACACACACACACACACACACACACACACACACACACACACACACACACACACACACACACACACACACACATCCATTCCTATGTACTCACATTCACTCATTCTCACTCACACACCCTCGCACTCTCTCTCTCTCCACACCGGCATGCACTCAGCTCATTAGTTACTGCAGTATTTAAGATCTGGGTTTGCTGTTGTGCATTGTCGGGTGATTGTTGGTTGAACAGTGTGTTTATACCAAACTGTCTGCTGCTCTGTACTGCTTCGGACTGCTCCAGCCGGTGAGTTTATTTTTCCTTTCCCGCTGTTCAGCTATCCTGCAGTGCCCTGGGGTTTCTCCTCGTTGTTCAGCTTTCCTGCAGCATCCTGGGACTCCTCTGTGCTGCTAGCCTTCCTACAGTACTTGTCATCTTCCGCTGTGCTGCAGAGCGTCCTAGAGGTATCCCTGTCCTTCCTGTGGTCACCGTTTATTGTTTACCTGGACTGTACATCATTTTTTGTGCACAATAAAATACATACAACGTTCTCCTGCGTTTGGGTTTTAATTCTTCATGCCTCAAATAGGCAGAAATTCATGACATCACATTTATAATTGAACCATGTAACGAAAAGCAGATTAAATCTGACCTGCTTCATTCTGTCAGTGTGATTGGGATTTGTCCATCTATTTCCTGACCATCCACAGGTGATTCTAGGGGCAAGTCTTGGTTTATGACTGATGTGTGGCAGTCACAGGGGCAGAGTTGGTATGAGAGGAGTCATGGTTTTCAGTATTATATGTTGTGTCATCAGTGTTTTGAACAGAAGCCCGAGTGGGGTGAGAGAAGTTAGAATCTGTTAGGTGGACATTTTCGTCAGCCATCACGTCAACAGGGACGTTGGCAGCTACAGAGTCAAATGCATCTAACGTGTTTGGTTCTGAGGCATCAAAGTCAGAAGTCAGGCTGCTCTCGCTGATGTCTGAAGTCTGATTCTTGGAAGGCCCATAGCTTGCTGGTCTAGTGCGTGAAGCTGTGGCCAGAGGCGGACTTACCATTAGGCAAAGGTAGGCAACTGCCTTAGGCTCCAATCTACTAGGAGCCCCATATATATATTTTTTTAATGTTTAGCATATTTAACGTGATGTCCAACAAAATAAAGAAACAGCAGTATTTACATAAACAGTCAATCAAATCACTAACGTAACATCCTCCCTCCTTCTCCTCAGACTGTTGGACTCTTCCATGGTGTCTCTGAGACATGCACATATCATTAGTTGCATTGTAAACAAACTGTACAATGTGTAGAATAGCAGCAAAATAGAAATGAAGTTATCTGGGTGGTTCAAAGAAATGGAGAAAAGGGGAAGAGCAGAGAAATTTTTTATCAAAACAACCTTTTTCACTTCAACCTGGGAAGAGACTAACCCTAAGCAAAGAGCAGAGAGCAACACTGCTCGTACAAGCACACATGATGCTAATGACGAGCACCTTTTGTTGATGAGAAGGCAGCAGTGATGCTGGCTGATGACAGTAGAGGTAAACAACAAAATGTTATTACTATTTTTTCTAATTGCAAGATTTGCAGAGGCCAAGGCTCACATTGTTAAATTTAGATATGGCCAACTGTGCTCCCCAGGCATGCATAGGATGTCTGCAGCCTCAGCAGATGACATTACATGAGATTAAGTATAGTTTTGACAGTTTTTTTGCATTAAAAGTTGTGGGAAGATTTCCAAATTTTAAAGCAGATGCTTTTTTCATAGTTTACAGCAGTGATATTCTATATAACACCACAAGAACAGCATGGGATTGTCAAAAAAATAAATATTCTTCTTTCTTCTGCCTTCTTGAGGGAGAGAGGGCATGACAACGTGATCGCGAGATGTTCCGAGACTGTTACACAACAATTCAAAATGGCGACTCGCGTCAACCGAGCATATAAAAACAAGCTTTTCCACAGGTAGCCCTAGGATGTCACTAGCCTCTGGATGCATACCTACCAACTACTCCGGTTTTGCCGTAATGGTTCCGGTTTTCAAGACCCCGTTCTGGGTTCCGATTTTATTATTCAAAATTACGGTTTTTCACTAAAAAATTCAGTCAAAAATTTTAAATCGTAAAAAAAACATGGAAAACACGAAAGCAATTCCAAACACGCTGTCGCTCGGAATCGTATCTAAATTTAGAACAAAGGCAATCGGCACTGCTTCATGTAGGTGTATTGCGCATGTGCGAGAGGTCTGAGCCAATTTTCCATGTGCAATCGCGAGGCAATCAGGTAAGAATTATACGTTTTCATCATGGAGTCTGCCGGAGAAAAATCACTAACGAACATGAAACACAAACAAAAATTACAGTCTTTTTGTGAGGAATACAGCAAAGCATTTCCGGGAGTTATTATTCGCTCAAGAAGGGGTGAAAATTACGCAAATTGCACTTTGTGTAGACAAGACTTTTTGATTGGACATGGCGGAATCAGTGATGTGTGCACCACGTAAGAACGAAAAAACACAAGGCCAGTGCCAGTGACGCTAGCGGCAAACTTGAACATGTGCTGTGTAATTGCAAGCCTTGTCATGCTTGGTGTATCATGTAAACACATAAAATATCAGAGCGATTTTGCCGTCTTTTACGCACGTGTCTGTTAAACAGTGCTAGTATAGCCTGCTGATATTTCTAGTCTTCTAGTTACCTCCGCCAAGGAGGTTATGTGATCATCAGCGTTGGTTTGTCTGTTTCTTTGTTAGCAAGATAACTCAAAAAGTTATGGACGGATTTTCATGAAGTTTTCACAGATTGTCAGAAATGGGGTATCCTACAGATGATTAGATTTTGGTGGTGATCCGGATCACCGTCTGGATCCAGGAATTTTTTTAAAGGATTCTTTTTTTTTTATTTATTTAACATTGTGAGAGAGGGCCATTTTCAATATTTTATTTATGATGTTAAACACTGTATGGGGGGAACTGTGGCACTTGGTGGAGGTCTGCGCTCTCCGAGTGCTTTTCTAGTATTCATAATACATCACATCTGGCCTATTCGAAGTTCTATGCAGTGTTAAGATAGTCTTTTGAATGCAAATTTAATGAATGAATGAATCTTTATTTCGGATAGATTAAAAGTAAAGATTAAAAAGAAACAGAATAATATAACAAAGGCGAAAAAATCCAACAAGGTCAAATTAAACAATAACTCCTCTGATTATGCAGTTCAACATAAGTTATCTGAAATGGGTGATGGCTGAAGCTGCAGCTTATATTGCCCACCCATATTCCATCCAAGAATTCAAAAGAAAAACAAAACAAGAGCGATTACAATTCAGAACGAAGCTAAGACAAAATGTGACAAAAAACTAAGCTACAACACAACACAGACTGGATATGACAATCCTGATATGATTTTACATATCATCTTGTATATATGTTTGGAGTATTTCTTCCTTTAGTTTTTGTTTAAATTGTCCAAGCGTTGTACATGATTTTAATTCAGGTCCAAAATCGTTCCATAATCTGACTCCTTGCACTGAAACACAGTGTTGCTTGGTGGTAGTTCTCACTGAAGGTTTTTGAAATATACATGTTCCTCTGAAATGATATTGTTTCTCCCTTATTTGGAACAACTTTTGGATATTTGCGGGCAGTGATAGATTCTTCACTTTAAACATTATTACTGCAGTTTTAAAGTCAACCAGATCTTTCAACTTGAGAGCTTTTAATTTAAGAAAAAGTGGGTTTGTTGGTTCCCTGTAAGCAGCTTTGTTTATTATTCTAATAGTTCTCTTCTGAAGCATAAAGACTGGATATATGTTTGTTTTATATGTATTTCCCCATACTTCAGTACAATATGTCATGTATGGGAGTATTAATGAATGATACAAAGTACATAATGTGGGTTGATTCAGCAAATCATTATCAATCGTTATCAATCATATCCTTTCTTCTTGCCCTTCAGAGAGAACAGACGCCTTTTTCTTTGCTGCTCCCCTCTTTTACCCTCCTTCCCTCCCTAACTGAGAATCCCAGCTTGCTGTCTTGTCTGCGTCGCTGTTCTTCTGGCTGAATCTTGATCCAAACGAAAAAAAATGGATTTGGTGAGCGGCTTTAATAAAATTAACAACATTTTATATAAATTCGGGCCAGGGGGAGCCCCTACGGAGAGACCCATGGATTGGAACGCATGTGTCTGCATAATTCGACTGAGGATGTGGAAACATCTACCTGGTTTGGCTAGGATCACAGGATTTTCTGCTGATTGGCTCTGAAGTTTTTCCTGGTGTATTGAAAAATTAACTGGAAGAGCTAATTAAAAGCGGTCCCGGCATAGCTGCTTCTCAACAATTCGACTAGACGGGGGAGTGCACTAACTATCGGCAATGATTAACATGGAAATTTCCATCTGGCATGCATTGTAGAGAGAATGGACTCTACCGGACATGTTTACCCATGTTCTAGAAGGGAAACATCTGGAGTCGTTTTTGGTGCCTCCAAGGAATGGATTTAAAGCCTATGTATGGAAATTATGAACACAGGATTGCATGAGATGTAAAATTCTATGCTCTGTGATCTGTGTCTACCAGACCTTCAATTCGATGCCTTGTTGTCTATTTTCCTCCTGGATTAAGACAAAACAGAAGATTGTGCTTCTCTTTCATAAACAATCTGGGACTGCATCTGAACTCTCATTGACATGTGACTGGCTCAGGAAATTTCCATCTGCCATGCCTCAAGGACATGCTTCCGAGTTTCAGACACTAAGACATAACATCTCGGCTGGGAGAGATTTTGCTGCCTCCAGTAACTGACAAACACCCACCTGCATTCAACATACACGAACACACTGATTCATAATACTGAATTACACCCATCCATTCACTGACTCTCTCTGACTTTTGGTCTTTTGGTTTTTTGTCCACTAAATGTTTGCTAAATATGCATTGAGGTTTTTTTTGCCTGCAATCAAAATTTCGCTTACCCATTAAGCGTCAGTTTGATAAAACATGTTTTTTTCTCTCGCCTATTGTGTCATATCATTTCTTTTCTTTTTTTTTTCTTTCTTCTTTATGACTGGCACCTAGCGGCTGCCCCGGCCTTGGATGCGCTCTGCAGAGCGTGCCCAAATGCCAAGTCACGTTTCGTTACCTTGTATTCATACATGTGTAATGACAATAAAGTTGAATCTCATCAGTCTCATCTCAAATATTTCGCTCTGTGTAGTATTGCAGTTGATTTAGATATTTTACCTTTAATATAATTAATATGTGACTTATATGTCAAATGCTAATATTTGTTTGACACTGCGGCCCCTGGACCCCGGCTAGCTACTAGGCTTTTCAGGTTTGAAAGTTGAAGAAATATGAGGTTGTTAGCTATATTTAACTAGATTTAATGCTAATATTTGTTTGGCAAATATTAGCATTATTATTATTAGCATTAGCATTATTAGCATTAGCATCGGCCCCTGAACCCCGGCTAGCTACTAGGCTTTTCAGGTTTGAAAAGTTGGCAGGTATGTGGATGTCACCAGTCTCTGAGCAACATCCTTTTCTCTATTGAAAATAAACTTTCCAGCATGGATGCTAGACTTGCGTTGGTAGAGTGTCTCCATAAAGAATTACAGAGCATATGGGAGAGTTTGAAATTCAGCCAGTTGCAGCTCGTTTCTCTCTTAGAAGAAAACAACAGCTTGAATAAGTCAGTAAACATGCTAACCATGCAACTTGACACCGCTGTAAGAGAAAACCGGAAAACAAAGGAAACAATTCTCGATTTACAGTCACGCAGCATGAAAGATAACCTGGTTTTCTCCGGAATTGCTGAAAAAAAACACTGAAAATCCAGAACAGCTGATCTGTGAATCCATGTCTACACAGCTGAAACTGTTCTCCGATGTTGAGAAATCAATTACCTTTCACTGAGTCCACCACATTGGACAGAAAAATCCTCAAAATAAACGTCCCATTGTTGCTAAATTTGAACATTTCAAGCAAAAAATTCTGGTACAGAGGAAGGGCAGGTAGCTTAAAAACATCAATTATGATCTAAATGATCAATTTCCACAGGAAATTATGAAAAGGAGAAGGAAGCTGTTTCCCATTAGGAAACAAAAACTCCAAGAAGGTAAACGAGCTATTGTCTCTGTGGATAAATTGTTTATAGATGGAAAGCTGTTTAGGGATGAAACCATAACTCCTTTTAGTCGGTTCAAAATCCACCATTTCAAAGTCAAACAATATCACCATCACTATTGATAATACTACTGTTTCCCCGTCCCCTCAAGTCAAAAACCTTGGGGTAATCCTGGACACCACCCTCTCCTACAAATCCCATATTAATAATGTCACCCGGTCAGCATTTTTTCATTTACGTAACATCAACTGTCTCCGTCCCTCCCTCACCCCTGCCAGCACCGCTATCCTGGTCCATTCTCTTGTTACCTCCCGTCTGGATTATTGTAACTCTCTTCTTTCTGGTCTCCCCCTCAAAACGCTTAAAAAACTTCAACTGGTTCAGAACGCTGCCGCCCGGATCATTACTAGAACTCCATTCACCCATCATATCACCCCGGTTCTGCAGCACCTCCATTGGCTCCCCATCAAACACCGCATTGACTATAAAATCATCCTTCTCACTTACAAAGCCCTCCATGGCCCCCCCCCCCATACTTGGCTGCACTCCTCTCCGTTCATATACCATCCAGAACTCTTAGATCATCAAATACCATCAATCTCATTGTCCCTTCTGCACGTATGACCACCATGGGCCTTTGATCATTCAGCTGCACCGCCCCCCGCCTCTGGAACTCCCTTCCACCGGACCTCAGGAATTTAAATTCACTCTCCACCTTCAAATCCCATCTCAAGACTTTTTTGTTTACTAAGGCCTATTCTGTGTGATTTTCTGTACTTGTGATGTGTTTTTAAATATGTTTTATTCTTTGTTTTTATTGTACGGCGTCCTTGAGTGTCTTGAAAGGCGCCTCAAATAAAATGTATTATTATTATTATTATTATTATAACTCCCTGGCTATTCTTGAGCCTCTTTTGTTTAGCTTTAGCTACTTGTGAAACTTGTGAGAAAAAGAGTGCAACTCTGTGCAGGTCTCTTATTCAATCCCTGCTTAACTTGTTAACATTTGTCTAATGTTTTTTTTTTCTTTTTTGTTGAGGTTGTTGTTTGTTGTCATGAGTGGGGTTTAAGTTTTTTCCTACCCTGCTCCATGACGTGGCTTATTTTCCTTTATTATTTCTTTTGTGTCTGTTGTCTGTCAGGTCTGTATGTCAGGCTGTTGAGAGCCTTGGGATTCGCCTGCTTCCTGACAGCCGACAGCCACAACCCCTCCTCCTGTCAGGGCCACAGCTGTTTGTCATTTGTGTTTCACTCAGCACACCCACTCACACACATGCTGCTCTCCGCACACCCACACACCACTCACTCTCACTTACATGCTCACACATCCACGCACTCATTACATACACCGGCATGCACTCAGCTGATTAATTAGTTGTAGTACTTAAGGTCTGTGTTCACTGATGTGCATTGCTGGGTCATTGTTCGGTCCACACAGGGTTTGTTCCCTCAGTGTTGAACTAACAGCCAGTACTGCTGTAGTTGGATCGTCTCTTCCACCAGCCTGCTCTCTGCCGTTTGTGTTCCACTGGGATGGCAACCTGGGACTGTCTTGGAGTACTCCTGCTCTGAAAATTTTTCCTTTATTCGCCCTCGCCAAATCAGTGCTGCCTGTAGCGCCTCGGCCATTTCCTCCAAGCTCTATTTTTCCACGAGCTGTAGAGTGTCCAGGCAGTCACCCTTGTATGCTAGTGACATTCATTGTTTGTATACCAGACGCTCTCACGTTTTTGTTAATAAACACTCTCAGCTAACTCCTGCATTTGGTTTTCATGTTCCATTCCACATATGCTGCACTAAGATGCACGCATTTGACGGTTGTAGCTAATTTTGTTGATGTTGTTAGGCTGTTGTTGTATGTTTTCTGTATCTTCTCACCAATTACTAATCTTTATGTCTGTTCTTTCTCATATATTATATGAACCCCACTTACTCTTGTCAATGCATGCAAATGGAACAGAGACATCATGGGCACACACCCAAGCACACACACATTGGTATGCATTTTACGCACAACATACACCTACACACGTGTAGATGCAGCCACACAGCACACACAGGACATTCATGTACACACACACATCAAACCAAATCAAATCAAATCACCCTTTATTATCATTCAACTGTACAACCAATCATGTACAGTAGAACGAGATTGTGTTTTACCTATCTACTGTGTTAATCACACACACCCCAAGTGTAGAATCAGAGGGCCGTTGCCATGCAAGGCGCCGCCGCAAATTTCCCTCCTCCATTCCATTATTGCTGAGCACCAAGCTGGACGGCAGGAAGTTCCACTTCTTCCTTCTTGCCTTGAGAGAGAGCAGTCGCATTTTTCTTCCCTCCTCCCCTGCCTTCCTGATCTATTCCCAGCTTTTGCAATGTTGCGTTTTTGTCTGTGTTTAGTCGCTCTTCTTCTGCTGAATCTTAATCTAAACGGAAATTATGGATTTGGAAGCAGCTTAAATGTGCTATTGTCACTATTTTTCAACAAGAATTGGGCCAAGGGGGAGCCCAAGAATTGGAACCTACGAGGAGACTCATGGACATTGGAATTCATGCGTCTGTGGAAACATTATTGGTTATGATCTCAGGACTTCTATTTTTGGCTGTGGAGTTCCCTGATGCATCAGAAATTGAAGGAAGGTGAGAGAGCTGATCAAAGCGGACCCGGCAAGCCCCTTCATCAAATTCAACCAGTTGGGGAGGGCACGAGTAGCGGCAAACGGTGAACTGAATGACAGTGATTCAGTGAAGGAATACATCTGAAGCCCTGTGCTCTCCATGGAAAAACAGTTTAAGCCTGCACATATAATGGAAGCACAGAATTACACGGGTGAGGACAAATTCTATTCTCTGAGTGCACTATGCTGATTTGATTTGATTTGACCTTGTTTGCCCCATGTTTACATTCCTCCTGATTGAGATAAGCGGAAGGACCGGCTCTTATGTCTACCCAAACAATCAACAATCAGTTGTTTGTCGTCAGTGGATTGGACCCTCAAGGACAATGCCCATGTGCCTTCTGCAAGCAAGAGAGAGAGCAAGAGAGATAGACTCTGGACTCTGGACTTGTTTATAAGTCACATGATTATAACATCTATCCACTGCCAGGAGGCGCCCTCTGCTGCTCACTAACAACTGTTACATTTACACTACACAATGCATACAACACTACATGCATACAATACACTGCCTCTCAACTTTTGTGTGTGATCTCCTGCTAAATGTCTGCTAAATGTGCATTGAGGGGTTTTTTTTGAGCCTCAAAGGACTGTCTGACCTCCTGAGGTCAGACAGAAGAGCAAAGAAGACTTTGAAGTGATTGAATGTAAATAGAAGGATTGACTTGATTGTGTGACTCTGTGTTTGATGTGTGGGTATAAATGTTTGTGGGTTTACCGCAGCTCTTCCTCTTTTTTCCTGACTGAGAGAGAGAGAGCTGGGGACTTGAGATGAATAAACCATACTGAGAAATTATCCAGTCTCATCATTTCATGATCCCCACATTGGTGACCAAGACGTACGATGCCGGGAGAACGTTACCCTGACCCGGATTCACCGGAGACCGGCCGCACGAGCACAGGCTCAATTAAGCTCCCCGAGTTCTGGCAAGACGACCCGCACTCATGGTTCCAACATGCGGAATCGCGGTTCGTGCTTGGGGGAATATCAGCAGATGACATCAAGTTCCATAATGTCATCGCAAGACTCGACAGCTGCACAGCTCGATGTGTGCGGAGCCTGGTGCAGCAGCCGCCCGCTACTGGCAAGTACGACGCGCTGAAAGCTGCCCTCATCGAGAGTTTTGTGCCATCAGCCGAGGTGAGGGCCAGGCAGCTTCTGGACCTGCGCAACAGAGGAGGACGCAGAGCGACCGACCTCATGGAGGACATGCTGCAGCTGATCGGGACAGACAACGATGCATTTCTGTTCAAACACATCTTCTTGAGGACCCTCCCAGCACACATGAGAGGTACCCTGTCTGGCATGAGGTGTGTGAACCAGCAAGACTTCTGCACGCTGGCCAGGGAAGCGCAGCGGCTCCTCGACGCCTGCGACGAGCAGGAGGCTTCCGCGGCAGCAGCAGACCTCAGCGCGGCGGCCGGAGGCAGTGAGGAGCCGGAGGCAGCAGCAGCAACCCCAGCGACGACGGCAGCGGCGCAGTCCCGAGGCAGAGGAGCGGACGGCCTCTGTTTTTACCATCGACGCTTCCCTGAGAAGGCGCACAGATGCATCCCGCCGTGCAGTTTCAAGAAACAGGGAAACGCCCGGGCCGGGGGTCGTTAGCAGCTTCGACTCTTGGCGAACAGAACAAGCTGCTTTATCTAACAGACGCGGGCTCCGGGCGGCAATTCCTCGAGGACACCGGAGCCCAGAGGAGTTTCATCACCGTAACCTATGCGGCTGACGGCTCGTGGAGACCTTGTGGTGATTACCGCAGGTTAAACAATGCCACAGCGCAGGACCGCTACCCAATGCCGCATATCCAGGATTTCTCAGTGCACTTAGCGAAGGCGCGCATTTTTTCTAAAATAGACCTGGTCCACGGTTATCATCAGGTCCCGGTTCGACCAGAGGACATTCCCAAAACAGCGGTAATAACCCCGTTCGGACTTTTTGAATTTTTGCGCATGCCTTTTGGCCTTAAAGGCGCCGCGCAAACCTTCCAACGAATGATGGATGCCGTGTTGCGCGACCTCCCTTTCGTTTTTGTCTACTTGGACGATATTTTAGTCGCCAGTGCCTCCGAGGAGGAACACGAGAAACACCTCACCACGGTTTTTCAGAGGTTGGAAACGCACGGGTTGATAATCAACCCAGCCAAGTGCCATTTTGGTGTAGCGCAAATTGATTTTTTGGGACACCGCGTCTCCCCAGAGGGAGCAATTCCTCTGCCAGCCAAAGTACGCGCAGTGGCGGAGTTTCCCCAGCCACAAACGGTCAAAGCATTGCAAGAGTTTTTAGGAATGGTAAATTTCTATAACCGTTTCATACCCCACGCAGCGCAGCTCATGCAACCGTTATACGCCGCGCTTAAAAAGCAGAAGCCCTCCAATGCGATCGAGTGGTCCCCGGAGCGGGAGAGCGCATTCACAGAGGTTAAAAAGCACTGGCAGACGCAGTGCTGCTGGCTCACCCAGACCCATCAGCCCGCATAGCGCTAATCACCGACGCGTCAGATGTGGCCATAGGGGCCATTGTAGAGCAGCAAGTCGCCGGGGTTTGGCAACTGCTCGCTTTTTTCAGCAGGTCCTTGTGCGATGCGGAGCGGAAATACAGCGCGTTTGACAGGGAGCTGCTAGCACTCCACCTGGCCATTCGCCATTTCCAGTTCTGGCTGGAGGGGCGACGTTTCACCGCGTTTGTCGACCACAAATCGCTCACTTTTGCAATGTCCAAAATTTCAGAACCGTGGTCAGGACGGCAGCAGAGACAGCTGGCCGCAATTTTGGAATTTACCACCGATATTCAGCATGTAGCCAGTAAACTCAACGTAGTAGCGGACTGTCTCTCACGCACGGTAACAGCGCCTGTCCGCGCGGAAGCGGGTTGTGCTACCGCAGACGCGGGGCGGGGTAACAGCGCGGACGCGCACGCGGCCCCTATTCACGTGGGGATAGATTATGCAGCCATGGCAGTGGAGCAGAGCGGAGACGCGGACGTGCGTGTGCTCCTGTCTGGACCAACAGGGTTGAGGCTGGAGAGCAAAAGTTTACAAACCGGTTCACCCCCTCTAATCTGCGACGTATCCACCGGGCGACCGTGGCCGGTACCACCGGGCGCGTGGCGCCGTCGCGTTTTTGACGCGGTGCACTCCCTGGCACACCCGGGAGTACGCGCTTCGGTGAAAATGGTAGCGGAGAAGTTTGTTTGGCCGAGCCTGCGCAAGCACGTGAAAGAGTGGGCGAAAGCCTGCATGGCTTGCCAGCGGACCAAAGTCCACAGGCACACGAAGGCCCCTTTAGAACCGTTCCACATTCCGGCTAAGAGATTCGATCATGTGCACATAGACCTAGTGGGCCCCCTGCCGCCGTCACAAGGGTTCACACATTCAATTCAATTCAATTCAACTTTATTTATATAGCGCCATTTCACAACAACAGTCATCTCATAGCACTATCAACTGTAGGGAGGACCCCCACAGTTGCAGAAAGACCCCAGCAATCAGGCGATCCCCTGTGAGCAAGCACTTGGCGACGGTGGAGAGGAAAAACTCCCTTTTAACAGGAAGAAACCTCCAGCAGAACCAGGCTCAGGGAGGGGCAGTCATCTGCTGCGACTGGCTGGGGGGTGAGGGGATAGAGAAGAAGAAAAGAACAGACATGTAGAGAGCAAACAGCATGACGGGGACTCAATACACATCTCTTGACAATGGTGGACCGAACCACACGTTGGCCCGAAGTGGTCCCGTTAACGTCGACCACAGTGGCAGAGGTGGCTCATGCTTTTTTAACAGCCTGGGTAGCGCGGTTCGGGGTTCCGTCGGATATTACGTCCGATAGGGGACCTCAATTTGTGTCAGAGCTGTTGTCAGTAATGGCCAGCGGCTTAGGAGCGGCAGTCCACCGCACTACCGCTTATCACCCACAGGCCAACGGTTAATGCGAGCGTTTTCACAGGTCTTTGAAGGCAGCCCTCAGAGCGTCACTCACGGATGCAGATTGGGTTAACAAACTACCATGGGTTTTATTGGGGTTGCGTTCGGCACCCAAAGAGGACTTAGATGCCTCACCCGCAGAATTGTTTTTTGCACAACCTCTCAGGCTGCCCGGCAAGTTCCTACCAGCCCATGCGGCACCAGGGCGCCCCCCGGTGCGGGGACCCCTGATTGGCACGGGATGCTCCCGGGCACCGCTCATCACACTTTTCCGCGTGTTTTTGTCCCCAAGGCTTTACAAAACGCTGAATTTGTTTTTGTCAGGTACGACGCTCAGCAACACAGTCTCCGCCCACCATATGACGGTCCATTTCGAGTGCTGGAAACCGGGGAGAAATATTTTGTGCTAGATTTGGGGGGCAAGAAAGAAACAATCAGTATTGATAGATTAAAGCCTGCCTTTGTGTTGCATGACGAATCTGTACGACCGGCGAGGATGCCTCGACGCGGCAGACCACCCAGGGAATGGCCCCTGGAGCCCCCGCAGGGAACAAATAACCTTTCTCCCCCTCATTCCACAGATTCGCCGCAAGACGGCACAACACAGGCTGTGAAACCTGCGTACAGCAAGTTTGGGAGGAGGTTGAAGCCCAGACTACGGGCAGAGTGATGTGTGTTTCGATCAAACTGTGTAGGCCGTGCTGTAAATTCCGCAGATGGGGGGTGACATATGCTGTATTGCCATTAGGATATGGTTATCGGGTGTGTCCATTCTTTGGCGTTTGGGGGGGAGTGATGTAGCGCCCATAATGGTAACATTATGTAGCTCATATATTTCACTGCAGAGACCCAAGCATAGAAGGACTTTAAGCTTGCGGTGTGTATTGACATCACGCCTCAGATGGACAATGAGTCTGGACCACCTGCGGACTTGGGAGGAAGACAGAGGATCTGGAGCGAGAGCCTCAAAGGACTGTCTGACCTCCTGAGGTCAGACAGAAGAGCAAAGAAGACTTTGAAGTGATTGAATGTAAATAGAAGGATTGACTTGATTGTGTGATTCTGTGTTTGATGTGTGGGTATAAATGTTTGTGGGTTTACCGCAGCTCTTACTCTTTTTTCCTGACTGAGAGAGAGAGAGCTGGGGACTTGAGATGAATAAACCATACTGAGAAATTATCCCGTCTCATCATTTCATGATCCCCACAACAGCACCCAAATGCTCGCCTCCTCTTCTCAATCAATCAATCAACTTTATTTATAAAGCACTTTAAAAGCAACACTCGCTACACAAAGTGCTGTACAGCAAGAAAACATAAAAGCAGGGCACTAACACAAAGGGCGCTAACACAAGAACCACAGTAAAAAAAATAAATAAATTCATAAATAAAATAAAAAGTAAAATAAAATAAAAATCCATTTCATTCAATAAAATCAATGTCTCATACTGGGTCGAAGGCCAGGGAGTAAAAGTATGTTTTAAGACATGTTTTAAAAATGGACAGTGAAGGTGCTTGTCTGATGTCCTGGGGTAAATCATTCCATAACCTGGGGGCCATGATCGAAAAGGCTCTGTCCCCTCTGAGCTTGCGCCTCGCCTTTGGTACCTCCAAAAGCAGCTGTTCAGCTGACCTAAGGGACTGGGTGGGAGCGTAGGGATGCAGAAGCTCAGAGAGGTCAGGTGGAGCAAGACCATTCAAGGATTTAAAAACAAATAAAAGAATTTTAAAATGAACTCTAAAATTCACGGGCAGCCAGTGGAGTGAAGCTAAGATGGGTGTGATGTGATCTCTTCCACGTGTACCTGTTAAAAGACAAGCAGCGGCGTTTTGATCCAGCTGCAGACAGGAAAGAGATGACTGGCTGACACGGGCTGACACCGACGCCAAGTGCGTTACAGTAATCCAGCCGAGATGAAATAAAAGCATGGATTACTGTTTCCAGGTGTGGTCTAGAGAGAATGTGTTTTACTTTTGCTAAACGCCTTAGATGAGAGAAGCTGGACTTTACCACAGAACGAATTTGCGTGTCTAATTTAAAATCATTGTCCATGATAAAACCAAGGTTCCTAGCTGTGGATTTAACATAAGGAGTAAGGGGGCCCAAATATACAGGAGGGGACTCACAGGGGCAACTAGGTCCAAACACCATCACTTCGGTCTTCTTATCATTAAAATTTAGGAAGTTTAGGGCCATCCAAGACTTTATGTCTTCAATGCATACCAGGAGTGAGTTTACTGATGAGGCAGCTTTTTGTTTTAGAGGAACATAAATCTGACAGTCATCAGCATACAGGTGGAAAGAGATACCATGCTTTTTAAAAATGGAACCCAGTGGAAATATGTACAGAGAAAAAAGCCTGGGCCCTAGAATTGACCCCTGTGAGACCCCATAAGGCAGAGGAGCAGAAGAGGAGCGAAGCTCTGCCTCACTGCCACGTGAGGGATCGTCACTTCCTTGTGGTAACGTATCGTCACTTCCTGTTTTGCTGTCTGCCTGTGTGGTTTGCTCTCCAGCTCTCTAGCCACTAGCTATGGCTACTACCTCTCTTTCCTCTCCTCTGGTGTGCTCTCTCTGTCAGATGTTTAGCTACACCTCTGCCTCTTTTAGTGATAACGGTAAATGTAATAAATGTTGTCTTTTTGAGGCGCTCGAGGCGAGGTTGTCTGATTTGGAATCCCGGCTCCGCTGCATTGAAACACCGTCTGCGCCAGTTAATCTCGACGGACGCCCATTAGCTGCAGCGGAGCTAGCTAGCTTAGGCCCCCCTATCAGTGGTTCCCCGGCTCTCCTCAGCAGCGAGGAGACTGGGTGGGTGACGGTGAGAAGGAAGCCTAGTCGCAAAGCCCCGGTACACCACCAACCTGTTCACGTTTCTAATCGTTTTTCCCCGCTCAGCGACACACCCGCTGAGGAAAAAACTCTGATCATTGGCGACTCTGTAGTCAGAAACGTGAACCTAGAGACTCCAGCGGTCATAGTCCAATGTATTCCTGGGGCCAGAGCAGGCGAAATCGAGTCAAATTTGAAAATGCTGGCTAAAAGTAACTGTAAATATTCCACAATTGTTATTCACGCCGGCATTAATGACATCCGTCTCCGGCAGTCGGAAGTCACGAAACTTAATATAGAATCGGTGTGTGACTTTGCAAAAACGATGTCTGCCACTGTAGTATTCTCTGGACCCCTCCCCAATCTGACCAGTGATGACATGTTTAGTCGCTCGTCATCCTTGAACCGCTGGCTGTCTGTGTGGTGTCCTAAAAATGACGTGGGCTACATTGACAATTGGATCTCTTTTTGGGGAAAACCTGGTCTTATGAGACGAGACAGCATTCATCCCACTTTGGATGGTGCTTCTCATTTATCTAACAATCTGGCATCTTTTTTATCCAAATTTCCAAAACCATGACTACTCAGAGTTGGGACCAGGAAGCAGAGTCGCAGTCTTACACGCCTCTCTGCAGCTCCTCTTCATCCGCCACCCCTCAACTTAGCCCCTGTCTTCCCCATCAGAGAATCGTTGTCTGCTCCCTCCAAAGTGAATAAAAATATAATGTATAAGCATCCCAAAGTGATAAAGCAAAATATTGGTAAAACTCAAATTAAACATAAAGCCTCTAAATTGAATGATTTGGCCTCTGTTCCTCCTCATAATTTAAAAATTAAATGTGGTTTGTTAAATATTAGGTCTCTAACTCCCAAGTCTCTGTTAGTCCATGATCTGTTAATTGATCATCAGATTGATTTAATTTCCCTTACAGAGACTTGGTTAGGACAAGAGGATTATGTTGGTTTAAATGAATCAACCCCCTCTGGTTATTTAAACTGTCAAAATCCCAGAAGTTCTGGTCGTGGAGGAGGAGTAGCAACAATTTACCATTCCAAATTACTAGTTAATGTAAAGCAAAAAACATGTTATAATTCCTTTGAGGGCCTGGTCCTCAGTATTGGGCACTTTAGCAATTTCAGGTTAAACCCAATTTTATTTGCCATTGTTTATCGTCCCCCATCAACCTATTCAGAATTTTTATCCGAATTTGCTGATTTCTTAGCTGATTTAGTGTTGAAATCTGATAGAATAATTATAGTAGGGGACTTTAATATACATGTGGATGTAGATAGTGACTGCCTTAATGTGGCTTTTAATTCAATATTAGACTCGATTGGGTTTTCTCAGAAAGTAGGAAATTCTACTCATTACCTCCACCATACATTGGACCTTGTTCTGACATATGGCATAGAAATAGAAAATATTGTAGTGTCTCCTCATAACCCTGTACTGTCAGACCATTGTCTGTTAACCTTTGATTTTACTATTTCTGACTATTTGGCTCCTAAAGAAAAATATTATCACAGTAGATGCCTCTCAGATGATGCTGTTTCCAAATTTATGCAGATTGTTTCCTCTATGCCATGTGTCAACACAACGGAAATAAGCTATAGACAGCTTGCTCCTTCTGTAATTGATAACATGGTGGATAGTGTTTCAGCTTCTCTGCATCAGGCTCTAGACTTGGTGGCCCCCTTAAAAAAGAAAAAGTCTAATCAGAGATTTTTAACTCCTTGGTTCAACACAGAAACTCGTAGCTTAAAACAGAAGACTTGTCAATTAGAAAGAAAATGGCGCTCTACTAATTTAGATGAAATCTATTTAGCTTGGAGAAATCATCTTTTAATTTATAAAAAATCTCTTAGAAAAGCTAGAACGAGTTATTACTCTGCATTAATAGAAGAGAACAAGAATAATCCCAGGTTTCTTTTCAGTACTGTAGCCAGGTTGACAAAGAGTCAGGACTCTGTCAATCCTAGCATCCCCTTAGAGCTTACTAGTCAGGACTTTATGAACTTTTTCAATAATAAAATTTCATCCATCAGAGATAAAATCAATCAGATTCTTCCCACAGTTAACTTAAATACTGTAACTACTACAACTCCTTCTATTGATGTCTGTCTTGATGAGTTTACTCCAATCGACCTTTGTGAGTTAGACAAAATAGTTTCCTCATCCAAACCTTCAACTTGTCTTTTAGATCCTATTCCTACCAGGTTATTTAAAGAAGTCTTCCCACTTATTGGTAGCTTTATTCTTCATATAATCAATTCTTCATTAACTTTAGGCCATGTACCGCAGGCTTTTAAAACGGCTGTAATTAAACCCTTACTCAAAAAGCCAACGCTAGATCCAGGAGCTTTAGCTAACTATAGACCAATCTCTAATCTCCCTTTCATTTCAAAAATCTTAGAAAGAGTTGTTGCTACGCAATTATTTGACCACCTGCAGGGAAATGGTTTACTTGAAGAGTTTCAATCTGGGTTTAGAATCCATCATAGTACTGAAACAGCCTTAGCGAAGGTCACTAATGACCTCCTCATTGCATCTGATAATGGACTAGTTTCTGTACTTGTCCTTTTAGATCTTAGTGCAGCTTTTGATACTATTGATCATAATATTCTACTTGATAGATTAGAACACTATGTTGGACTTAATGGAACTTCGTTGCAGTGGTTTAGATCTTATTTATCTGATAGGTTCCAGTTTGTTCATGTAAATGATGAGTTTTCTTTCAGCTCAAAGCTTAGTCATGGAGTTCCACAGGGATCTGTGCTAGGCCCTACTCTTTTTAGTTTATATATGCTTCCGTTAGGCAACATTATTAGAAAGCACTGTATACATTTTCATTGTTATGCAGATGACACACAATTATACCTGTCAGTGAAGCCAGATGATACTAATCAATTAGCCAAGTTAGAAGCCTGTCTTAAGGAAATCAAAGCTTGGATGACTTGTAATTTCCTGCTATTAAATTCAGATAAGACTGAAGTCATTCTTGTTGGTCCAAAAAACCTTAGAAATTCCTTTCCAAATCAAACTTTCAGTTTGGACGCAGTTACTCTTTCTCTTAATAGCTCTGTGAGGAACCTTGGAGTTATTTTTGATCAGGATTTGTCCTTCAATTCACATATTAAATTTGTTTCTAAGACTGCCTTCTATCATTTGCGTAATATTGCCAAGATTAGGAGCATCTTGTCTCAGAGTGATGCTGAGAAGCTGATCCACGCTTTTGTTAGCTCGAGATTAGATTATTGTAATTCTTTATTATCAGGCTGTCCTAAAACATCTTTAAAAAGTCTTCAGCTGATCCAAAATGCTGCAGCAAGAGTTTTAACAGGTACTAGAAAGAGAGATCATATCTCTCCGGTTCTGGCCTCCCTTCATTGGCTTCCCATAGAGTTTAGAATTAAGTTTAAAATCCTTCTTCTCACTTACAAAGCTCTAAACAATCAGGCTCCTTTTTATTTAAAAGATCTGATACTACCGTATTATCCTAACAGAGCACTACGCTCTCAAAATGCAGGATTACTTGTAATACCTAGAATCTCCAAAAGTATAATGGTAGGCAGAGCCTTCAGTTATCAAGCTCCTCTCCTGTGGAATCAGCTGCCAATCTGGATTCGGGAGTCAGACTCGATCTCTGTTTTTAAGAATAGGGCTAAAACCTACCTTTTTGATATAGCCTACAATTAGGGAGGGATCATGTGTTTCTGAACCCTCCCTTAGTTATGCTGCTAATAGGTTTAGTCAGCCGGGGGACCTCCAGTAATGCACTGGGCCTCACTCCTTTCCTCACTCTCTATGAAATATTTTTTTTTTTGCTGGTCATTAACATTTGTTTGTTCTCTCCCATAGATTGAGTCCCCATCGTGCTGTTTGCTCTCTACATGTCTGTTCTTTTCTTCTTCTCTATCCCCTCACCCCCCAGCCAGCCGCAGCAGATGACTGCCCCTCCCTGAGCCTGGTTCTGCTGGAGGTTTCTTCCTGTTAAAAGGGAGTTTTTCCTCTCCACCGTCGCCAAGTGCTTGCTCACAGGGGATCACCTGATTGCTGGGGTCTTTCTGCAACTGTGGGGGTCCCCCCTACAGTTGATAGTGCTATGAGATGACTGTTGTTGTGAAATGGCGCTATATAAATAAAGTTGAATTGAATTGAATTGAATTGAATTGAATTGAAGAGGATTCAAACCCAGACATGCTAACTTTAAAAGTCCTGTCTGCCAGTTAGGATCTAAACCAGTTGAGAGCAGTGCCACAAATGCCCACTAGGTGCTGCAAACGGGAAATTAAAACATGATGGTTCACTGTGTCAAAGGCAGCAGTTAAATCAAGCAGCACAAGAACAGCATATTCACCTGAATCACATGCCAAGGGAATATCGTTAAAAACTCTTAACAAGGCTGTCTCTGTGCTATGAAGAGCTTTGAAACCAGATTGAAAAATCTCCAAAATACCGTGTTCATCCAGAAAACATTTCAGCTGCATACAAACAATTTTCTCTAAAATTTTTGAGAGAAATGGCAGCTTGGAAATAGGCCTAAAATTTGCCAACATGGTATGATCGAGACCAGGTTTCTTCAAGGGCTGTACTACTGCATGTTTAAAATTTGCAGGAACCACACCAGATGACAGGCTGCTGTTCAAGATGGTGAGAACTGACTGGCCTATACTGGGAAGCACCTCTTTAAAAAGTCTAGGAGGGACAGCATCACAGGGAGACCCTGGGGGCTTAATGTGTCCAACCACGTCCTCTAAAAATGACAGGGTCACATGTTCAAACTGATCAAAAACAGCAGAACAAGGGACAGAGACAGAGGGATCAGAGGCAGGAGGTGAGATGAGAGCCCTGGTGGTGGCACCTTACCAATAAAAAAGTTCATAAATCATTGCATAACTCAGAGGAGGCTCCAAACAGTCAGTCTGTGGGGTGTTGAGAACAGAGTCAATAGTGTTAAATAAAACATGTTGATTATGACAATGAGATAAAACAATATTAGCAAAATATTTGCTTTTTTTCCTGCTTGACAGTGTTTTGATACTGATGCCAGCAGTCTTTTAAAATCTGCAGGGACACCTGCAGTTTGTCCTTCTTCCATCTGCGTTCAGCTCTGCGCCACTCCTGTCTGACTGCACCAGTCCTGTCATTGAACCACGGCTCAGGTTTGGATTGAGGCTGCTTGGTTTTCAGTGGAGCCACAGAGTCCAAGATGGTTTGGCAGGAGGAGTGAAACCAGGAGCTGAGATCCTCCACAGATGAGATGGAACCAGGAGGGACACACAGCTGGTCAAAGGCAGCGGAGAACCGACCGGCAGTGGAAGGGTTAAAAATCCGGCAGCGCTGAGCAGCAGCGCGAGTTTTAGCTGCAGCGCGTGACAGATCAGCCTCAAATAATACAGGCAGATGGTCGGACAATACAGTGTCACAGATTTCTACATTAACAACAGACAGGCCATACGAGAGGACGAGATCTACCGTGCGTCTGTGCTCGTGAGTAGCGCCAGTCACGGACTGCACCAGATTTAGAGAATCAATGAGATTGTAACGTCGGGGCTGTGTTAAGGGGGCAGGGATTTTCCCTGCATGCTTTGGCAGAGGAGGATTCAAAGGGTGTTATCATTGGTGTGTTCTAAAGTGTTATTGCTGTGTCATTATAACTGCATTATAATGACACAGCAGTGTTATAAGAAGAGTCAGAGCAGTGATGATCATGCGTTTGTGTCTCCCTCAGGGAGACGGGGGTCTGTGTGAATGAACTCCCCTCCTGTCTGTGTTGAGGGGGTGTGTTTAAATAAAGCCTGTTTCATCACAGTCATCTCTCCTTTCTTGTGTGAACCCCCACTACTTCACACTGGTGTCAGGAGTGGGATATGGAGCAGATGGAAGCCAGGATCAGAGCAGAGATCCAGCAGCTGGAGCGATTCATCGCTCAGCTGGGAATGGATGACAGAGCTGGTACACCGACCCCCAGAGTTGCTCGCTGGGATGATCGGAGCAGTGGACCTGACGGGACCAGCGTACCCCGCCTTCTGCCTTTCTCAAGGCAGGGCGGACTGAGCAGAGCAGGTCAGCCCCGCTCCCCGCCCTTTTCAGGGCAGGACGGGCCGGCGATTCCACTGCGACCAGGGACAGCGATCAACCAAGAGGCAACCGCCCCACCCATCCAGCAGCGGGCCAAGGTTCCCCGCTTTAACGGTGAAACCCTGCTGGACGACTACCTGGTCCAGGTCGAGCTGGCAGCTGCGCTGAATGGCTGGCCACCTGGAGAGACCGCCGTGCAGGTCACACTGGACCTGGAGGGAAGGGCTCTACACACGCTGTCCAATCTCCGGCCCGAGGAATGCCGCAGCTGGCCAGCGCTACAAGGAGCACTCCGGAGGCGGTTTGGGAGAGCGGCCAAAGCTGAGCACGCCCAGGTACAACTAGCCAACCGCCAGCGAAGCAGCCGGGAAAGCCTGGGAGCCTATGCAGCGGACATACAGCTGCTGACACGGCGCAGCTACCTGGATTTCGAGCCAGAGGTAGTGGAGAAGCTCGCCCTCTGGAACTTCATCCGGGGTCTCCGCCCAGCCCAGCTCCAGAGGCGCATCCGGATTAACGCCGCGAGCAGCTGGAAGACTGCTGTGGCAGAAGCGGAGCGGGTGGAACCGCTAATGGATTGTACAGCTGATGCATCGGTACCAAGACAGAGAGCCTTCCAGGCCACGGCTGAAAGAGAGGAGGAGGAGGAGGAGCTGCAGCAGACCATGGCGGCGCGCCCACGGAGAAGACGGCCGTGGTGGTGCGAGGAAGGGTGCTTCCGCTGCGGGGAGCCAGGACACATCGCGCGGTACTGCCCGGCACCCACCCTAACGACAAACTGGCCCCTCACCAACGTTAAACTAGAGCGAGGTGGCATGGATGGGGACAGGCCGCCTCCCACAGACATTTTCCCCGATGATCTGTCACCGCGTGTGGGCCAAATTGGACACTCGCCTGGAATGTACCTACAGTGCAGCCTGGACAACACGCCGATCCAGGCCCTGATCGACACCGGTTCTACCATCTCCCTGGTCCAACCTGGTGTGCTGCCAGGCACGGACGAGACAGAACCGCAGGGGTGGGAACCCACCGGGCGCTGCGTCACCACAGCTACCGGTGAGCGCACCAGACTGGGAGGGCAGAAAGTTCTTGTGGTGGGGGTGGCCGGCCAGAACACAAACCACTCGTTCTGGCTGGCTGACATCCAAGACCCCTGCATTATTGGACTCGATCTGCTTGCAGCATGGAGCGCAAAAATTGACACCGCCAGATCATCCCTCCTGCTGGGAACTCGGACCATCACGCTCTGCAGCGGGACCCAGAGGAGGAACCCGGAGGCCTGCGTGATCGAGGGACTGCCAGGACGGACCGAACCGGGTGGGTCACTGCAAGTACTGAACCCAATGGTGCCACCAGCATGAGCAGAGGGAACACGATCACCGATAAAGACCCGATAAAGACAGCAAGGGGGAGGGCCACAGTGGAGCAGGTCAGTGTGTCAGCAGAAACGTAGCAGGCGGTCAAGAAATTGTTCCAGCAGAGCTGCAGCGGACTGGAATCAGGACAGACACGCCAGCTGCGGGAGCTGTTGGACTGCTACATGGACATCTTCACTGCGAAGGATGAGGAGTGCACCCGAACCAGCTTGGTGCAGCACGGGATCGACACCGGTGAGACCAGGCCGATCTGGCTCCGCCCCCGCCGTCTGCCTTTTTTAAGGCGGGCGGCAGCAGAACAAAAAGTATGAGAAATGCTGGAGGCAGACATTACTGAGCTCTCCAGCAGCCCCTGGGTGGCGCCGGTGGTGCTGGTCAGGAAGAAGGACGGTTCGTGGCGGTTCTGTGTGGATTACCAGCGCGTGAATGACGTCACCCGCAAGGACTCCTACCCCCTGCCCCGCATCGATGACGTGCTGGACCACATCGCCAGCTCCAGCTGGTTCAGCTCGCTGGACCTCCGCAGCAGCTATTGGCAGGTAGAGTTGTCACCTGAAGCCCGCTAGAAAACAGCCTTCTCCATCGGGCAGGGACTGTATCAGTTCAAGGTGATGCTGTTTGGACTTTGCAACGCCCCGGCCACCTTTGAACATCTGATGGAGCGAGTGTTGGCTCACGTGCCCTGGAGCCGCTGCATTGTTTATCTGGATGACCTGCTGGTTCACGCAGCTGATTTTGACAGCACCCTGTCCAACCTCTGGGAGGTATTGGACGCCATCCGACAGGCCGGGCTGCAGCTGCACCCACGGAAATGACACCTATTTCGTCGGAAAACCACCTTCCTGGGCCACGTCGTCAGCGCAGCGGGAGTTGCCACCGATCCAGAGAAAGTGGCAGCAGTGAAAAACTGGCCAGTGCTGCGGGATGTGGGAGAGCTACGAAGTTTTCTCAGACTTGCCTCGTATTATAGGAGATTTGTGAAGGACTTCACCACCATCGCCAGCCTGCTGCATCAGCTGACACAGAAGGGCTGTCCATTTCAGTGGAGTGAGAACTGTGCTGCTGCTTTTTCCCAGCTTCGCTCAGCGCTCATCAGAGCCCCCATCCTGCAGTATCCCGTCTCGAACCGCCCTTTCATTGTGGACACGGACGCCAGCAACCAGGGCATCAGGCGGTGTTATTCCAGGAGGGAGAACACGGAGAGTAGGCTGTTGCTTTTTTCAGCTGCACCCTTAGCAGAGCAGAAAGGAATTATTGCGTTACTTGAAGAGAGCTATTGGCTGTCATCCAGGGGCTTCGCCATTTTCGCCTGTATGTGTACGGGCAGAGGTTCCAGCTCAGGACGGATCATGCTTCCCTGACCTGGCTACTGAACTTTAAGGAGCTGGACGGACAGTTGGCGAGATGGCTGGAGGCACTGCAGGATTATGGTTTTCTGATTGTGCATCAGGCAGGTCGCCTCCATGCCAACGCCAACGCGCTGTCTCGGCGTCCCTGTGCAGCAGAGGACCGTTGTCACTGCCAGCGGGCAAAGGATTGAGACCAAGCCATCTCACGGGCCCCAGCTCTCCGGACCGCTGTGAGCAGGAATAACACAGCGGCACATAGCTACTCCTCGGATAATCAGGCAGCCTTCCCAGCGATGACGTCACAGAGGCCCTTGGCGCGCAGCAGCTGCAGAGCGAGCAGGACAGAGATCCAGTCATTTCCCAGGCTCGGCAGTGGCTGGACGTGGGCCAGCAGCCCATCTGGGAGGCTGCGTCTGCGCTGGACCCAGAGACCAAGGCCCTACACTCCCAGTGGGCCAATCTCCGCTGTCACGAGGGTGTTGTGTATTGGCAGACTCCAGCTGAGCAGCGTCACGTCTGGCAGCTGCTGGTTCCCTGGCGGCACCGGCCCAACGTACTCCAGCTGGTCCACGGGGCGGTAGGAGTGGGCCACTTCAGGGTGACAAAGACTCTGCAGCGACTTCGAGCCCGGTTCTACTGGCCTGGATGTCATCAGGATGTAGAGCTCCACATCCATCGCTGCGACACCTGCACGGCTCAGAAGGGGCCGACTCAGCGATCCCCCGCTCCCTTGCAGCAGTACCGGGTGGGTGCACCAATGGAGCAGGGTAGGGGTGGACATTCTGGGCCCTTTCCCGACCACGGACCAGGGGAACCGCTACGTGCTGGTCGCAATGGATTATTTCACCAAATGGCCAGAGGCGTACGCGGTCCCTGATCAGAGCACTGCCACGATGGCATCAAAGCTGGTGGGCGAGATGTTCTGTCGGTTTGGCACACCGGAGGAGCTGCACAGCTTGCACCAGGAGATCGAGTCTGGGTTTTCTGCCCGGAGCGAAAAAGGGGACTGTCACCAAAACTAGCAAGCCATTGGTCGGGACCGTGCGTGGTCCTACAGAGACTGTTGGATGTGGTGTACAGGGTGAGGCTGAAAAAAAGGGACCGGGTCGTGGTACTCCACCGTGACCGTCTCGCTCCGTACCAGCCATCCGCCCCGCAGGTGGTCGAGCTTGAGCCTTCACCCCAACCAGATACTCCGACCGAGGCACAGATGAACACTAGCGGGCCTGTGCGTGCTGGTCGTCGACAACGGAGGCTGCCCTGACACCTGGACGGATTTGGGTTGGACTTTTAAGCTGGACTTTTATTATTCTGGGGACAGAAACCAGTCCGGGGGGGACAGTGTAATGTCGGGGCTGTGTTAAGGGGGATTCTCCCGGCATGCTTTGGCAGCGGAGGATTCAAAGGGTGTTATCATTGGTGTGTTCTAAAGTGTTATTGCTGTGTCATTATAACTGCGTTATAATGACACAGCAGTGTTATAAGAAGAGTCAGAGCAGTGATGATCATGCGTTTGTGTCTCCCTCAGGGAGACGGGGGTCTGTGTGAATGACCTCCCCTCCTGTCTGTGTTGAGGAGGTGTGTTTTTAAATAAAGCCTGTTTTGTCACTGTCACCTCTCCTTTCCTGTGTGAACCCCCACTACGTCACAATATTTAAAAAGTCTTTCACCAGCGGCTTATCAGGACAACACACATGTACAGTATGTTAAAATCTCACAACACTGAACTTATTTTATGCAAACGCTAAGGAGGCGTACACTTCAGCACAACTCTCCCTGCTTGGGAGATCGAATCACAACCTGGTTCACCTCCTGCCTGTGTACAAACCCTTAGTACACAGACAACCTCCTGTTACCTGCACAGTGAAAATATGGTCTGAGGAGACAATAGATGCTGTAAAGGACTGTTTTGAATACACTGTATGGGAGCAGCTCTGTGATCCACATGGTGAGGACATCTACAGCCTCATACACTCCATCACAGACTACATCAACTTCTGTGTTGACAACTCCGTACCCACCAAGACCATACGGTGTTTCTCAAATAACAAACCCTGGATCAACCCTGAGATAAAGTCTCTACTGAAAGAAAAGAAAAGAATCTTCAGGTTGGGGAACAGGGAGGAGCTAATAATGGGCTTCACACCTAATAATGGTTTTTTTTCTGTACTTGTCATTTTGGAACTTAGCACAGCTTTTGATACTATTGATCATAATATTTTACTTGATAACTAGAACACCTTGTTGGACTTAATAGAACTTCATTGCAGTGGTTTAAATCTTATTTATCTGATAGGTTTCGCCTGCTGCTAATAGGTTTAGTCAGCCGGGGGACCTCCAGTAATGCACTGGGCCTCACTCCTTTCCTCACTCTCTATGAAATATTTTTTTTTTGCTGGTCATTAACATTTGTTTGTTCTCTCCCATAGATTGAGTCCCCATCGTGCTGTTTGCTCTCTACATGTCTGTTCTTTTCTTCTTCTCTATCCCCTCACCCCCCAGCCAGTCGCAGCAGATGACTGCCCCTCCCTGAGCCTGGTTCTGCTGGAGGTTTCTTCCTGTTAAAAGGGAGTTTTTCCTCTCCACCGTTGCCAAGTGCTGCTCACAGGGGATCGCCTGGTTGCTGGGGTCTTTCTGCAACTGTGGGGGTTCCCCCCTACAGTTGATAGTGCTATGAGATGACTGTTGTTGTGAAATGGCGCTATATAAATAAAGTTGAATTGAATTGAATTGAATAGGTTCCAGTTTGTTCATGTCAATAATGAGTTTTCTTCCAACTCAAAGTTCAGTCACAGAGTTTGAACAGGGATTTGTGCTAGGCCCTATTCTTTTTAGTTTATATATGCTTCCACTAGGCAATATTATTAGAAAGCACTGCATACATTTTCATTGTTATGCAGATGACACACAATTATACTTGTCAATGAAGCCAGATGACAGTAATCAATTAGCCAAATTAGAGGTTTGTCTTAAGGAAATAAAAGCTTGGATGACTTGTAATTTCTTGCTATGAAATTCAGATAAGACTGACGTCATTCTAGTTGGTACGAAAAACCTTAGACCACAGGGTCTCATCTCTGTTATTTGCAGATGATGTTGTCCTGTTGGCTTCATCCAGCAATGACCTACAGCTCTTGCTGGGACGGTTTGCCGCTGAGTGTGAAGCGGCTGGGATGAGAATCAGCACCTCTGAACTCTTCTTCTTCCGGCTTTCAGAGAGAGCAGACGCTTATCTCCTCCTCTCCCTCCTACTCCCTTCTGATTCCAGCTTGCTGTGTCTTGTCTGTGTCGCTCTTCTTCTGGCTGAATCTTAATCCAAACGGAAAATTATGGATCTGGAAAGCTGGGCTTTAAATACGATTGACACCACTTTAAAAGAAGATCGGGCCAGGGGGAGCCCAAGTGGGGAGACTCATGGACAATTGGGAACTCATGTGTCTGTGGGATTCGACTGAAGATGCGGAAGACATCTATCTGTTTGGCTTATGATCACAGGATTTCTACTTTGGCTTTGGAGTTTCCTGATGTATCAGAAATTAAAGAAGTTGGGAGAGCTGATCAAAATGCGGACCCGGCAAAGCTCTTTCAACAAATTCGACCAGCTGGGGAGTGCACTGATAGCGGCAAATGGTGAACTGAATGGTAGCTGATTCAGTAGGTGGAATACATCTTGGAGTCGCTGGTGCTCTCCAAGGAATGTTTTTTAAAGCCTGTATATGGAAATTATGAAGCACAGAATCGCATGAGAGAGGAAAATTATATGCTCTGAGTTAACTGTGCCTATTAGACCTTGATTCAGAGCCCTGTAGATTACATTCCTCCTGGATGAAGATAAGGGCAGAAGAGAGCTTTTGGCTTCGCTTCACTTTAACCCAAACAATTAACAAACAATTGCTGTTGTTCAGCAAACTGGACTCTTCAAGGACAGCGTTATCATTTGTCTAATACAGAACTTTGCCATCTGGCATGCATGAAGAGAGATAGACTCTGTGTGGACATGCTTATCTGTGTTTAGAATACATGAACATAACATCCATCCGTTGCCAGGAGGCGCCCCTCTGTTGAGCACCAGCAACTGATACATCCACACTGCATTCATACTGATTAAATGCTGACTACACACACTGGTCTCTCTCTTGCTCCTTTGTTATTGTGTGCTGTATTGTTTGCTAATTGTGCATTAGAGGTTTTTTTTTTCTATGTAATCACAATTTTGCTCATAATGAGCTTTATTTTGATTAACTATGTTTTTTTTTCTCTCTGCCCATTGTGTCATTCCCCCCCCCCCATTCCCCTCTTTACCCTCCACTGTTGACAGGTGCCTTGCATGGCTGCCGCGTCATTGAGAGGCGCTTATCGAGCGCGCTCAATGTCAAGTCAAATTCCTCGTATGTTTATGTTACGTAAACATGCTTGGCAATAAAGCTTTCTGATTCTGATTCTGATTCTGATTCTGATTCTCCAAGTCCGAGTCCATGGTCCTCAGCCGGAAAAAGGTGGATTGTCATCTCTGGGTTGGGGACAGGCTCCTGCCCCAAGTGGAGGAGTTTAAGTATCTTGGGGTCTTGTTCACGAGTGAGGGAAAAATGGAGCGAGAGATCGACAGACGGATTGGAGCAGCATCTGCAGTGATGCGGACGTTGTACCGGTCTGTTGTGGTGAAGAGGGAGCTTAGTTCTAAGGCAAAGCTGTCGATTTACCAGTCAATCTACGTTCCTACTCTCACCTATGGTCACGAGCTTTGGGTAATGATCGAAAGAACAAGATCGCGGATACAAGCGGCTGAAATGAGCTTTCTCCGTAGGATTGCTGGACTCACCCTCAGAGATAGGGTGAGGAGCTCAGTCATCCGGGAGAGGCTCAGAGTAGAACCGCTGCTCCTCCACATTGAAAGGAGTCAGTTGAGGTGGTATGGGCATCTGATTAGGATGCCTCCTGGACACCTCCCACTTGAGGTGTTTCAGGCACATCCCACTGGGAGGAGACCACGGGGCAGACCCAGGACTCGGTGGAGAGACTATGTCTTCCAGTTGGTCTGGGAACGCCTTGGTATCCCCTCTGAAGAGCTGGAGCAGGTGGCTGGGGAGAGGGAAGTCTGGGCTTCTCTGCTTGAACTGCTGCCTCCGCGACCTGGAACTCCGGAAAAGCGGTAGAAGATGGATGGATGGATGGATGGTGAATAACACAATGGCAGAGCCAGATGGTAGATTTATAATATTATTAATTTCTGTTCAAAATCTAGATCTATGTATTGCAAGTGTTTATGGCTCAATTATTGATGACCCATCCTATTTTCACACTTTCTTCACTTCTCTGTCTGAACACCTGGACACCACACTCACAATAGGAGGAGACTTCAACCTGATACTAAATCCTGAGGCTAAAAGTTTTTAATTGACTGAAGGATCTACAGGCAGACATTGTCTTATTACTGGAAACACATGTTTATAAGTTTTCTGTAGATGCATTCACCTCCCCTGAATTTCCCCACATGTACTCAGGTGGGGAACCAGCTGGGAGACATAGTCTCTCCACCGAGTCCTGGGTCTGCCTCGGGGTCTCCTCCCAGTGGGACATGCCCAAAACACCTCAAGTGGGAGGTGTCCAGGAGGCATCCTAATCAGATGCCCATACCACCTCAACTGACTCCTTTCAATGTGGAGGAGCAGTGGTTCTACTCTGAGCCTCTCCCGGATGACTGAGCTCCTCACCCTATCTCTGAGGGTGAGTCCAGCATTCCTATGGAGAAAGCTCATTTCAGCCGCTTGTATCCGTGATCTCTTTCTTTTGGTCATTACCCAAAAAGTGGGAATCATATCTGGCATATGACATGCCAGGAATATCACCGTGTGTTCTCTGGGAAGCAACAAAAGCAATCATGCAAGGTAAAATAATCTCTTACTGTTCGTATAAGAATAAAAAAGAAAAAGCACTGGTACTGGAGTGAGAAAATTAAATTACTGGAGATGACTTGTGCCGTTTCTCCAATGTAACAGGCACTCAACAATCTGAGAAAATTGAAGCTGGAACTAAAAGAAATTAAAAACAAAAGGACACAGTTTTTAATGCAAAGACTGTGTATGGAGAAATTTGAACACAGTAATAAATAGGGGCGATATCTTTCTAGCTGTCATGCCCCTTTCAGGGCATTAGCGAGGCGCCAAATGCCAACAGAGAGTTTGTTTGTTTATTAACAAAAGAACAAAGTAAAGAGCCACGTGGGGCAAAACACATACATTAAACTACGACACAAAATAAAGTATACTATCACCAGTGCTAAGGTGTAGCGAGGGCGGAACTAGACACTAAAGAATAAACACTTACGCCTGATGAAGCGAGGATGAATCGAACGTAGAAGGAAGACTGGAGCCGGGGATAGGGACTCGAGTCCTGGTACACAGATGTAGGTTGCAGCGAGGAGTGAGCCTCAGCTGCTTCCTTAAATACTGATAACAAAAGTAAAAGAAACTAACAGGAAAGGGGGAACGTAATTACCGAAATCAAGATCAGCTGTGACAGCGCCAGCTCGGCTTTGACAGCCGGAAGTTCATCCACGACGCTGTCACAATAAAAGCCCTGGGAGAACAATAATAACCAACCCAAAATAATATGGGAGAAAAAGGGAAAATACTGATTAACCCTCGGATCACCACAGTACCCCCTGTTCATAGGGTGCATTCCAGGCGCCCATAGTGACACCCAGAAAGCCCCCCCCAACTAGAAAGCTAACCAGACCGACCTTGGGTGGGCGGAGGGGGAAACAGGTTAAGAGGGAGAGAAACCCGAAAGGACGAGCACAAAAGGTCGACCAGCAAAATACAGAAAAAAAACCACACAGCAACAAATAACACAGAGTAGTGTGGCTAACACTCGCCTAACAATCACGAATACTGAAACAGAAAACCCAGACAACAAATGAAAACAAAAATACATGTAATCTCCAACTTAGACATGCTCGAGTGCAGCAGAAGGGCGAACACAAAAATATCAACGTACACAGCAACTCAAACCCAAGGCAGTAAAAACAACTCTTTCACAACATACGAGAGGAGCGGAGAGAAAAAAAAACCCACCACGATAACACAAGTATAGGGATACCGGCAGGCAGAGAGAAGACCAAAAAAAAGGGCAGTTCAGGTGGCCTCCTGGCATCCTAACTCCACATCAGGAGAAAAGGAAAAAAAAAAAAAAACAGTTCGGGTGGCCTTCCCAAGTCCCAGAACCGAGGAAACAGTACCTCAGGCGGCCGACCCAGATCGCCCAACCAGCGAAACAGTCTGTCAGGTGGCCGACCTAGAACGCAGAACTGGCGGGACAGTCCTTCCGGCGGCCGACCCGTGTTCTTAGACCACCAGAACTGGAGGGGGGAGCTCGGAGGCGGCTTCCCTACCGAGAGGCACAGCGAAGGGAAGCCGACCCGAATAAAGGAGACCCCAGCAGCATCTGGTGGAGGAGAATAGGGGGGAAATGGGGGGGAAACGGGGAGCCAGTCCGGTGTCAGGCGGTAGGGATCTGCATCTCCCTCACCAACCTCAAACCGGGCCAGCGCGGCACCCTCGGTGGACCTGCTCAGCACCCTCGGAAGACCCGGACCAGACCAGCGCAGCACCCTTGGTGGACCCGGATTGGGCCAGCGCAGCACCCATGGTGGACTCAGATTGAGCCTGCGCTGCACCCACAGAAACGGTGGGCAGTACTGGATCATCTCCAGTGACCCTGGAAGGAGGCTCCGAGACAGAGGAAAACACGGGGTCAGGATCACCGGCAGCGGTGGAGCCTGGCGAGGCGAGCGCGGATGCAGCGACTGGCTGCACCCGTCTCTCCTCCCCAAGAGAAAGGCAAGAGCGCTCTAATACGGAAAATAGAAAGACAAAATAGAGCACTTGCCTGATCTCAAGCTCCAGCACCGTCCAGGACTCCGATGATCCAGGCTCACTCAGGAGGTCGAGTTCAGGCTCCCACTTGGCTGCAGCGACCTCTGCAGCCGGCATGATGGTCTTCGCAGTCCTGGGGCCCCCTGGCGCTGTAACCCACGCTGACGGCTCATTCAGCGTGGCGGCAGGAGATGAGTCACTTGTTGGAGCTTGGAGCTTCTCACTGGAGACCCGGGGATGCTTCATCGACGGCTCCATTTCCAAATGGCTGACAGCACTCCTCCACTGTCCGAGACGTGGCTGCGGCACTGGAACCAGATTCTCCAGGACAGCAGGTTCCTCCTCCGTCCGGCGGTCTGACCCTGGCACTGGCGGACACTCGTGGGGAATAGGGGGAGACACAGAGGCAACAAGTTCAATTTCAAAGGCTGCAGCAGGTGGTTGAGCCTCAGTGGACAGCATGACCTGAGCCCCACCCGTGGGAATCAGACAAGGTACTTCATCAAATTGAGAGAATGAATGAAAAAGCACTTGCCTGTCTCCTGGGGTTTTGGTGGTTCCTGCTGCAGAGGACTCAATTCTTCCCTCTCCCATGGACAAGGTGATGGCGGACCCTTCGGGAAGACATGGAGGAGCCGCCGCTCCAGGATCGGTGATGGGTTGAACCAGAGAGGGCACCACAGGGCCCACAGCAGCTGGAGTAGACGTCATGGAGGAGGGAGGAGCAGCTGAGGCACTCCGGGGACGAGGAGCTGAAGGAACAGCGGGAAAAAGCGACTCGGAGGCTGAGGCTGCTATCTGCACTCTATGCCGAGGCGAGGGAGAAACAGCTGGCTGGGAGACAGGAGAGTTCCTCTGGCAGCCTGTAGCAGGATCCGGACGGGAGCCCCACGGAGGATTAACCCGGTCAGGAAATTCCCTCCCCTTCAGAACGATCGTGTACCAGAGGGAGATGGATCATGAGCCAGGCAGCAACGTCTTCTAGCTGGAGGTGAGGCTAAATTTAAATCAGGAAAGTACTGCTGCTGCACCGAAACTGAAGCCAGCAGCTCAGCGAACTCAGGAAAGTTATGAAGCTCAGGATTAGCCTCCATCAGTCTGACAGCAGCCACCACGCTCTTAAGAATCCTGCTGGAACGGAAGGCAGAGCGTGCTTCAGTCACACGGACCCTGATGAGCTTGGCTGCCCACTGTACCTCTTCACTGGGACCTCTGGCTGCCCTCCTCCTCCGCTGCGTAGGGAGACGGTCTGTCATCGGCGCCGAGGCTGGAGTTGGACACGAGATGAGATGGAGACCTCATAGAGAGCCGAGGAGTGAGTGTGCTTCCCCGTCGGCCCCCTCTTGGACTTCCCGGAGGATTTCTGGTCTGACTCCTGGTTCTTCCGAATAAGCGCCGATACTTCAGCCATCCTCTCCCTGCCCTCAGCGTGATCAGCAAGGCGAGGATGGCGCTTAACTGCCGCCTCTGAGAGGTACAGGTACCAACGTGCGTTTCTGGAGGTGGCAAACATACGAGCGTTAGCAAGGAGGCCATCAATCTCCATCAGAGGCTGGACAAGCTCGAAGCCCAGGCTCATAGGATACCCAGTCCCTGATGACGCCATATTTCCCAACAAAAACTGGCACCTGGAAAAGTGAAAAATCAAGCCTAAAACAAACTCACTGAGGCTGGCACCTCGCTTGGCTGCGATCTTCTGTCATGCATGCCCCTTTCAGGGCATTAATGAGGCGCCAAATGCCAACAGAGAGTTTGTTTGTTTATTAACAAAAGAACAAAGTAAAGAGCCACGTGGGGCAAAACACATACATTAAACTAGGACATAAAGTATACTAACACCAGTGCTAAGGCGTAGCGAGGGCGGAACCAGACACTAAAGAATAAACACTTACGCCTGATGAAGCGAGGATGAATCGAACGTAGAAGGAAGACTGGAGCCGGGGATAGGGACTCGAGTCCTGGTACACAGATGTAGGTTGCAGCGAGGAGTGAGCCTCAGCTGCTTCCTTAAATGCTGATAACAAAAGCAAAAGAAACAAACAGGAAAGGAGGAACGTAATTACCGAAATCAAGATCAGCTGTGACAGCGCCGGCTCGGCTTTGACAGCCGGAAGTTCATCCACGACGCTGTCACAATAAAAGCCCTGGGAGAACAATAATAACCAACCTGAAATAATATGGGAGAAAAAGGGAAAATACTGAGTAACCCAAGCGCGAATGAGTTCAGCGCTCGGATCACCACACTAACCAGCTTAGACTGAATAAAGGCAAAACTATGCACTTCATTTGGGATATGACTGGAAATGTCACCCATGACCCTGAAGAAATAAATAACTCCTTCAGAAAGTTTTATGAAAACCTCTTTTCATCTCAGCTTCATCCATCTGATTCAGAAATGAATTAATTTCTGGAAAATATTAATTTACCACAATTAAATAATAAAGAGATTACAACTCTGGATGCACCTCTTCTAATGTCTGAACTCCAGGAGGCGCTTAAGCACATCCCAAACAACAAAACTCCAGGTCCAGATGGTTTTCCAGTAGAATTCTATAAAGAATTCTAAATTCTTAATTAAATTCTTAATTAAATTCTGGGAATCGAATCCCCAGGTTGGCAGGGGTTGGAACCTTTCTGTGTGGAGTTTGTGTGTTCTCCCTGTGCTGCGTGGGTTTACTCCGGGGGCTCCAGTTTCCTCCCACAATCCAAAGACATGCATGTTAGGTTAAATGGCTGTTCTAAATTGTCCCTAGATATCTGTCTCCTATAGCTCCCCCCCCCCTTAGGTTCCAAGGTTGTCATAGCCAGGAGCACTGGGGTTAAGCTCCCAGTGCTCATAAAATGCTCCTTATGGCGTGCGTCTCGAAAAGCCTCTGACAACTAAGTCCAACTCCTAGCCTGCCCGTGTGGTTTAGTCTCTAAGCCCAGCGGAACTGCTTTTACTAATAGGAGAAGGGGCGAGGGCAGATCTCTGGCGCCTTAAAACCAGATGCTTCGGGTAGATGGTGGCTCGTCAACCTGGGAAGGTAGCCCATCTAGAGGAAGGTAAACCCTGATTTCAAACCTCCGCTGCCTTGCGGCACACCCGGTCACGGGAAAGGCTTCGGGAGTCAACCCTGAGGAAAAATCCGGAGTCGGAGCCCCTAAGGCAGTTCTCTGTTGTGCTCAACATTGTTCTGGCAGCTCCTGCAACGGCGCTGGTGCCAAACTATAGCAGCCCTGCTGTTCCTTTGGATTCATCAGTGACGTGGAGAGGGGGGACATGCTGCATGGGTAGCATCTTGTCCTCCATATCTTCCTGCCCAGGCTTGAATCCTACCAACGCCCAACGCTGGAAGGTAGAACACCGGTGCGCATCGGCCTGTTCAGCCACAGGCGGTGCTGTTCCAGCAGAGTAGACGTTTAGGATTCTCTTCCATGGTCATCATAGACCGACGGAGGCCAACGATAGGCCCTTAGAATAGAGGGTTAGTACTAGTGAAAGCGCTTTGAGTGGTCTTTGTGACTAGAAAACGCTATATAAGTGTAGGTTAGTTAGTTAGTTAGTTGGTAGAATTCTGGCCTGTGATGGCACCTACCTTCTTTAAAATGAACCAAATTAAAGAAGGTAATGGAGTCCCTCCAAATATGAATTTGGCTCACACTGACTTGCTCCTTAAACCCTAAACAGAACTTACGCTTCCATCTAGCTACCGTCCCATCTCACTTATGAATGCTGATTTAAAAAAAATAAATAAATAAAATTCAAAGCTCTCGCCAAAAGACTGGAAAGGATAATTCCATTTATTATACACCCAGGTCCATCAGGTTTCTTCAAGAGTAGACACTTGGCTAATAATACATGCAGGCTATTTTAATAACTTAGAAACCAAAATATTATCTCTGGATGCAGAGAAAGCCTTTGACCATGCTAACTGGAAATTCCTTCTTTAGGTGTTAAACAAGTTTGGGTTTGGTTCATCTTTTATAAACTGGATTAAAACACTATATAGCGGTCCAACTGCATCTGTCCGAACAAATGATCAAACTTCTCAAAGCTTTAATCTCCAGAGAGGCACCAGGCTGGGTTGTCCACTCTCTCCCTCACATTTTACCATCTATACTGAACCACTAGCAGTAGCCATACAATAAAATGTTCATATCAGAGGTATCCAAACCAGAGAAAAAGAACACAAGATAAGTCTTTATGTTGATGATGTATTAATTTTCCTTGAAAACTCACAAAGATCTCTTCTTCAGAGAGTGGCGCTCGTTGATAAATTTTCATCACTATCATACTACTCTATTACTGGTGTAAATCAACAGTCTTACCTTTAAATCTACGATTCCAATACAATCAGGTAATATTAAATATTTAGGAATAGCTATTCCCCCAGGCTCTCAGAGTTACTGCAACTAAATCACATTCTCCTTCTAAAAACAATCCAAGACAACCTTGCGCGCTGGAGGACACTACCTATATCATTAATGGGATGAGTCACAACTATTAAAATGATGGTCCTTCCTAAAATCAACTATTTATTTTCAGTGATTCCTACCCAACCATCTATGGCCTGGTTTAAGTCTCTAGACTCAAATATAAGTAAATTTTTTAGGGAAGGATCACGGATCAGTTTTAAAACTCTTCAAAAAGCAAAAGAGTGTGGAGGGTTAAATTTACCTTTTTTTATTATTATTTCTTTGCCAATAGACTGCAGTTTGTTTCTAAATGGACAAAATCAACCCAACTAGACAAAATCAGCCCAACTAGGAAACCCATGGTTAGATGCTGAGCAGGCGCTCTGTGGGTCACTAAATGTCTCTGACTTACCTTTCATGAGTCCCTGTATCAAACGCCATGACAGACTAGTGGAAATTTTTAAAAGTAACGGGGTCCACACTTGTCCCTTGCAAACTCACGCCCATTTGGAATAACCCTGATATCATGCAACAACAGAGGATGTTAAATTTTCCACTATGGTATGAGAAAGGAATAAAAAAAATTTAGAGCATCTTATTCAAGGTGGAAACTTTATCCGATTTCAGGAAATTGTGTCACAGTGCAACATCAGTGATTAAAAGTTTCTTGAATACCAACAGTTTAAATCCATAATAAAAGCAAGATTCAATCTTAAGCAGACAGATTTAGAGGTACCAGTTAAGGTGACAGAGTTTCTAAATCTTTGTTCCCCTAAATTGATATTGAAAATACATGGACTATTATCAAAACTGGATGAGTCAGTATCACTTCCAAAATCAAAATGTGTCATGACGTATTAAGTTTTGACAGCTCATGTGCATGATGCCAAACACAGGAAGGAACCACACAGAGGGGCACGTTTGACAATTTTATTAATATCAAAATCCAAAGTGCACAGCTACAGAAACAGTCACTCGCAAGAGGAAAGGACCTGTGAAGAGAAGACGAGAGCAGTGAGCTGAGGAGTAGAGTAAGGGGAAATGGGCGAGCCAAATTGCCACTTACTTGAGAAATCCAGAGAAGACCAGTGGGACCCAGCAGGGAATAGACGAACCAGTAGGGTAAGGGGGAAATGGTGAGCTGATGGTGCCTGACCGGGTGAAGTTGATTGCTGAGGGAACGGTGTGGTGAGGCAGGAGAGCATGCGCAGTCCCGGAGACACACCTACATGGTGGCAGCAACCCAGACAAGCCAGCGTTGACTGCGTGGAGGAAGCCTCATGTACGCTGGCTGATGAGCGGGCGCAGGTGTGTCTTCTGCCTCAGGTGCCGTGATGAGTTTGTGAAGGTGAGACCGGAGGGGAGGGGCGCACTCTCGCTGCCCATGACAAAATGGGAGAGAGACCTACAGTATCAATCAATAAAGATGAAAGCTTCTGGACACAAATATGTTTAAACACTTTAAAGATGATTAAAAACTCTAATTTACAACTCATACAGTACAAAGTTCTAGATGTACATGGATGTATGTACATCTGTATGTACATCATAGATGTATGTACAGTGGGGTAAAAAAAGTATTTAGTCAGCCACCAATTGTGTGAGTTCTCCCACTTAAAAGATGAGAGAGGTCTCCAATTTTCATCATAGGTATACCTCAACTATGAGAGACAAAATAAGAAAAAAAAAATGCAGAAAATCACATTGAAGGATTTTTAATGAATTAATTGGTAAATTCCTTGGTAAAATAAGTATTTGGTCAATAACAAAAGTTCATCTCAATACTTTGTTATATACCCTTTGTTGGCAATGACAGAGGTCAAACATTTTCTGTAAGTTTTCACAAGGTTTTCACACACTGTTGCTGGTATTTTGGCCCATTCCTCCTTGCAGATCTCCTCTAGAGCAGTGATGTTTTGGGGCTGTCGCTGGGCAACACAGACTTTCAACTCCCTTCAAAGATTTTCTATGGGGTTGAGATCTGGAGACTGGCTAGGCCACTCCAGGACCTTGAAATGCTTCTTACGAAGCCACTCCATTGTTGCCCGGGCGGTGTGTTTGGGATCATTGTCATGCTGAAAGACCCAGCCACGTTTCATCTTCAGTGCCCTTGCTGGTGGAAGGAGGTTTTCACTCAAAATCTCACGATACATGGCCCCATTCATTCTTTCCTTTACACGGATCAGTTGTCCTGGTCCCTATGCAGAAAAACAGCCCCAAAGTATGATGTTTCCACCCCCATGCTTCACAGTAGGTATAGTGTCCTTGCTCCTCCAAACACGACAAGTTGAGTTTTTACCAAAAAGTTCTATTTTGGTTTCATCTGACCATATGACATTCTCCCAATCCTCTTCTGGATCATCCAAATGCTCTCTAGCAAACTTCAGACGGGCCTGGACATGTACTGGCTTAAGCAGGGGGACACGTCTGGCACTGCAGGATTTGAGTCACTGGCGGCGTAGTGTGTTTCTGATGTAGCCTTTGTTACTTTGGCCCCAGCCTTCTGCAGGTCATTCGCTAGGTCCCCCCGTGTGGTTCTGGGATTTTTGCTCACCGTTCCCATGATAATTTTGATCCCACGGGGTGAGATCTTGCGTGGAGCCCCAGATCAAGGGAGATTATCAGTGGTCTTGTATGTCTTCCATTTTCTAATAATTGCTCCCACAGTTGATTTCTTCACACCAAGCTGCTTACCTATTGCAGATTCAGTTTTCCCAGCCTGGTGCAGGTCTACAATTTTGTTTCTGGTGTCCTTTGACAGCTCTTTGGTCTTGGCCATCGTGAAGTTTGGAGTTTGACTGTTTGAGGTTGTGGACAGGTGTCTTTTATACTGATAACGAGTTCAAACAGGTGCCATTAATACAGGTAACGAATGGAGGACAGAGGAGCCTCTTAAAGAAGAAGTTACAGGTCTGTGACAGCCAGAAATCTTGCTTGTTTTGTAGGTGACCAAATACTTATTTTACTGAGGAATTTACCAATTAATTCATTAAAAATCTTTCAATGTGATTTTCTGGATTTTTTTTTTTCTCGTTTTGTCTCTCATAGTTGAGGTATACCTGTGATGAAAATTGGAGGCCTCTCTCATCTTTTAAGTGGGAGAACTTGCACAATTGGTGGCTGACTAAATGACTTTTTTGCCCCACTGTACATCAAAAGAAGTAGATGTAGACTTCTACATCTACATCTTTTTGCTCCCTTCCTGTTCACCCTTTATACTGCAGACTTCTCACACAACACAACACACTGCCATCTACAGAAGTTCTCTGACGACTCTGCGATCGTCGGCCTCATCGCCAGCGGAGATGAAGCTGAGTACAGAGGACTTATCCAGGACTTCGTGGACTGGTGCCATCGGAACTGCCTCCAGATCAACGCGAGGAAAACTAAAGAGCTGGTGGTGGACTGCCGCAGGCAAGGACAACCCGTCACAGCACCAGTGAACATCCAGGGAACAGACATTGAGATGGTGACATCCTACAAGTACCTGGGTGTTCATCTGAACAATAAACTAGACTGGTCACACAATACCGACGCACTCTAAAAGAAGGGACAGCGCAGGCTGTTCCTACTGAGGAGGCTCAGGTCTTTTGGTGTACAAGGAGTGCTCTTGAAGACATTCTACAGCACGGTGGTGGCATCAGCCATCACTTTTGGAGTGGTCTGCTGGGGCAACAGCATTACAGCAGCCGATAGGAAGAGACTGAATAAACTGATCAAGGAAGCTAGCTCTGTCCTGGGGCAGCGTCTTGACCCAGTGGAGGAGATAGGAGAGAGAAGGACGGTGGCTAAACTGTCATCTCTGCTGGAGTCCGAGTCCCACCCTATGCAGGACATACTGAACGCACTGAGGAGCTCATTTAGCAGCAGACTACATCATCCTAGATGCGTGACCGAGAGGTTTCACAGGTCCTTCCTACCTACGGCTGTCAGACTGTATAACCTAAGCAGGGCTGCTCACAGAGATAGCAAAAAAACGTGATGACCTAATAGTATTGAATGCAAAAGACACAACAGACTTACACAATGGTCCCCTCCAGTATACAACTAGGACAATATCAGTCGCTACGGAGGGTGACGATATGTATGGGTACATATTCATACTATGTAGGTTAACTAAATAGACGGTTATGCTGTTTATTCCATCTAGCTACAATGCTCCGCACTGTATATATATATATATATATATATATATATATATATATATATATATTTATGTGTATATATGTATATTCACTGCTCTTATTTTCTTATCTTCTAAATCATTGCTCTGAGTGTTGCTATCCCTGTGCTGTTGCAATCCTGGAATTTCCCCAGCATGGGACTAATAAAGGCTTCTCTTATCTCTTATCTCATCTTATCTTATCTTATAGAACTCATTACACAGGATAAAGGATGTTCAAAATAGGCCTGAGTCAATTCAATTCAATTCAACTTTATTTATATAGCGCCATTTCACAACAACAGTCATCTCATAGCACTATCAACTGTAGGGAAACTCCCACAGTTGCAGAAAGACCCCAGCAATCAGGCAATCCCCTGTGAGCAGCACTTGGTGACGGTGGAGAGGAAAAACTCCCTTTTAACAGGAAGAAACCTCCAGCAGAACCAGGCTCAGGGAGGGGCAGTCATCTGCTGCGACTGGCTGGGGGTGAGGGGATAGAGAAGATGAAAAGAACAGACATGTAGAGAGCAAACAGCACGATGGGGACTCAATCTATGGGAGAGAACAAACAGATGTTAATGACCAGCAAAAAAAAAAAAAAAATATTTCATTGAGAGTGAAGAAAGGAGTGAGGCCCAGTGCATTACTGGAGGTCCCCCGGCTGACTAAACCTAATAGCAGCATAACTAAGGGAGGGTTCAGAAACACATGATCCCTCCCTAATTGTAGGCTATATCAAAAAAGAAGGTTTTAACCCATCCATCCATCTTCTTCCGCTTAATCCTTTTTGGGTCGCGGGGGGGGGGGGGGGGGGGCTGGAGCCTATCCCAGCATCTTTTAGTCCATGGGCCCAGATCAGATTTATGGGTTATTGGTACCACTCAAAGGGACAAATTCTAGTGATGCATTTTGGAATGGCCTATATCTGTGGATGATATTTTGGTGGCTCAGTTAGTAGAGCATCCGCCCCGCCCCACACCCGGGAGGCAGAGGTTCAAATCCCAGCCGGGTCATACCAAAGACCATATAAAAATGGTGCTTTCTGCCTTCTAGCGTGGTGCTCCGCATAATGGAATGGGGAAAGTAAAGTTACACACAGAGATACCAGAGGACTGACCCCCCGCTGTAGCTTTCACTACTTACAGTAGCTGTGTGGCCTAGGGTCAGAGAAACGGAGATAGGCGCCGCCCATATACACCTTCAGGTGTGAAGGGATTAACTAACTAACTAACTAACTATATCTGTGGATGATATTTTGCCATGATAGCAATTCCAAAGTAGTAGCTTAGTCATAGCTATCAGGCATTGAATGATGCCCCATAAATCACAAAATCTGAGGCTGCGAATTTTTGGAATGATAATACCAACACATATTTACCCTATTAATGAGCAGTTACTTGTTATTACAGCATATCTGAGATACAAATAAAGCACAAAAAACAATTTTGACATTTGGTATTGTAATACTGTGGCATTGCAAAGCACTTCCAATAGAGTACTACAGCGGCTAGTATTAGTCTGTGTCCGAATCATCTACTGCTGCTTCTTCATAATTGCAGAAGTGAATGTTATTAGAGGATATCTGAGATACAAATGAAGCACAGTAAACAGTTTTAACAGTAGATTAATACATAATTATTGTAGGATTACAAAGTAGTCTCCTAGCAAAAGAGTAGTATTCCATTACAGTACTGTAACAGGTAACTAGTAGATCTATTCGTCTGTGTCCAAATCATCTGCTACTTCATAAGCTTCGCCATCTTCATCTTCTTCCCTCTGGTTGCTGCAGGTCTGCAGTTTGCACATGTTTGTGCATTTCAGCTGGTTCACCAGGCACACACAGTCTGGAAGTTTACAGACGCGGACACATTTGCATGACAGCGACTGCAACACGGCCTCTGGCGCGGGTGATCCACGCATCCACTCAATGGTCAGGTTGCCTTCCTCATCTGTTGTCCACCCACAGCTCTTTGGGTCTGGGACAACAGGTTCCCTCTCAAGGCAGCACCGCCATATTGCAGCCTGGTAGTTGGCCCGAAGCAGGGCTTAGGGATTTGGGCTGCACTGCAATCCCATTCACCCGGTGAGAGGTTCCTTCCCCGCTGACAGTTTCCTCTAGTCGATCGATGTTGTCCCAGGCCAGGGTAGTGAAGACTCCGGCATGTATATCTCTGGGCAGTGCTGGCTTGCCATCTGAGAGAGAAAGCTTCTGGAGACACAAGGCCGTGTCAATTTCCTCGACTTGAGAGTATGACACGCTGTGACCAAGCCGATTGAGTATGTGCACCAGCTCCACGTTTCCAGTAAGTGACTTGACAGCGAAGGGCAGAGTGATGTGCTTCATTGGCTTCACCTTACCATTGGTAATGGCATATACCAAGTCCTGGCCAAATGAGCTGCAGAGACTCTGGATTCTGTCAGATGGGTTTGAGCGGTCTGTTGAGCCTGTCAGCAGTGTGTTCAGGAACCTGGTCACTGAAGAAGGAATGACCGCATCCTCCGACATCTGAGGTGGCCATGACTGTCTGTAGTCTTGCTTCTTGATGTCACCTCTCATCTGCAGTGCTGCCTTGTCGATGATGTCTTCACTCCTGTCTGATTCCATGAGTTGCGCCTTTCTCTGGAGTATTCGGTATGCCTTAACAAGCTCTGGCATAGAAAGGATGTTGGGATACACAAGTAGTTTCCCATTGTCATCTTGAGTGATTTGCAGGGCTTCTCCAAACTCAGCTACCAGTTTGCATCGGACGTGTTTGTTGGTCGAGGCTTTCACTATTTCCACTCCAAGAGTTACCATGCCCTCAACCAGTCTGGCTGTGAGGTTGGTCATTGGCACCACATCAGGGTTGACAAACAGTTCTTCTCTTACGTAAGAGAAAAGGTCATTGTATGACTGTTGCTCTGCAGCTTCATACTCAGCATCAGTATCAGTTGGAGCAGCACTGGCACCTTTTCCACTGTCCTGTGTGGTGGTGCTTGAATCCCGTGTGTACTCACGGTAGCAAGTCCGGTGGTAATGACCTTCCGCTGCCACGAGGTCCCTGCTGACGATGGCAAGCATTCTGTTGTCCAGTTTACTGACAGCAGCGTTTCGGACTTTTTCATCGGCACGCAGTTCAGTGCACTGGACCAGAGGATCTCTAGTCCTATCTCCTTTCAAGTACTTGCTGGTCTTCTCACAGAAGATGCACTCTGCCTCATAAACCCTTGACTGAGATGGTGCTGGCCTCTGTGACTTTTTTCTTTCCGTTGAGCTTTTGTTTTCTTCTGTGCACCTCTGCTTGGAAATTATAGCATCGAGGTCCCTTTTCATGATGAAAATGCTTCGGCATTTCCGGTGGTAGGCCACAGCTGGTATGGCATCATCTGGCAATCCTTTTGCTAGGTCCAGGATCGGAGCATGCTGTCTTATTTCAGCGGCTCTCAGCAGGGTTTTCCAGGAGTTGATGGCCTTTGGAGATACTAGTTCTTCATCTGAAGATGAGCAATGGATTATGCAATCAAGGCGTGTGCACTTGGGTGCCGTGCCACTCCCTGCTTCTTGGATGGAATCCATTTTCAGTTAGGTACATTCATCCAGACCTGCAATGACACCAGGTATTGGTAAATTATCTCATGTAATTAATTGCATCAATTGAAATTGGCATTGAAATTACTCATTCTTGTCTATAAAGTTGTACACTATTATTCTGGTTTCGTTTTTAATAAAATGTTGCGATCCTCCAGAACTCCAGTTTCTTTTGGCACACTATAAAAGATAACATTTAATTAATTTTCTTAACTAAGTGATAACCAAAATAAGTCTTAAATAAACATTTATATTGACTTCCCTCGCGGCGCTCCACTGGAATGCGAAAATGTGCTGAAATCAAAAATAAATCGTACCTTCTCCCTCAAAAAAACCCTGAAAAGTAGAAACTGAATAAAAATTAATATTGGAAACTATCCAAGGTCAATTTCTATTAGCATTTTGTACAGTAAAAGGGAGAATAATTCAGAAATACCAGCATGTGATATTAGGCGTCATGATAATTTTACTTAAAAAAAGGAGGTGCCATGTATCATGACTAAGCTACTCATTTGGAAATGCTATCATGCCTTAATACACATATATAGGTCCTACAAACAAAATGGCACCATAGAGGTTTTGTCCCTTTTAGTGGTACCAATATCTGACTCGGCCCATGGACTATTTTGGGCGAGAGGCAGGGTCCACTCTGGACAGATCACCAGTCCATTGCAGGGCCAACACAGAGAGACAGACAACCATTCACTCTCACATTCATACCTAAGGACAATTTAGAATCCCCAGTTTGAGGTCAGTTAATTTAACTTGCATGTTTTTGGCATGTATTCTTAAAAACAGAGATCAAGTCTGACTCCCAAATCCAGATTGGCAGCTGGTTCCACAAGAGAGGAGCTTGATAACTGAAGGCTCTGCCTCCCATTGTACTTTTGGAGATTCTAGGTATTACAAGTAATCCTGCATTTTGGGACCGTAGTGCTCTTTTAGGATAATATCATCAATAATCACACAAATATATGCTCCCACTGCACTAGCAATGTCCCGGATAGTTATATGCATGCTATATGGTCCTGTGCACCGGTCCAAAAGTTCTGGCAGAAGACATGTGAAGACTTATCGGCATGGCTTGGGTATCATATCCCATCCTCTCCCACACTTTGCATTCTAGGTGATTTAAGTTATTTAGTTTATTGGTTCATTTATCAGGGACCATGTACAGAACAAAAACATTAAACACAGGGCAAAGATGCTCTGTACCAGATTATAGTGTTCTCACTAATTTCCATCTGTCATCCCTGGGGAAGGCAGAAGATATTAAAAGATAAACAGCACATATGGAAAAACAATTCAGGTCAGGTTTCAGAAACGGTTGACCCTGAAACAAGCAGGGAGTATCTGTAAAGGTAAAAATGAAATGAATATAGAGGTAAGGATGTCACACATGGTTCTCACTGCCTTACGCGTCACAAAGAAAACTATCCTCATCAACTGGAAATCAAGAAATAATTTATGTATGACTTACTATAGTAACCTACTATCAAATTATATTAGCCAAGAGAGAATGTCTGCCTTCTGAAATAACCAACTGGCTGAATTCAATTCTCTCTGGTCCCCACTTATTCATTCTATAACCTGAGGGGTGGCGGGCAGTGGCTTGCTCTCCTTGGTGCCTCTGGAGTCTGGCTGTGCCCTGACCATGAGGGGTTTCTGTGACCCACTGGGGCCGGTGTCTGGGGAGCCTGTTTGAGGGTGGCTGTGCGTATGTAGGGGGATGTGGAGTGGACCAGGGGGGAGGGCCGTGGTCCTGAGCCAGCTGGCCTTGCCTCCTGGGTGGGGTTGAGTGTGGCCCAGGGCCCCTGGTACTGGGGTGTGCGGGGGGGGGGGGGGGGGAGGGTGTTATGGAATGCCTGGAAGACATGCATGAAAAAATGCATGGAAAACAGGAAGAAATGACTCCTTAAGGCGGGCAGGTTTTGAGTGCAAGAACAGTTTATTTTTAGAACAAAATAAAGACAGAATGGGGGCTGTAAAACACACAGGTAGTGGATAGGCTCAGAAGGCTAACCTGCAGTGCGTACAAGACTGGGGGCCGGATGAATGTTCTGTGTCTTGACACGACACACATGATGTTGCAGCACACAGTAACAGAAAGTCAGAACTAATATAGGAAACAAATATTTAACACAAGACAGCTGGGACTGATTGCCAACTAACATATGCAGTAACATACGGGAGAGATACTGAAAACAGGCAGTGAAACTATGAACAGACCAGAAAAAAAACAAAGGAACCTTTCAAAATAAGAGATGAACTAGAAACTATGGATCAGGAATACTAATGATAACAGTGACAACAGTGAAATAAATCCAAAAAAACAAGAGAAAGCTTCAAAAGAGACAGCTTCAAAATAACTGCTCTTGCACAGTAGCCTTAATTAATGGTCTCGTCCAGGTCATTTGGGACACTTAAGTCAAAGCGCGCTGACCTTTCCAGAAGCAGTGCAAATATCCTTCAGATACTGTTACACTGCTTCGCCACCTTTCTCAAAGTAGCCAAGGCAGGATTAGTGGTTCAGTGTCCGCCAAAAGTCCTCAGTGAGCAGAGAAAATCCTGACTGTGGTGTATAAACCTCTGACAAACAAGGAAGAAAAGAGGAAATACTGAAGACTTCCTTTCCTTTTGTTCCCTTTTAAATGACTTCCAGTAGGTCATCAAAGTGCTGCTGAGAACCAATAAAACAACACACACTGTCATCATCAGAATTTCCTTTCACAGTTGATTGAGGCTGAGAGGTGTCTGCAGTCTCAGGGGTGCAGATCATATTCAACTCCTTCAATTTTACGCTGAATTAGACAAGCGCTCCTGTTTCGGAGGGGGAGAGGGGCATTCAGCAGAATTTGAAGAGCAATGATAGAGATGATCACACACACACACACACACCTGTCTGTTCAGCTCATTTTTGGCAGCCGATTCCTCTGCAGTGCAGTGTGGGAAACTGTGAGCCTCTCAGATATCTATTTTGAGTTCGTTCAGCCGTTTTCCTGCCGGCCTGAAGAGGACAGGGGCTTCACTTTGCCTCGCTTCTGCTGATTTTGTACTGATTTGGAGTGAGAAGCAGAACTTTTCAAAGACATCCCACAGGGCATAGCGCCCCTTCCGCCCCGCCCTACCCCCACGCCCTGAGGTTCATTCAATCATCCCCATCGTCGTGCACTCCCAGATGCATCTGTGTGTTTGCCTGTGTGATCAGCTACAAGTGGGTGTCCTCATTCTGCCCTGACTGATGTTGCACAGATGACAAGTTTCGTCAGTATCAGCTGCATGGATGTTGATTAGGGTATTTCTCGGATCACGTAAACCCAGTGAGACACTGAAGCCTAGGGCATGTGGAACTGGTGAAGAAACATTGACTGTACACATCTGTACTGGTGGAAGAAGGAAGCTTTTCTCTCTGGAGGACTGAAAACTTGACGATTTTATAGGAGACAATCTCCTAGAACAGAGAGCTGCTGTCAAGCGACATGTGTTCCCACTCCTGATGTACCAGGATCACGCTGTGCTTTCCATCTTTATGCTCACACACTTTACAGAGATACAAATAGATGGAAGAAATAGTAAAGGATATTTGGATATTTTTGTGTTTTGTCATGACTTTTTCAGAAGACAAACATTTCTGAAGGGAAGCCCCGCTATAACCTTTTAGAGCTTAGTCTTCATTGCACGTTTATAGACAAATCTGGGGTGAGGACACGCAGAGAAATGACCTGCTGTCATCATCCATGACATTATAGAATAGACAATGACTATATCCAAAGCTTCAGAAGTTTCCCTCAGCAGTTGTAGACCTATTTTTAGACTGAACTGTCAAATCAATTTGATTCCTACAAATATTAAAGAAAATAATAAATATATGTTTATTATTTGAAAGCTTTAAATATGAATAATTTAGTTCAAAAACATGATCAATTAGCAATTAGCGATCATGATTAAATTGTTTGACTGTGTAAAAATGTGTATATTTATGTTCACCCTACAAATTTATCAGTTTTTCCTGTTTCTACTGAAACTATTTTTTTCCCACAGTCATGCCAGCATCTGCTGTGGCATGTTTGGGTTTTAGAGGTCGTGAATGTTCACCCAGATGAGCGGCTCTCAAAACACTGGCCCCCTGGATTATTAATATTTATCAGTCACACATCCTGCCTTGAATTATTCTCCAGAATAGGATGAGATTTTGTCACTAGCCGGAAAAAAGCGATATTGTATATTCATAAAAACAAGGGCGCCACTGTGGGAGACTTTATTTGTGCCTGACCCGGCCTCACCGTGACCTTGGCCTCAGATGATGATGTCATGGATCATATAGTGAGCAGGCCGAGTGTCATTTGGTGGAGCACAACAGACTGGATGATGAATTAATTTTGCTGATGGTCACACAGGCAGACTCGAGGCATTGTGCAGCTCTTTACATTTTATTTCCACTAAAGAAGGAGGTCTTAATTCTTCTTCTTCTTTCTTCTGCTCCCTCCAGGGGTCTCAACTGTCCTGATCCTGGGCCATCCTCCGGTTACAGCCGTGCCCAGCTTCTCTGCCCAGTGAGCGTTTTTCGGTTTATTTTCTGTTATGTCTAAGATTATTATGATGTTTTTGAATTTTGCTGCGTTGTATTTTCATGTTTCTGGTCTGTTTATTTTGACAGCGCTGTGCAGCCTCCAGCTGTCAGCTCCTTCGGGGCGGCGCTGCTGCCACCCATTAACTACTCATGGATTACACCTGTCTTTGATTTTGTGTTGGGTATTTAAGAGACACGACGACCCCAGGTTGTTGTTGTGTCCTTCTTCAACCTTCTTCTTGCCCTCTTCTTATTCTGCCATGACCTGCTTTCATGGTTTAGGTCCCACTATCGAGCTAAGTTGTGTGCTCCATCTCGGTGCCTTTTTTTTTTGTTTTTCTCAGCCGTTGAGCCCCATCGCTCTCGGGGTCCTCCGGCTGAGCTTCTCCCCTGGTCAGGCGTTCCCTGACTTTGTACCATTGATGTTGAGCCCAACTCTCCTCCAGCATCTGTGTTATTTCATTTCATTCATTGTGTTTGCATGTGACGTTCTTGTTTGTGTCTTTTTGTTAATAAATGTGCAAACCTACAGCGAGTGTTTGGTGTCCTATTTTGTGTCCGTGAAACAGGCGCATTATGACATCCACAGTGGATCATCTGCCCCCATCTGGCTGCAGTAACATACCTTCTCCTTCCAGCTGCTCCCTTTAGAGGCCTCCACAGTGGATCATCTGCCTCCATCTCCCCATCCCTTCCTCTTCCTCTGGAACACCAACCCTCTCCATGTCCTCCTTCACTACATCCATCAATCTTCTCTGTGGTCTTCCTCTACTCCTCATGCCTGGCAGCTCCATCTTCAACATCCTTTGTCCAATATCTCCACTATCCCTCCTCTGCACATGTCCAAACCATCTCAGCCTTGCCTGTCTTACTTTGTCTCCAAACTGCTCAACCTGAGCTGTCCCTCTGATATACTCATTTCTAATATCCTAGAAATAATATATAATAGTAATAATATAATTACCTCCACCATACATTGGACCTTGTTCTGACATATGGCATAGAAATAGAAAATCTTGTAGTGTCTCCTCATAACCCTGTACTGTCAGACCATTGTCTGTTAACCTTTGATTTTACGATTTCTGACTATTTGGCTCCTAAAGAAAAATATTATTACAGTAGATGCCTCTCAGATGATGCTGTTACCAAATTTATGCAGATTGTTTCCTCTATGCCATGTGTCAACACAACGGAAATAAGCTATAGACAGCTTGCTCCTTCTGTAATTGATAACATGGTGGATAGTGTTTCAGCTTCTCTGTATCAGACTCTAGACTTGGTGGCCCCCTTAAAAAAGAAAAAGTCTAATCAAAGATTTCTAACTCCTTGGTTCAACACAGAAACTCGTAGCTTAAAACAGAAGACTCGTCAATTAGAAAGAAAATGGTGCTCCACTAATTTAGATGAAATCTATTTAGCTTGGAGAAATCATCTTTTAATTTATAAAAAATCTCTTAGAAAAGCTAGAACAAGTTATTACTCTGCATTAATAGAAGAGAACAAGAATAATCCCAGGTTTCTTTTCAGTACTGTAGCCAGGTTGACAAAGAGTCAGGACTCTGTCAATCCTAGCATTCCTTTAGAGCTTACTAGTCAGGACTTTATGAACTTTTTCAATAATAAAATTTCATCCATCAGAGATAAAATCAATCAGATTCTTCCCACAGTTAACTTAAATACTGTAACTACTACAACTCCTTCTATTGATGTCTGTCTTGATGAGTTTACTCCAATTGACGTTTGTGAGTTAGACAAAATAGTTTCCTCATCCAAACCTTCAACTTGTCTTTTAGACCCTATTCCTACCAGGTTATTTAAAGAAGTCTTCCCACTTATTGGTAGCCTTATTCTTCATATAATCAATTCTTCATTAACTTTAGGCCATGTACCGCAGGCTTTTAAAATGGCTGTAATTAAACCCTTACTCAAAAAGCCAACGCTAGAGCCAGGAGCTTTAGCTAACTATAGACCAATCTCTAATCTCCCTTTCATTTCAAAAATCTTAGAAAGAGTTGTTGCTACGCAATTATTTGACCACCTTCAGGGAAATGGTTTATTTGAAGAGTTTCAGTCTGGGTTTAGAATCCATCATAGTACTGAAACAGCCTTAGCGAAGGTCACTAACGACCTCCTCATTGCATCTGATAATGGACTAGTTTCTGTACTTGTCCTTTTAGACCTTAGTGCAGCTTTTGATACTATCGATCATAATATTCTACTTGATAGATTAGAACACTTTAGGGCTTTTCCACTAGCACGCTTTAGCGCGACACGGGACAGCTCAGCATGCTTTGTACGCTTTTCCACAAGCCCCAACACGGTTTAACAGCCGCGATTCTCAGCCCCGCTCCAGGGCAGGGTACAGCAGTGCTGAGCTGTGCCGTGTTGTGACGTTAACAGACTGGTTGCCGCTGATTGGTCAGGTCGTAACCGGCGCTGATTGGTCAGGTTGTAACCGCCCCTCTCCTCCTCCTCATCTACCAAATCTTCACGACCTTCTCAATAAAGTTTTTGAAAAAAAAAAAATCTTCACGACTGCCTTTACTCAGCACGCAACCACTGTTGGCGGTTTCTTTTCAGTGTATTGCTGTGCTATTTTCATTTATTCTCTATCAAAAATGGCTTCGCGTAATAAGGGTGTTCCATGGACCAATAAGGAGGTGCAGTGTCTGCTCACTGCATTGTCAGACGAACGTATCCGGCGCGAGTTAGACGGAGCCGCCCGGAATGAAAAAATATACCGGGAGGTCTCGACATGGGAGTCCTTTAACGGTGAGTTTTAATTTTTTTTTATTGTGCGTTTTTTCGCAAATATATTCGGTAAGACGCTCAGTTTATTTATGCAATAAAAAAGCTGTTCATTTGTGGATGGATCGCTGCTTTATTGCAGCACACTGCGGACTAAAGCTTTTATTTTAATTATTCATGTGAACAATACGCTGAAATAAGCTTATGTATTCTTGTTAAAAACTATTATCTTTTCTGTATATCTTGCACTTTCGTGCTGTATTTTATTGTGTGCATTTTCCTTGTAGAATCATCCCATGCGTCCGCCGCGACAGCCCGCCCGGATTAATTCAACCGAGCCTTCCTGAACCAGAGCAGGCAGAGACGGCTTCATTCAACCGAGTCTTCGTGACCCAGTTTGGGAAGCTGGTGTAGAGGCACTCAGTGGTCGGCGTGTATAAAATGTCGATTAACCTTCATGTTGTGTTGCAAAGTTTTTTTTTTTATTTTAATATTTTGTATATAATAAAATGGAATTGTTTTGGAAAGTGTGGTTTGTCTGTTATAACACTGAATTATAAAACAGTATAATTACATAGAAATTCCATTGCCTAGTCTGATCAAAATGATGCTGATCATCCTGTCAGGGGGCAACCATTGTAAAGGTAATGTAATTTTTAACTAGACCAAAAAAGAAATCTTTTTGTAAGCTTTCTGTTCTTTTTATTGAAATATCATAAAAAAATTAGCACCAAGTCAAAGTAGGTACAAGTATATGTAAATTGAATGTTCTATCGGCATTCCAAATTCAGAGATTTACAATACTTTAGAAAGAGTGTAGCATCATCTAAACGGAAAATAATAATACTGTTGTTCCAAACGTTGACCTGAAGGTGAAAAACATGATTTTTTTTAATTCAGTACATCCAAAATGCCCTAGGATGTAAAAAATAATACAATTTGGTGTTGGCCAGTGTGCCACCGTCTCATTATTTAATACGAATAAAAACAAGTTTCAGCTCATTATTTCTAGGTCATTTGGCAGTTAATTCAAAACAAAAGTGACTTGTGTTGTTGCAGCTTAATTATGAGATAAAATTAATTGTGAGATAAAACCACAGAGCGAGCAAGGCAATAATCCTTGGATCCTCCATTTTTTGTCTCGTGTAAATAAGGACCCAGTCGGGTGCGTAACGTCACGGGAGTGTGGCCCCGCCTCGCTGAGAATCTGCCGCCGCCCCGCTTCTAAAACCTCCTAACACAAACCATCACAGCACAAGCACAACACCGTGCTAATGGAGACAGAAGCATTCCGAGCCGTACTGAAGTGAATCGAGCCGTACCGAGGTGTGCTGGGCTAGTGGAAAACAGGCTTATGTTGGACTTAATGGAACTTCGTTGCAGTGGTTTAGATCTTATTTATCTGATAGGTTCCAGTTTGTTCATGTAAATAATGAGTTTTCTTTCAACTCAAAGCTCAGTCATGGAGTTCCACAGGGATCTGTGCTAGGCCCTACTCTTTTTAGTTTATATATGCTTCCGTTAGGCAACATTATTAGGAAGCACTGTATACATTTTCGTTGTTATGCTGATGACACACAATTATACCTGTCAATGAAGCCAGATGATAGTAATCAATTAGCCAAGTTAGAAGCCTGTCTTAAGGAAATCAAAGCTTGGATGACTTGTAATTTCCTGCTATTAAATTCAGATAAGACTGTAATTATTCTTGTTGGTCCAAAAAACCTTAGAAATTCCTTTCCAAATCAAACTTTCAGTTTGGATGCGGTTACTCTTTCTCTTAATAGCTCTGTGAGGAACCTTGGAGTTATTTTTGATCAGGATTTGTCCTTCAATTCACATATTAAATTTGTTTCTAAGCCTGCCTTCTATCATTTGCGTAATATTGCCAAGATTAGGAGCATCTTGTCTCAGAGTGATGCTGAGAAACTGATCCACGCTTTTGTTAGCTCCAGATTAGATTATTGTAATTCTTTATTATCAGGCTGTCCTAAAACATCTTTAAAAAGTCTTCAGCTGATCCAAAATGCTGCAGCAAGAGTTTTAACAGGTACTAGAAAGAGAGATCATATCTCTCCGGTTCTGGCCTCCCTTCATTGGCTTCCCATAGAGTTTAGAATTAAGTTTAAAATCCTTCTTCTTACTTACAAAGCTCTAAACAATCAGGCTCCTTTTTATTTAAAAGATCTGATACTACCGTATTATCCTAACAGAGCAATATGCTCCCAAAATGCAAGATTACTTGTAATACCTAGAATCTCCAAAAGTACAATGGGAGGCAGAGCCTTCAGTTATCAAGCTCCTCTCCTGTGGAATCAGCTGCCAATCTGGATTTGGGAGTCAGACTCGATCTCTGTTTTTAAGAATGGGGCTAAAACCTACCTTTTTGATATAGCCTACAATTAGGGAGGGATCATGTGTTTCTGAACCCTCCCTTAGTTATGCTGCTAATAGGTTTAGTCAGCCGGGGGACCTCCAGTAATGCACTGGGCCTCACTCCTTTCCTCACTCTCTATGAAATATTTTTTTTTGCTGGTCATTAACATTTGTTTGTTCTTTCCCATAGATTGAGTCCCCATCGTGCTGCTTGCTCTCTACATGTCTGTTCTTTTCTTCTTCTCTATCCCCTCACCCCCCAGCCAGTCGCAGCAGATGACTGCCCCTCCCTGAGCCTGGTTATGCTGGAGGTTTCTTCCTGTTAAAAGGGAGTTTTTCCTCTCCACCGTCGCCAAGTGCTGCTCACAGGGGATCGCCTGATTGCTGGGGTCTTTCTGCAACTGTGGGGGTTCCCCCTACAGTTTTTTTTTTTTTTTTTGTTACTTATTTGTACCCGTAGGTAGACTTGGTTTGCTGTCTGGTGACAAGCCACCGGCTGCTGGTCGCTGCGTGCGCGAGCGCCCTAAACCTACATGTTTTTGGTATGTGGGAGGAAACCGGAGAATTCCCGGAGTAAACCCGCGCAACACGGGGAGAACATGCAAACTCCACACAGCTCACTGTTGGTCAGGGGCTGGGATCGAACCCACAATCTCATGATCCCCGCGATCCCCCGGCCGAGGGTAAAACTGTGCTGCCACAATGCTAAACCACTGCTCCACCGTGCAGTTGATAGTGCTATGAGATGACTGTTGTTGTGAAATGGCGCTATATAAATAAAGTTGAATTGAATTGAATTGAATTAATATTGTCGATCCTAGTCACTCCCAATGAAAATCTTAGCATCTTCAACTCTGCCACCTCCAACACCATCTCCTTTCTTTTTGTCAGCACCACATCTCCAAAACATACATCATAGCATGTCTCACTACCGTCTTATAAATGTTCCCTTCTCTCAGAAATCACCCCTGAGATTCGTCTCCACCTACTCCACCCTGCCTGCACTCTTTTCTTCACCTCTCTCCTGCATTTTCAATAGCTTTGGATAGTTGACCCCAAGTATTCACTGTTACACCTGCCTCCCTCTCATTCACACTCATATATTCTGTCATGGTCTGAGCGCTGATTTCGTCCGCGCTCGAGTCATGCAGTATTTTCCTCCCGTTCTGTGTTAGTTTTCCTTATGGGCTTCCCGGGCTCTTATTCTGACAGCGTCTCTGCAGGACTTCCGGCTGTCAGAGCTGAGCTCCACGGGGACAGCTGATTGTCATTCCACTGATGACGTTCTCATCAGCTGGTTAATCCTCTAGCCCTAAGGGAGCAGCTATGGTTACTCCGGGCTGCGACATCACACACGCATAACGCTGGTCTCCCCAACGTTCGGCTGGAGTCCCTAGTCCCAGGCTCCAGTCACGCTCGTGTTCTCCTTATTCTCAGTAAGTTTACTCCTGTTATCCTGAGTGTATTATTAATGTGCCTTTGCTATAGTTGTTATTTATGTTTTGCCCCACGTGGGTCTTTATTTTCATATAGTGTGTCTTCCTTTAATAAATATGCAAACTCAACGGCTGCCTATAGTGTCTCAGTAGTGGCCCGCAATGACTACCCCATGACATATTCTGTCTTACTTCTACAGACTTTTAGTCCTGTCCTCTCAAGAGCATACCTCCACCTCTCCAGGTGGAGGTATTCTCACTACAGATCACAATGTCATCTGCAAACATCATGGTCACTGAGACTCCTGCCTGACCTTGTCTTTCAGCTTGTCCATCACCATGGCAAACAAGAAGGGGATCAGAGCCGATGCCTAATGTAACCCCACCCGCACCTTGTACCCATCTGTCACTCCTACAGCACACCTCACCGCCATCTCATGTCCTGCACCACCCTCACATTCTTCTCTGCCACTCCTGACTTCCTCATACAGTACCACACTTCCTCTCCTGGCACCCTATCATCTGCTTTCTCTAGATCCACAGAGACAGTGCAACTCCTTCTGACCTTCTCTATACTTCTCCATCAGCACTCTTAGAGAAAAAATTGCATCTGCAGTCCTCTTTCTTGGCATGGAACCATACTGCTGCTCACTGATTGTCTCCTCTCCTCTTAACCTGGCTTCAACAACTCTTTCCCATATCTTCATAGTGTGGCTGATCAACTTTATGCCTCTGTAGTTACTACAGCTCTGAGCATCACCTTTGTTCCTGAAAATTGGTACCAAAACACTTCTTCTTTACTCCTCAGGCATCCTCTCACTCTCTAAGATTGTGTTAAACAATCTGGTTAAAAGGTCCACTGCCATCTCTCCAAAATATCTCCATATCTCCACAGGTAGTATGTCATCTGGACCAACCGCTTTTCCATTCTTCATCCTCTTCAAAGCTGCCCTCACTTCTGACTTGCTAGTCCTCAGGACTTCCTTGTTCATCATCTTTCCTTCATCCATCCTCTCTCTCTCATTTTCATCATTCATCAGCCCCTCAAGGTATTCCTTCCACCTTCTCAACACACTCTCATAACTTGTTAGTTCATTACCATTTATGTTCTTAATCAACCTAACCTGTCGTACATCCTTTCCATCTCGATCACTTTGTCTAACCAGTCGATACAAGTCCTTTTCTCCTTCCTTAGTGTTGTGGAAGTGGGGAACTCCGTGGTTTGTTTGGACTTTTTTTAGATTTTCTACTGCTGGCCGCGTTTTCAGTTTTTGTTTTTTTGGGTGGAGGATGACAGCCTTGGGAATGCCGCCTCCGTCTGTCCGCCGGGGGGTGCGGGTCGTTCCCCCAGGCAGCGGTGTTGCTGTGGAGGGGGTCCTTCTGGCTGTGGCAGAGCGGGTGGGCCGTGGTGCAATCTGCTTTGCGTCCCGGGTGGGTGGAGCTGTGGTTGTGTTTCTGGCTGCTGAGGGGGGTGTCCGCACCCTGGTTGGGGGCGGTGTTGTTATCGGGGGTGCGTATGTGCAGGTGTCCCCCTTGTCTGTCCCGTCAAAGCGTGTCGCCGTCTTGGGTGTTCCACCTTTTGTCACTGGTGGGCGGTTGGCGGCGGAGCTCCGCGGATTTGGGGGGTTTGCGGGCCCGTTTGGAGCTCTGACTTTGGGATGCAGGGAGGCCGGGTTGGAACGTGTGGGATCGCTCGGGCGACGGGTGTTCATGTTTTTGGACTCGCCGGCTGCGACTCTGGAGGTGTCCTTCCGGGTCGGACGCGGGGACGGCTCCTGTGTGGTGTGTGCGGGCTCGGGGCGGATGAGGCGTTTTGAGTGTGGAGACGTGGGCCGTGGACGGTTCGCCTGTCCGCGTGGGCAGCGGGCGGGGGGCTTGGGTGGGGCCGCGGCTGGGGCTGCCGATGCGGCCTCCGCTCCCACCGCTCCTGCGGACGGCGTTGCGGGGGCTTCCGCCAGTCCTGCTCCGGAGCCTGCCACTGTATCTGTGGGTGGCCCGGCTGTGGCGCCCGCGGCCCAGCTTGCGGCCAGGGGTGTCGCTGGTGATGGCGCCCGGGCTGTCACTGGTGGTGCGTCGGAGTCTCGCTGTGTGGCGTTGGCGGCTGTGCTTCCGGGGGCTGCTGCCGTTTCGGAGCGGGGGACGGGGAGGCGACAGTTGGCTGCTGTGGGTGGCGTCCGGGGGGATGTGGCCCGTGGTGAGTCCACTGGGCCAGGTGAACCGGACACTTGGCTGGGTTGTGCTGACGGGGAGATGGAGTCTGGTCCCGACGTTGTGGCTATTGCTGAGTCTGTTGGGGTGAGATACATTGCAGACACGAGTTTGTGTTCGCTGGAGGAAGTGAATGCTTTTCTGGATGAGGCCTGTAGCGGGGCCATTGGAGTCACTGACTGCTTCAGTGACACTGATAGATTCATTGGGTCTGTTGGTGTGCTGGGAGGGCGGGTTGGTCTTGGCCTCCTTGATGGGGGGAAACGTTTTCGCCTCAGGGGACACCTGACGGCCCTACATAGAGCAGTGGGGGGAACGGGGGTCAGGCGCGCCCGACGGGGGCAGTGAATGGCGGTCGTTCCTCTGCCTGTTTTACGCATTTTTGGGATGTTGTTCAATCACACTTTTGTGACGTTTCTAATTGACTGTAATTGACTGTCACAGAACTGGATCTTTACCGGTCTCCTGCCGGCGTGCAGCACTATCTCTGCTGCCCGAAGACGGGGACTTGGCCTGGCTTAAAAACGGGAGGCCTGTGGCTCGTCTTTGCACGGACTACAAGGAAGAATCAGACTACTGCCACTGGCAATGTGGAATAGGTGGACTGCAGGGAATACTTTGTGTTGTGTGGGGGAGGGGGATGACTTATGTTTGCACTTTTCCAATGTGAGACACTTGGTGGGATGATATTGGTGCTCTTACATTTTTTGAATTGTGCAATAAAGGCATTTTTTAAAACTCTCATACTACTCACTATATGCCTTTTCCTTTTCCTTTGCCACCTCTCTCTTTGCCATGTGCCTAGGTTCCAAATACTCCTGTCTACTTTCTTCATCTCCCTGACTATCCCACTTTTTCTTTGCTAACCTTTTCCAAAGAAAAAAGAAGGAGGTCTTAATTAGTTGGGCTTAAGGTGACACTGAAATGGAGCTAGGCGCCACCCCATACACCACATGGTGTCCCACATGCTGTGGAAGGAATTAACTTAAAATGACACTCTGTCAAAAATCCAGTTTTTTCTGTTGTTAACATATCTATAGCATGTTTTTTGTGACTTACAAGACATATCAAGAGCAAAATTTAACCACAGTCCCAAGTCTGTGTTTTTCTGCTGTGAATTTCCACTTTAGTGATGCCCCCCTAAAACAGGCGAGTTTGGACAGATCGTTTCTAGCTATGTAAGCATTCCTGCTTAGCCTGGTTGGTTATAACATTAATCAATCAGACGGATACTCTTGGCTACCTCAGGGGAAGAGGGAGGAGCAGAGGAGCAGCAGGATTGAGGGGGCTGAAGGCATCCCTTTTGCATAGTGATTAGCAAAGTAGTGGAAGAGGAGGGAGGAGGGGAGGGGGATCCGGGACCCGGCTTGATTGTTGTTCAACGAGACCGCTGCTCTCAGCTCACTTCACTGGCAGATGAGGCGCCAAGGTGCGGAGTGTGAGCAACCCATGGGCCACTTTTATATGCAGAACTGGCGCTGGCTCACCACTGTCACTGGCTCGCTGAACCACGCTGGCCGAGACCACTTTTAGAAAAATGTTTTGCTTTTTACTTTTGAAGATATAGGCAAAACTTTAACATCTGGAAGCATCATCAGCTTCAGCACAGAAACGCTAACAGCTCTTACTCACTGTGCAGGAACAGTCTGACTCATCCAAGTCTGCCAGTGAGCACACACACAAACAATCCTTCCCCGACGTGTCTGTCACACGGCGAATTACGACCGTGTGATCAAGCACAATGGTCCAGCGGTGTTTGACTGGCAAAGGGCTGCCTAAGTACAAACACCGCTGGTGTGACAAATTGGAAACACCTGGGCGATGCACGGGACAGATAATTACCGGGGAAAACAGCTGACTGTCCGAGAGACAGGAGACGTGGTCGGACCAGCAAATGTTAGACAGCGCCCACCAGGAAGTGGGTCAAATTGCTGCTCAACAGCCGCAGGCCAGAGCGGCGGCAATAGGCATGGAAAAGAAACAGCACACAGACATGAAAACGAGAAATCAAAAGATAACAAAACATAAAAAAAACAATGCCTGAGCCACCAATAACGGTCAGAACCGAGCCTACAGGAAACATGAGCTCGGTTCGTGACGGGGAATAAAGTGTTTTTAATAAATGTTGCAAAATTAAAAAAAAAAGTTACACATTTAAGTGACAAATTTGTAAGAGAAAAAATGGAACTTAGAGTCTGACAACTGAATGCTCTGCCTCCCATGGTACTTTTAGAGATTCTAAGTATTACAAGTGATCCTGCATTTTGAGAGCACAGTGCTCTGTTAAAATGATAAGGTACCATCAGATCTTTTAAATAATAATGGGCCTGATGTCATGATGTGGAGCACGGTTGGGGAACCATGCCCCGCACCAGGAGCCCACCAGGTGTGACCCACCAGCAGACTACAGATGCAAATTAGCAGTGCTGCTAAATCTGGCATACTTGCATTTGTATTAATGTTCATTAGTATGTAATGTCCCTTTCAAATAAACATTAAACTTAAACAACCCAATTGAAAAACAAACTGAAATCTTTTAAGTGGAAAAATAAAAAATAAAAAAACTACAATAACCTGTGTACTGTTATCACTACGTGTTATATGTATACACTGAGTATGTTTAACGCAGTTCAACAGCAAGCCAAACTCATTTTTCACGAGCCAGGAAACCGAGCGTCCTGCTCACTTTATTTCAGTCTTCACAGACAGTTTACAGTACCTTAATACTGTGACTCGAAGCTCGTTGAAAAGCCCGAGTGAAACTAAAAAATAAAACAGAAAATACATGCATTAAAATAAGCTAGCGGGCCCCTGGGGTAAGACTAATTTCTGGAATAAAACAGAGAACACAATACACTAAACAAGCTAGCGGGGCCCTGGGATAAGACTAATTGCTGGAAACAATACATTCAAAAACGATCTCAAGTTCACATATAACAAACTTATAAACTGACAAAATACTAATTTAGACTTACAGCCATTGCTTTCGGAGGTGTAGAAGAAGAGGTTTGACACACAGGAGGAACGTTTTAGACATTTGCAGGCAGGATAATGCTCGTCTGCCTTTTTTTCTTCTCTCTAAAATGTCCGCTTCTCCTACCCATAAATCCTAGCAGCAACTGGCTGCGCTTTCAATATAAAATGCATATGAATTACTACTAACTATATAAATGTCACTCTTAACACAATAACTAATTTTGACATGAATTACTACAAATAAATTATGATATACATTATGAACTTATGAACTAATTTAACTACAAAACACACACCACTGAGGGCAGAACACTCCCCGCCTGGCATTACTAATGCCACTACTCCTTCTTAACTACAACCCGACATATGAAAATGGAGGGCATGTTTTGAGTCTCTCAGGTGGAAGATCTGCCATTTTCTGAGTCTAGTTTTCCCCTGAGTCTCCTGCACGTTACACAATGGTGGATAATGGACGAGACCAGTCTTTTGCAACCTACGATCCACAGTCCGGCTTGCCTAATTGTGCTTTCCGTGAACTGCCTTCCTTGATGCACAACTTTGGCGTGATAGCGGCGAACAAGCAGTTGGGTCACGTGATGCTTGTTTGGAAAAATGGTTGGATTCTTGGATGCTGTGTTCAATGAAGCATGTTTGAGGCGACCTCCAACCTTGATGAGGCTTTCACTCATATAGGGATCAACAGCTACGATGGGACTTGAACTGCAGACGGTTTGGTTGGCATGGAGAGCAGCATACTCGTCGGGAAAGGCGTCTTTTTGAACAGACTGGAGGATGAGGTTACTGGCAGCATCCAGCTCCTCTGGAGTGCGTGGCTTGCTACATCGATGCCAGCCCCTGCATGAATGATCTGACAGGTTGCTTGATGAGTGAGAACGAGCTTGGTGAATTAGGAATGCAATGGCACGCACTAATGAGTTCCAACTTGAAAATTTCAATTCAATTCAATTCAACTTTATTTATATAGCGCCATTTCACAACAGTCATCTCATAGCACTATCAACTGTAGGGGGGAACTCCCACAGTTGCAGAAAGACCCCAGTGCATTACTGGAGGTCCCCCGGCTGACTAAACCTATTAGCAGCATAACTAAGGGAGGGTTCAGAAACACATGATCCCTCCCTAATTGTAGGCTATATCAAAAAGGTAGGTTTTAGCCCTATTCTTAAAAACAGAGATCGAGTCTGACTCCCGAATCCAGATTGGCAGCTGATTCCACAGGAGAGGAGCTTGATAACTGAAGGCTCTGCCTCCCATTGTACTTTTGGAGATTCTAGGCATTACAAGTAATCCTGCATTTTGGGAGCGTAGTGCTCTGTTAGGATAATACGGTAGTATCAGATCTTTTAAATAAAAAGGAGCCTGATTGTTTAGAGCTTTGTAAGTAAGAAGAAGGATTTTAAACTTAATTCTAAACTCTATGGGAAGCCAATGAAGGGAGGCCAGAACCGGAGAGATATGATCTCTCTTTCTAGTACCTGTTAAGCGCTGGAAGCATTCTGGTGAGAGCCCGTTCTTCTGAATGTGAGTAGAAAAGGTAGCGACCTTTCTGATTTCAGAGTCTACTTCAGGCTCGATTAACTCAAAGGATTCAGGTGTCCCGGATTCAGGTGGTCTGTAAAGGAAGTCTGGTCCCTTAAACCACATAGTGTTAATGAGCTGTGATGCAGGTATTGACCTGGTGGCTAGATCAGCTGGGTTTTGCTCTGATGTGACGTAGTGCCACTGTTCAGGGGATGTGGACTGACGTATCCGATGAACGCGATTATGCACATAAACATAGAAGCGCTTTGAATCATTGCAAATGTACCCAAGAACCACCTTGCTATCACAGTAGAATTTGACAGCATTTGGTTTGTGATCAAGTTCGTCCAGAATGAGCTCCGCCATCTCAACCGCTAGAACTGCTCCACAAAGTTCAAGGCGAGGTATCGTGGGCTCTGGTTGTGGTGAAAGTTTTGCTTTCCCAAGCACAAATCCGACTTCACATTGTCCTTCTGCATTGACTGTCTTCAAGTATGCTACTGCCGCAATAGCCCAGCTTGAGGCATCGGAAAAGATACACAGTTCGGTGTAAGTGGACTTAGAGAGGGAAGCTGGTACATAGCAGCGTGGCACTTTAAGACTGCTAAGATCTTGGAGGGACATTTTCCATGTTTCCCACATGTCCATTTTGTCCTGAGGGAGAGGAGCATCCCAACCTTGGACACCATTCGACAGTTCACGTAACAAGAGTCTGCCTTTGATTGTCACTGGTGACGCTAGTCCTAAGGGGTCGAAGATGCTGTTAATTGTTGACAGAACCCCGCGGCGGGTGTAGGGTTTGTCATCGATGGCAACCTTGAATGTGAAAGAGTCAGTGTTTATGTCCCAGCACAGGCCTAGACTTCTCTGAGCTGGTAGAGTGTCATCGCCGAGACTCAAGTCTTTGATACCGGTGGCCAGGTCTTCTGGCTTGAAGGCTTGCATGACTGAGACACTATTCGAGGCGATTTTGTGGAGCTTGAGATTGGACTCAGCCAAGGATGTGCACGTGTGCTTGAGCAAGTCTATGGCTGCAGATTCAGTGGGGAGCGAAATCAACCCATCATCTACATAAAAGTGTCTCTCAACAAAGTGTCTTGTGTCTGCTCCAAACTTTGGCTCGCCTTTCTGGATGGCCCTGTGTAGGCAATAGATAGCTACCGCTGGCGACGGGCTGTTTCCAAAAACGTGCACCCACATGCGATACTCCTGCACCTCTTTTGACAAGTCATTTCCTTCGTGCCACAAGAACCTCAAATAGTCTCTATGGTCTGGTCTGACTAAGAACCCATAAAACATTTGCTGGATATCGGCAGTGACTGCGATGAGCTCCTTCCTAAACCGAATCAGCACGCCGAGGAGGGTATTATTAAGATCTGGACCTGTTAACAGTACTGAGTTGAGTGACACACCAAATTGCTCGGCACTTGAATCGAAGACAGCCCGTATCTGATTGGGCTTCTGGGGATGATATACCCCAAAAATGGGCAGGTACCAGCATTCAGTGTTATTGGTGATGGGTGGAGCGATCTCTGCGTGATTGTTCTCCAACAGCTTGTCCATAAACTCTGAGAACTGTTCTTTCATTTGAGGGTTTTTCGTTAAGTTGCGTCTTAGTGAGCCGAGTCTAGACAATGCTTGGTCCCTGTTATATGGGAGTGGCAGGCGAGGAAACTTGAATGGCAGAGGAGCGATCCAGTTGTTGTCTCCATCCTTGTGGACTTCTTCCTCCATTATCTTTAGGAAGGTCTCATCTTCGAAGGAATCAGAATCAGAATCAGAATCAGATTTATTGCCATTGTTCATGTAGTACACAAACTAGGAATTTGTCTCGGTGCAATGCTGCAACATTCAATTCAATTCAACTTTATTTATATAGCGCCATTTCACAACAACAGTCATCTCATAGCACTATCAACTGTAGGGGGAACCCCCACAGTTGCAGAAAGACCCCAGCAATCAGGCGATCCCCTGTGAGCAAGCACTTGGCGACGGTGGAGAGGAAAAACTCCCTTTTAACAGGAAGAAACCTCCAGCATAACCAGGCTCAGGGAGGGGCAGTCATCTGCTGCGACTGGCTGGGGGGTGAGGGGATAGAGAAGAAGAAAAGAACAGACATGTAGAGAGCAAGCAGCACGATGGGGACTCAATCTATGGGAGAGAACAAACAAATGTTAATGACCAGCAAAAAAAAATATTTCATAGAGAGTGAGGAAAGGAGTGAGGCCCAGTGCATTACTGGAGGTCCCCCGGCTGACTAAACCTATTAGCAGCATAACTAAGGGAGGGTTCAGAAACACACGATCCCTCCCTAATTGTAGGCTATATCAAAAAGGTAGGTTTTAGCCCCATTCTTAAAAACAGAGATCGAGTCTGACTCCCGAATCCAGATTGGCAGCTGATTCCACAGGAGAGGAGCTTGATAACTGAAGGCTCTGCCTCCCATTGTACTTTTGGAGATTCTAGGTATTACAAGTAATCTTGCATTTTGGGAGCGTAGTGCTTTGTTAGGATAATACGGTAGTATCAGATCTTTTAAATAAAAAGGAGCTTGATTGTTTAGAGCTTTGTAAGTAAGAAGAAGGATTTTAAACTTAATTCTAAACTCTATGGGAAGCCAATGAAGGGAGGCCAGAACCGGAGAGATATGATCTATCTTTCTAGTACCTGTTAAAACTCTTGCTGGAGCATTTTGGATCAGCTGAAGACTTTTTAAAGATGTTTTAGGACACCCTGATAATAAAGAATTACAATAATCTAATCTCGAGCTAACAAAAGCGTGGATCAGCTTCTCAGCATCACTCTGAGACAAGATGCTCCTAATCTTGGCAATATTACGCAAATGATAGAAGGCAGTCTTAGAAACAAATTTAATATGTGAATTGAAGGACAAATCCTGATCAAAAATAACTCCAAGGTTCCTCACAGAGCTATTAAGAGAAAGAGTAACCGCATCCAAACTGAAAATTTGATTTGGAAAGGAATTTCTAAGGTTTTTTGGACCAACAAGAATGACTTCAGTCTTATCTGAATTTAATAGCAGGAAATTATAAGTCATCCAAGCTTTGATTTCCTTAAGACAGGCTTCTAACTTGGCTAATTGATTACTATCATCTGGCTTCATTGACAGGTATAATTGTGTGTCATCTGCATAACAATGAAAATGTATACAGTGCTTTCTAATAATGTTGCCTAACGGAAGCATATATAAACTAAAAAGAGTAGGGCCTAGCACAGATCCCTGTGGAACTCCATGACTAAGCTTTGAGTTGAAAGAAAACTCATTATTTACATGAACAAACTGGAATCTATCAGATAAATAAGATCTAAACCATTGCAACGAAGTTCCATTAAGTCCAACATAGTGTTCTAATCTATCAAGTTAAACATTAAACATGATAAAATAAAAGAAATAAACTATACATGCAATAAAGTGTAGAATAAGAGTGAGTAATACTAGTCAGCAGTTTAAATATATTGGCGAGCAGCAGATAATGTGGAGAACCATATAGTGCAGTCGGTAATGCAGGAAGAAAACAGTGATGATTGACATGAGTCTGGTTGAGCTGCTGTACATAGTGCACGAGAGTCAATAAGTCACTTAGTGTTCAGCAGTCTGATGGCAGAGGGGAAGAAGCTGTTCATGTGACGGGAGGTTTTAGTCTGGATGGACCGAAGTCTTCTACCTGAGGGGAGAGGGGCAAACAGTATGTGACCAGGGTGTGAGGGATCGGCTATGATCCGGCCAGCACGCCTCCGGGTCCTGGAGATGTACAGATCCTGGAAAGATGGGAGCTTGCAGCCGATCACCTTCTCAGCAGTGCGCACGACGCGCTGCAGCCTTAGTCTGTCCCTGGCAGTGGCTCCTGCGTACCACACGGTTATGGAGGTGGTGAGGATGGACTCGATGATGGCTGTGTAGAACTGCACTAACATCTTGGTGGGTAGCTTGAGTTTCCTCAGCTGCCGCAGGAAGAACATCCTCTGCTGGGCCTTTTTGATGAGGGAGCTGATGGTCGGCTCCCACTTGAGGTCCCTGGTGATGGTGGTGCCTAGGAAGCGGCACACTTGTTATTGTTCTCTGTGCACTCAAAAACTTTGTCCCCAAGCTTTTCTTCCACTGCATTGGGTTTTGAGCTGCGTTTAGAGAGGCCGTCCTTGTTCTCCCCGCCGTAGCATGATTTCTCTTTGATGTTGATGCTGTTAAGACAAGGAGTGAAGAGAGATGGGCGTCCGTTGGAGAGCATGTGCGTTTTATAAACGTTGACGGTTGGCTTAGGAGCATTAAGGCACACCTCTCCCACAATTACCCAGCCAAGGTCCAGGCGTTGAGCAAAGGGAGCATTGTGGGGTCCGTTGACATGTTGCCTTACCTTGTGGACTCGTAGGATGTCTCTGCCCAGTAAAATTGCCATCTGTGCATCTGGGTGATACTTGGGGATGAGAGGAGTGAGGTGTTTTAAGTGGGCATGAGCAAGAGCGACTTCGGACGTAGGTATTTCACCCCTACTGAACTTTATCTCGTCGCATTCAAGGAGAGGAGGGAGGTCTAAGCGTGGGCCTCCACCTACTGGCTCGATTTGGAACCTCACTGCTTCCCTGCCAAGCTTTTCAGTTAAACCAGCACATGTTCTCATGAGGTATGTCAGAGGGCTACCTTTGATCCCAAACAGCTCGAAGAATTCAGGACGGGCCAGCGATTTATTACTCTGATCGTCAAGGATTGCATACATCTTAATGGAGCGTTCTGGTTGGCCTTTAGGGAAAACTCGAACTAGACATACCTTTGAGCAAGAACGTGGAGGATTACCTTCGCCGCAGATCTCAGTGCACCATGACGTTACCTCAGGTGGTGTGTCGTCTCGGGGCTGAGGCTCTGGTTCAGGTGTGTTTCCTGGCTGGGGTTGCTGACTTGAATCGGGATGCATGGCAGAGCAATGTCTTTCACTTTGGCACTCCTCGCACTTGAGTTTCGTGTCACAGTCCTTTATTGCGTGCATGGGAGAGCAGCAGCGAAAACATTGTTTGTGTTCTTTAAGTATGCTTCGCCTTTCCTGTAGTGGTTTATTCTGAAAAGCTCTACATTTGGCTAGAGGATGCATTTTCTTATGGACTGGACAGTAGCGTGTTAAATCGTCCTCTTTAGTACTAGCGGGATCAGTTGTGTCGACCTCTGTTTTGTTTACAGTTAGAGGTGTTCTGTAGCTGGTTTGTTTGAATGGTGGCCTCTCACCTTTGCTGAAGGGTTGGCTGCTGCATGTCGTAAAACTTGGGTCATTTCTTGCTTTAGCCTCGTCTTGGACAAACTTTACAAAATATGAGAAGGGAGGGAAGGTTACGTCATATTTTTGTTTGTATTTTGAGCCCGCATGCAGCCATTTATCTTGTAAACTTGGAGGCAACTTTTCAACTATGGGCTTAACCCCACGGGGTGTGTCGAGGTAGGCGAGGCCTGGGAGATAAGCTTCATCTTTAGCGACCCGCAGCTCTAAGAGTAAATCTCCAAGTTCCCTGAGTTTTACATTGTCTCTGTTTGTAAGGCGAGGGAAGTTATCTAATTTTTTGAACAAGGCGTTTTCTACTACTTCTGGCGTAGCATAACATTCTTCTAACCTGTCCCATGACAATTGGAGAGCAGCTTTGGGGTTAGTGGCATAGACAGCTCTCATTCTTTTAACGTGCTCTGAGGACTCTTTACCAAGCCACTTGACTAGGAGATCTAACTCCTGGCTATATGTGAGACCAACGTCTTCAGTTGCATTTATGAATGACGACTGCCATGCTCTAAAGTTTTCGGGGGTGTCGTCAAACTTAAAGAGTCCGGTTGTGATTAGCTCTCTGCGCGCGAGGAACCTAGCAAAGTCTGCCATAGGTGGGTCACCATTGTGGGGAGCATGGTAGCTGTTTGGCCTGACATAGTCTCTCGGTATGTCGATGGATTCATTTTTCACGTACATTTTCTTGAATGTTGGTGGAGAGAGAGTTTGTTCGGGTCTCCTCGGAGTGAATGATTGCGCCCTTTGTGCGGGTTCGACTTGAGGTGTTTCTTCTTCAGCTGGTCGCGCCTGTGACTTTAGCTGGATTTGGTGGTGCACATACTCCATAGTTCTCTGTCTGACAGCTTGTAATGGAATTGCGCTCCTTACACTCTCTCCTTCGTCCGGCTCGGCAACTGCGGCAGCTTCTAGAACTTCTGCTTGTGCTGTGGCGGCCGCTGTTTCCTTCTCTATCTCCAGCATCCCCAGATCCAGCTCCAGCTTTGCTTGTTGCTTTGCTTGTTCTTGTTCTAGCTTTGCTTGTTCTAGCTTTGCTCGCTGTTTAATTTCTAATTGTTTCTTACTGTACAAGGCTCTAGCATTCGCAGCTTCAGCAGAGGCTCGCGCCATGATGGCCGCTTCCATTACGTTGGACCTTGAGGATAACTTGGAGCTAGAACATCTGGAGCTGGAGCTAGCGTTGCGTGATGATTTGGCTTCGGAGCTCGCCCCCTCCTCCGCCCTCTTCTCCCGAGTGTCGTCCATGTATTGTACTGTGTACTTAACGAAATATATAATAAAGGGACCTCGAGAGCGGAGCGGAGGCTCACTTCATTTATTTGTAGAAACTCAACTCACACTTATGCGCATGCGCGCATTATACATTCACTGACCATTCTGTATCACTACATCTCCCCCTTTTAAACCAATGTTTCCCAGCTGTTTACAAAAATCATGAATTCTCTCTTTTCAAGCTGGTACTACTTATTTTACTTACTGCTGGTTTTACTTAACTCAGGTAGGGGGTACTATTGTCACATTAACTTAAGACTAAACATAAATCTTCAAAATAAACTATGAATGTACCCCTTCTGCATCTCATTGTTCATCTCATTCTTGTCCCCTCCTTTTTTTTTCACAATACTGCAACATTCAAACACATAACACATAAGAACTTAACTGAGAGGCAGGGTGGACTACCTGATCCTCTCTGTTGTGGTATGGAGGTTTATTCTGCTCCATGTATACACACAACACTATACTACAAATTCAGTCTTTTGACTGGCTTGACCGCTCTGCCCACTCTGGTGCGTATGCCCGGATCTGGGGTGGTCGATGGTGAAGGCACAACTCTCAAATGAGAGCGGTTTCTTCTGAGATTGCCATTTGAAGTGTCAACGACGTAGGACCTCGGTGTCCCAGCTGATCCGGAAACTACTCCAGTGCGTGGTTCGTTCTTGATCCAGACTCTCTGGCCTGGCTGGAGCGGTTTCTTCTCCTGTGCTCTGTGCCGTGTGTTATATCCCTCAGCCTGTTTTCTTTTAAGCTCTTCGTCTTTCAACTCAAAAGCTCTCAAGTCCGGCCAAGCTGGTGTGAGGGTGCTTGGACACACTGGATCCTCTTCCTGAGCTCGCCTAATCTGCATCAGTTTTTCTTGCGATGCAGGCAGTTGCTGAATGACTTCGTTGATGTGAGCTGTCACGCCACTCTGGAGCACGAGATCCTCCTCTGTTGTTGCACCTTGAAGGGGAGCTCTTGAAAGAGCATCTGCTGCTATGAGATTTTTTCCCGGAACATGCACAATGGTGTATGTGAACCGCAGGAGTCTCAATCTGAATCGCAACACACGAGGGGGAATGTCATCAAGTGCTCTTGAGCTGAGGAGACTTATCAAGGGTTTGTGGTCTGTTCTGACCTCAAAGTGCAGGCCCAGGAGGTAGGTTTGGAACTGTTCACACGCCCACGTGATGGCCAAGGCCTCTTTTTCAATTTGGGCGTATCTACGCTCAGTTTCTGTCATACTGCGGGAAATAAAGGCCACTGGCCTCCACTCTCCTGAAGCTTGAAGTTGTGACAAAACACCCCCCAGTCCGTAGGAGGATGCATCTGCTGACACCCTAGTCGGCCTGTCAGTGCAGTATGGGGCAAGTACAGCCGATGAGCTGAGCTCTTCTTTCACCTTTGCAAAGGCTGTCTGTTGAGCTGGCCCCCATGTCCACATGTTATCAGCTTTCAGGAGGTCCCTGATCAGTCCTGTGATCTCTGCAATGTTTGGGGAAAACTTTCCCAAGTAATTCACCATCCCCATGAATCTTTTGACGTCTGCCACGTCCTTGGGTGGTGGCATGGCTGCAATGGCCCTGATCTTGTCGGGATCTGGCCGTATTCCCTCTCCACTGACGATATGCCCCAGGAATTTCACCTCAGTCACTGCAAACTGGCACTTGTCGTTCAGGGTGAGTCCTCGCTGCTGTAGGCGTTGCAGCACGCGATGCAGCCTTTCATCATGTTCCTGTGGTGTGGCTCCAAACACCAAGATGTCATCTGCATGACAGACCGTTCCTTTCAGGCCATCCAGCATTTGTGTCAAGCGCTTCTGGAAATGCTCTGGTGCTGAGGATATTCCAAAAGGAAGTCGGTTGAAACAAATACGTCCGAATGGCGTGATGAAGGTGGTGAGTGGGGACGATTCCTTATGCAAAGGGATTTGCCAAAAACCTGCAGTGGCATTAGCTTTGAAAAAATTCTAGCTCCAGCTAGTTTAGCGAGCGTCTCATCGACTGCAGGGAGGATGTGTCTTTCTCTGCACACGTTGTCATTTAGGTGGGTGAGGTCGACACATAAGATAAGATAAGATAAGATAAGCCTTTATTTGTCCCACAACGGGGAAATTCCAGGATTGCAACAGCACAGGGATAGCAACACTCAGAGCAACAATCAGAAGGCAAGAAAAAAAAAAAAAACAAGCAAGCAAGAGCAGCTAATATACATATGTACATACTACTATAAAATATATATATACACACACACAGACACACAGTGCAGAGCATTGTAGCTGGATGGAATAAATATATGAATATGTAAACACACAGTGCGGAGCATTGTAGCTAGATGGAATAAATATGTGAATATATAAACACCCACAGTACGGAGCAATGCAGCTAGATGGAATAATATGTAGATATATAAACACACAGTGCGGAGCATTGTAGCTAGATGGAATAAATATATAGATATATAAATATAAACACACCCAGTGCGGAGCATTGTAGCTAGATGGAATAAATATGTAAATATATAAACACACACAGTGCAGAGCATTGTTGCTAGATGGGATGAAACAGCACAACCGTCTACTTAGTTATCCTACATGGTATGATTATGTGCCCATACATATTCTCACTCTCCATAGCGACCGGTATTTTCCTAGTTGTATGCCGGAGGGGACCATTGTGTAAGTCTATTGCATCTTTGCATTCAAAAAACTATTAGTTTGTTACGTCTTTTTGCTATCTCTGCGAGCAGCCCTGCTTAGGTTGTACAGTCTGACAGCCGTTGGTAGGAAGGACCTGCGAAACCTCTCGGTTGTGCACCTGGGATGATGTAGTCTGCTGCTAAATGAGCTCCTCAGTGCATTCAGTATGTCCTGCATAGGGTGGAACTCGGACTCCAGCAGAGATGACAGTTTAGCCACCGTCCTCTCTCCTATCTCCTCCACCGGATCAAGGCGCTGCCCCAGGACAGAGCTAGCTTTCTTGATCAGTTTGTTCAGTCTCTTCCTATCGGCTGCAGTAATGCCACTGCCCCAGCAGACCACTCCAAAAGTGATGGCTGATGCCACCACCGTGTCATAGAATGTCTTCAGCAGCGCGCCTTGTCTCCTCAGCAGGAACAGCCTGCGCTGTCCCTTCTTGTAGAGTGCGTCAGTATTGTGTGACCAGTCTAGTTTATTGTTCAGATGAACACCCAGGTACTTATAGGCTGTCACCATCTCGATGTCTGTTCCCTGTATATTTACTGGTGCTGTGAGGGGTTGTCCTTGCCTGCGACAGTCCACCACCAGCTCCTTAGTTTTCCTCGCGTTGATCTGGAGGCAGTTCCGATGGCACCAGTCCACGAAGTCCTGGATAAGCCCTCTGTACTCAGCTTCATCTCCATTGGAGATGAGGCCAACGATCGCAGAGTCATCAGAGAACTTCTGTAGATGGCAGTGTGTTGTGTTGTGTGAGAAGTCCGCAGTATAAAGAGCGAACAGTAAGGGAGCCAGCACCGTTCCCTGGGGGGCCCCCGTACTACTGATGATCGTGTCGGACACACAGTCCCGGGTTCTCACAAACTGAGGTCGGTTCGGATATACGGATTTTTCCGTTTGGCTTTGGTACTACGACCATTCCGGAGCACCACTCAGTTGCATCTTCGATGGGTGAAATAACTCCCATTGCCTCCATCCTATTCAGCTCCTCTTGAACTTTCCCTCTTAATGGCAGAGGCAAGCGGCGTGGCACTGCTAGGGCAAATGGGGTGGCATTCTCTTTCAATTTAATCCTATATTCACCCTCTAGCTTCCCTAAACCAGTAAACACTTTGGGATATTGCTTCACATAAGCATTCTCTGTTGCAATGGCATCTACTTGACTAAGCAAGCTGAGGTCTTGTATGGCTGGCAAGCCAAGTAGTGGAGTAGCTAACCCTGGGACAACATACACCTGCTGCTTCACAACAGAGCCCTTGTAGCTCATGTCGGCGGTAAAGCATCCCTGTACTGCGATAGGAACATTGCTTGGTCCACACAGTTTTTTGCTTGGTGGTGAAAGTTTCCCGTGTAGCTTTTCAGAGTACATGTTTTTTGGGATGGCTGTCACTGCAGCGCCGGTGTCAAGCTTGAACACTACCTGCTGGCCATTTACTCCAATCGACTCCTTCCACGCACATTAGGTGGAGGTGCCGTAGTCATTGTGCCCAAAAACAAAGTCTCCAAACTTTCACTCATGTCCTTCTGCTGAAGTTCCTCCACTCTCATTTTTGTTTTACACAAAGCAGCAAAATGCCCCTTTTTCTGACATTACTTGCAGTTTGCATTGCGAGCAGGACATTCTTTAAATGAATTTCCATGTGCTTTTCCACACCTGCCACATCTGTTGTTTGCATTTGTCTGACTTGGTCTGTGATTTGTTTTGTTTCCTTGTTGACCTGATTTTTGTTTTTGCTTGAACCTAACTGCATCCATATTAGCTCCTTCAACACCATCCATGCTAGTCTGTCTCAGTGTGGTTTGTTGCTTTTTAATTTCCTCGTTTTGGCGAATTTTCGTCATTGCTTTCGTTAGAGTTAGCTTTGAGTCGAGCTGTAACTTCTCTGAAAGCGTGTGGTCTTTAATACCCACGACTAAGCGATCTCTTATCATCTCCTCTTTGAGGATTCCATACTGACAATACTCAGCTAGCTTGTGGACGGCTGTGATGAACGCCTCGGCTGATTCACCAGGCTCCTTGCAGCGTTTGTTAAACTTGGCCCTCTCATATATCACGTTATGTTCACAGATGAAATGTTTTTCAAAAGCGTCTCTTACTTTCTCGTAGTCTTTTTTGTCCGCTTCAGCCAGTGCTAAAGTGTTAAGCACATCATCTGCCGAGTCTCCCATAATGTATATTAGCGAGTTCACTTGATACTCTTGACTCTTCTGGTCGAGTCCGGCAGCTATGCGGAATCTTTCAAAACGTCTGATCCAATTTGGCCAACTAGCGACATCCCTGAAGTCAAATGCCTCGGGCGGGCTTATGGAAAATAGCGTATCCATTACCTTCCGACGTCTTCGTCACGTTATCGCTAGCTTGGAATGCTTGCTAGTTCAGCTCGTGAACTTGAAAACTTTTTTTTTCCTCTGTACAGCCCAACTGGAAGGAAACGTCGCTTACATGCTTTTTAAAGCTTCTGTCTTCATATTAGAGACGGGTCGCCGACTTCTGACACCATGTATTGTACTGTGTACTTAACGAAATATATAATAAAGGGACCTCAAGAGCGGAGCGGAGGTTCACTTCATTTATTTGTAGAAACTCAACTTACACTTATGCGCATGCGCGCATGATACATTCACTGACCATTCTGTATCACTACAGTCCATTGCTGTGTCGTGGACCTTATCTTCACCAACTGCTGTCGTGGCTTTTCACTGTACTGTTATCACTACGTGTTATATACATTGAGTATGTTTAACGCAGTTCAACAGCAAGCCAAACTCGTTTTTCACGAGCCAGGAAACCGAGCGTCCTGCTCACTTTATTTCAGTCTTCACAGACAGTTTACAGTACCTTAATACTGTGGCTCGAAGCTCGTTGAAAAGCCCGAGTGAAACTAAAAAATAAAACAGAAAATACATGCATTAAAATAAGCTAGCGGGCCCCTGGGGTAAGACTAATTTCTGGAATAAAACAGAGAACACAATACACTAAACAAGCTAGCGGGGCCCTGGGATAAGACTAATTGCTGGAAACAATACATTCAAAAACGATCTCAAGTTCACATATAACAAACTTATAAACTGACAAAATACTAATTTAGACTTACAGCCATTGCTTTCGGAGGTGTAGAAGAAGAGGTTTGACACACAAGAGGAACGTTTTAGACATTTGCAGGCAGGATAATGCCCGTCTGCCTTTTTTCCTTCTCTCTAAAATGTCCGCTTCTCCTACCCATAAATCCTAGCGGCAACTGGCTGCGCTTTCAATATAAAATGCATATGAATTACTACTAATTATATAAATGTCACTCTTAACACAATAACTAATTTTGACATGAATTACTACAAATAAATTATGATATACATTATGAACTTATGAACTAATTTAACTACAAAACACACACCACTGAGGGCAGAACAACCTGGTTGCCTAAATATGCACACCCTGTTATAACTGTGGATATGGCTGTGTTCAGAATTAACCAATCACACTCAAACCTGTGTCAAATGGGAGTCAGTACACGCCTGCCACCATTTAAAGTGCCTCTGATTAACCCAAAATAAAGTTCAGCTGTTCTAAGAGGATTTTCCTGACATTTTTGTAGTCACATCTTACAGCACAAGCCATGGTCCACAGAGAGCTTCCAAAGCACCAAAGGGATCTCATTGTTCAAATGTATCAGTTAAGAGAAGGGTATAAAAGAATTTCCAAGGCATTAACTATACCATGGAACGTAGTGAAGACAGTCATCATCAAGTGGAGAAAATATGACAAAACAGTGACATTACCAAGAACTGGACGTCCCTCCAATATTGATGAAAAGATGAAGAGAAAACTGGTCAGGGAGGCTGCCAAGAGGCTGACAGCAACATTGAAGGAACTGCAGGAATTTCTGGAAGCATGGTGGTGGCAGCATCATGCTTTGGGGCTGTTTTTCTTCATCTGGAACTGGGGCCTTAGTCAAAATGGAGGGAATTATGATTAGTTCCAAATACCAGTCAGTGTTGGCACAAAACCTTCAGGTTGCTGCTAGAAAGCTGAAACTGAAGAGGAACTTCATCTTTCAGCACGACAATGACCCAAAGCACACATCCAAATCAACAAAAGAATGGCTTCACCACAAGAAGACTATGGTTTTGGAATGGCCCAGCCAGAGTCCAGATTTGAATCCCATCTAACATTTGTGGGGTGATCTAGAGGACATGCCCTCACAGAGGAGATGCCCTCGCAATCTGACAGATTTGGAGCATTTTTACAAAGAAGAGTGGGCAAATATTGCCACATCAAGATGTGCCACAGTGATAGACTCCTACCCAAAAAGACTGAGTGCTTTATTAAAAGCCAAAGGTGCTGCAACAAAGTATTAGTTTAAGAGTGTGCATATTTATGCAACCAGGTTATGGTAAGTTTTTTATTTTTCCCCTTAAAAAATTTCAGTTTGTTTTTCAATTGGGTTGTGCATGTTATTGGTCACATTAATGGAGGAAAAAGTTTTGAAATGATTTATCTTGGTCTCATTTTTTACATCACAAAAACCTGACATTTGAACAGCAGTGTGTAAACTTTTTATATCCACTGTACATCTTGAGCAGGGTGTGGCTTCATGGAGTAAAAGCACAGGGAGACACACAGAGCTATGCTGTAAAATGTAGCCCATATTTCAGTAATGTTTCTGGGAAAATAAGGTTTAATTGGAAGCTAGCACTTGATTATTTATGACTATAGACCACAGACCACAACTGTGCAGCTGTAGGCTGTCAAAATTACAGGCAATAGAATGATGGCTTAGGGGTGCAAGTTATCGATTAATTGATTAATCATTTGTTGTTTCACCATATTGATTAACGATTAATTCATAATCATCAATTTTTCAGAGAATCTGAATTTCCCTCCGGAAAATGTCTCTCTGTCCTCATACATGTCCTGCACCACCCTCACATACTTCTCTGCCACTCCTGACTTCCTCATACAGTACCACACTTCCTCTCTTGGCACCCTATCATCTGCTTTCTCTAGATCCACAAAGACACAGTACAGCTCCTTCAGACCTTCTCTATATTTCTTCATCAACACTCTCAGAGCAAACATTGCATCTGTAGTACTCTTTCTTGGCATGAAACCGTACTGCTGCTTACTGATTGTCACCTCTCCTCTTAACCTGGCTTCAACAACTCTTTCCCATGTTTTCATAGTGTGGCTGATCAACTTTATGCCTCTATAGTTACTACAGCTCTGAGCATCACCTTTGTTCTTGAAAACTGGTACCAAAACACTTCTTCTTCACTCCTCAGGCATCCTCTCACTCTCCAAGATTGTGTTAAACAATCTGGTTAAAAAGTCCACTGCCCATTCATCCATCTATCTTCTTCCCCTTAATCCTTTTTTTTTTCATGTCGCAGGGGGGCTGGAGCCTATCCCAGCATCTTTGGGCGAGAGGCAGGGTACACCCTGGACAGATCGCCAGTCCATCGCAGGGCCAGCACAGAGAGACAGACAACCATTCACTCTCACAGTCATACCTAAGGACAATTTAGAATCCCCAGTTTGATGCCAATTAACCTAACTTGCATGTTTTTGGCATGTGGGAGGAAACCGGAGAAATCCCAGAGTAAACCCACACAGACACGGGGAGAACATGCAAACTCCACACATTTCTCCTAAACATCTCCATACCTCCACAGGTATGTCTTCTGGACTAACCGCCTTTCCATTCTTCATCCTCTTCAAAGCTGCCCTCCCTTCTGCCTTGGAAATCCTCGGGACTTCCTTGTTCACCATCTTTCCTTCATCCATCCTCCTCTCTCTCATTTTCTTTATTCATCAGCTCTTCAAAGTTCTCCTTCCACCTTCTCAACACACGCTTATTTGTTAGTATATTACCATTTCTGTCCTTAATTAGCCTAACCTGCTGCATATCTTTTCCAGCTCCATCTCTCTTTCTAGCCAATCGATACAACTCCTTTTTTCTCCTTCCTTAGTGTCCAGCATCTCATACCTTGCCTTATCCTTTGCCTTTGTCACCTCTCTCTTTGCCATGTGCCTAGATTCCAAATACTCCTTTCTATGTTCTTCATCTCCCTGACTAGCCTACGTTTTCTTTGCTAACCTGTTCCTTTGAATACTTTCCTGTACCTCCTCATTCCACCACCAAGTCTCCTTGTCTTCCTTCCTCTGTCCACTGGATACACCACATACCTTTCTACCCATTTCCCTCAATACTTTTGCTGTACTTTCCCAGTCATCTGGCAATTCTTCCCTACCACCTAGAGTCTGTATCAACTCCTTCCTGAACTCTGTGTGACCTTCTTCCTTCTGTAACTTCTCCAACTTAATCTTTGGCTCTGCCTTCACTGTTTTCCTCTGTCTTCACTATTTTCTTTCTTTCCAAATTCATCATACAGGCAACCATCCGATGCTGTTTACAGGTACATCTCAAAAAAAAAAATTAGAATATCATGAAAAAGTTCAATATTTGTTGTCACCCATTTCAGAAGGTGCAACCCATATATTATATAAATTCATTACACAGAGACTGAAATATTTCAAGTGTTTATTTTACTTCTGATGATTATGGCTTACATCCCATGAAAACCCCAAATTCAGTTTCTCAAAAACTTACAATATTAAAATTAATTTTAAAAAATAGTTTTTTAATAGAAAAGTATGTCCATGTACCACTCAGTACTTGGTGTGTCAATCAGTGATGATTTGAGGAACCATGTCATCTGCTGGTGTTTGTCCACAGTGTTTTATCAAGATCAAAGTTAGCAGTCGTTTACCAGGAAATTTTAGAGCACTTCATGCTTCCCTCTGCTGACAAGCTTTATGGAGAAGCTGATTTCATTTTCCAGTAGGGCTTGACACCCCCCCCCCCACAGTGCCAAGAATATCAAAACCTGGTTTAATAACCATGGCGTCACTGTGCTTGATTGGCCAGCAAACTCTCTTGACCTAAACCCCATAGAGAATCTATGGAGGATTGTCAAGAGGAAGATGAGAGACATCAGACTCAACAATGCAGACGAGCTGAAGGTCACTATCAAAACAACCTGGACCTTTATAACACCTCAGCAGTGCCACAGGTTGATCACCTCCATGTCGGCGAAAGCCCTATTGTAATTGTTCAGCTTGAAGAAATTCTTCTGCCTAAATGAATGAATTTTTCACCCTCTGAACATTAACCAAAACATGATTTTTTTTGGCAAACCCCTCAGACCCAGCGAAAAATTTGATAAACTGGAAAACATATGTGCCCCTCCACCCCTCATTTTTGTGGGTGGGGCCAAATGTACAAGGTCTATGGAGATTGGAGACCATAAACTTTGCCGTACAGACATAAAATTTGGGTGAGGTGTGTATCACCTGAAGACATGCAAAAAACATAATTGTGGCCCATACCCACCACCAACAGGGAGGCCACCATCTTGCCTCAAAGTCGCCCAGCCTCCAATTCCGGAAAAAGTCACACCTCGCATTTGAGCAAACTAGTCCTAGGGACCTGCTCCGACTGAGCTCATTTTTACATGGCGGCATCTGTAGGAATTGGCCATTAAAAATTGTATAAATTAAGTCAAAATCTCAAAAGGTGTGGCCAGGGCGCCATGGCGAATTTTGACTCCTCCCCTTACACCTTCAAACAGCTGTCACTTGGACAAAACCTGTCCAATGTCCACCAAACTTTCCATGATGGAAAATTGTCCCACCCCGAACTTAACTACATCAAAATACCTGACAACAGATATAGCGCCACATAGTGGTTAATGAAAGAATTGCTTAAAACTGTTTTATTTATTACTCACGAGCCGCTGGCCAGAATGACATGAAGTTTTCTGAGATTCATCAGACCACTGCGATGATCATAACTGCACATCAAATTTAGCATGACATCAAACATGTTACCATGGAAATGCCCTCCTCGCCATTCAATCCATGAGCTTGTGGGGAGGGGTAGGAAGGTCCTGGAGTCATGAAATTTGGAATATAGGTTGAGGTGACTGTCATATATAGTCCTATATGGGTGGACAACACATAACTGAAAGGGAAGTGTTGCCATGGTGCCGTGGTGAAGTTTGACTGCTCCCCTTACAAAATCAAGCAGCTGTAACTTGGGCAAAACTTGTCCCATGTGCACCAATATTTCCATGATGGAAAATAATCTCACTGGGAATAAGTCTACATCAAAATACCTGACAAAAGATATCGTGCCACCTACTGGTTAATGACAGAATTGCTTAAAACTGTTTTATTTATTACTCACGCACTGCTGGCCAGAATGACGTGAAATTTTCTGAGATTCATTAGACCACAGCGGTGCTCATAACTGCACATCAACTTTAGCATGACATCAAACTTGTTACCATGGACACACCCTCCTCACCATCCAATCCATGAGCTTATGGGGAGGAGTGGGAAGGTCTTGGAGTCATGAAATTTGGAACATAGGTTGAGGTCACTGTCATATATAGTTCTAAATGGGTGGACAACACATAACTGACAGGGAAGTGTTGCCATGGTGACATGGCGAAGGTTGACTCCTCGCCATGAAATTTTGGAAAGTTGTATCTTGGACAAACTTTGTCTAATTTTGACCAAATTTTTGACAATGGATAGTAGTCCCACCCTGAACACTCCTATATAAAAATAACAAAAGTTAGAGTGCCGCCTAGTGGTTACAAAATCGGACCCTTGTAAACTGGACAAACTTTGTACAATTTGCCCCAAATTTTATACAATCAATATTCACCCTGCCCCGAATGTGTCTATATACAAATAATAAGCAAAACTTATACCGCCCCCTAATGATTAAAGGAAGAATTGCTGACGACTGTTTTCTGTATTTTTTTCTCACCAGCTGAAAAAAATGACATGGAATTACAAGAGCTCATTGGCAGTACATGTACATAATACAGAACTGTTTCCATTGCGACAGGCGTGCTTCAATGGCTTTCTTGCCATGCAAAACATGACGGTTACAGCTCCGAAAATCCTTGCCTGATTTGGACCAAACTTTCCATAAATCATACTAATCCCACTCTGAACACGTCTGCATATCAATATTCACAAAACTGTCACACCAGCACCTACTGCTGACATGAGGTACTACACAAAATTGTATCAAATTTTGCACCAAGACCAGAAGTCACAATGACATGACTTTTTCAGTGGTTTCTCAGAGTGCATTGGACTACCCTCAGTGGAAGTCACTTTGGAATCCCCAGGTTGGCAGGGGTTGGAACCTCTCTGTGTGGAGTTTGCATGTTCTCCCTGTGCTGCGTGGGTTTACTCCGGGGGCTCCGGTTTCCTCCCACAATCCAAAGACATGCATGTTAGGTTAATTGGCTGTTCTAAATTGTCCCTAGATATTTGTTTCCTATAGGCCCTTAGAATAGAGGGTTAGTGTAGAGGGTTGGAAATAGTTAATAGTTATGTAAGAGGTGAAAAAGACATTTGGATAAGAAAATTTAAAAAAAAACAGGCACCCCTACAATTTTATGTTATTCCTTAATTGTTTATTTTTCTACAATGCATTTGTAATCCACCTGGTTCCATTATAACTCATGTGAGTTGAGTGCAGTTCCATACGCCGACCAATAGATGGCGCATGTCGCACAGTGATAGAGAGTAGACTCACGTACTGGAGTACGAAGAATAAACTCCTTGTGTGAAATAACGAAACGTGTTCTGCCGATTCTCTATCACAGGTTGGTAAATACTAATAATTCAAGAGTGCAATATAAACTGTAAGAGTCCTAGGATGTCCGAGATTATATTGTGATACGTGTGAGGCGAAAAGCGGGTTTGTAAGGGTATTTCTGTTAAAGTTGATGTGTTGTTGTATAAGCTAACCTGCTAATGTTAATGATCGAGTGTATGGGACGTGCCACAACAGTGAAATCCGCCCACATTAAGAACCATTTGCTTACTTTATTTAAAGACAGTTATGAAACGGTTTTCATACAGTACGACATTTACTGGTTTGATTTGTCACCAAGTGTGCATATTTCGGGTGTATTACCGAATACCAGGAATACTATTGTAAGTGTGTTAGGTACACAGTGGCCAGGTCAGTGAATTGTTAAGAATAACACCACATGCTGTACATTTATGACAGTGCTTAAAATGATTAATGTAAATGTAAGTTCATGGGTTATTGTTTAACATATAAATATTTGAACAAGTTAAAAGCTATATACATGGGAAGGAGATAAAACCAATAATTCATTTCATGTTAGAGTAATTTGTTAAGAATGTTAAGTATACAGTTAATGTCAAATCGGAAATTGTGATAAATGGACATGATTGTGTTTTGTTTAATGGTGATGTGATCAGACAAGAGAGAAACTATGGACTTTGATAGTAAATACTAGTCAGTTGATGTTGGTCATGTGAATGACTTGAACGAAGAATAAACTCCTTGTGTGAAATAACGAAACGTGTTCTGCTGATTCTCTATCACAGGTTGGAGAGTTAACTTCCACATGCACGTTTCCTCCTCCTGGGCCGCTACCCAGGGGAGCAACAATTTTGGGGGCTCGTCCGGGATTAGCGCCACCTACTGGTCTGGCACTAATCATTGAAGAACCAAGGGATGCTGACCACCTGTTCCTGAGCCATTGACCTAAGCGACTGACTACAGGAGACCACAGCCATGTCTGCTCCACATGACCTGAGATGGGAAATCCAGCAAGAGCTTCGCCAGCTGACCATTGCCCGCCGCAGAAACGTTCTTTACAAGCTGGCTGAGTCGTTCAAGGATGAGGTGGGAGAAGATTTGCCAGGCGCAGAATCGACCGAAGTGGAACTCTTCGACTTCATTGTTGACTCGCTGAGAAGTCCACAACTGAAGAGGCTTGAGGACCAGGGGATGTCTCACCTGCTTGCTTTCCGTGACCTCATCATTGAACTACAACAGCCCACAGCAGCTGGAGAAGTGGATGCAGAGGTGTCACCCGACGATGATCCGGTCATAGTGGTTCCTGTGACCACTGGAGCTGCAGCACCATCAGGGAAGAACCATCCAACATCACCATCTGTAGTTCCTGACCCAGGGTTAGTCAGACTGACTGAACTTACGTCAATGTTGCCACGTAGAGAGTACAAGATTTATGGTGGTCAAATCTCTGATTTTGATTCTGACTTGAGTTACAATAACTTGTGCAAACAGCTTGATGAAGGGCTAAATGAAGGGTTCACAGAGGCTGAGGTTATCAGAACGGTGTTTAAGATAATTAAGCCTGGTACCTTTAAAGATATGCTTGTAACCAAAGATAGCCTTACTGTAGTTGAGTTAAAACGTTTCTTAAGGACACATCTACACGAGAAAAGCAGCACTGAATTATTTCAGGAGCTGAGTAATGCTAAGCAAAATGACAAAGAAACACCACAACAGTTTATGTATAGACTAATGGGGCTAAAACAGCGTGTGCTGATTGCAACTAAAAACAGTAGTGGGTTTCATTATGACGAGTTGGTACAAGGTGTGTTTATCCATTCATTGTATCAGGGTTTGAATGAAAAATACTCTTATGTCAGGAGAGACCTTAAACCTCACATCTCAAACACCAGTGTCACAGATGACTCCATCCTGGAGCTCATAGCAAATTCTGTTAGTGAAGAGACAGAGAGATTAAGTAGGTTGGGACAAAGTCATAAACAGAAAGTCACCAGTGTTAATGCGGCACAGGTAGAGACAGATCAAAGCTCTATTAAAATGTACACTGAAGTCCAAGCTAATCGTGTAGCTATCCAGGAGCTGACGGCACAGGTCTCCTCCCTAACCAAGAGTTTAGAAAGGGCCCTAACCCCAATGGTAAATACAGTAAACACCAGTCCCACAGCACCTGTCCCTAAACAGCCAGCACTGAAACCTGCAGTGAAAGGAAAGTGCCAAAAGTGTACCGCCCAAGAGACTGAGCGCTGCGCACACTGTTTTCGATGTGGAGAGGAGGGGCACAGAGCAATAGGTTGCCTTCAGAAAAGCAATGTGTCGGGAAACTGGAGGAGGTCGCTGGGGAGGGACCACCGGTGACTGAACCACCAGCAGAGTCCCACAACACTAAAAGACGGAACTCCAAACAGACTACTGCCAAGTCCCAAAAGTCACCCAACACAAAGCGTGTGGCACAGCTCATTGGTGGTAGGTGTATGATCAGTTGCCAGTTAAATGGAGTAAACCTACAGATGTTATTGGACAGTGGGGCACAAGTAAGCATTGTTGAAAAGTCATGGGTACAAGCAGCCTTACCAAATGTGAAAATACAGCCACTCGAGAGCCTACTCCCAGGCCATCCACTCGAAATCACCGCAGCCAATGGAACGGATGTTCCGTTCGAGGGGTGGATAGATGTCCTGCTCGAGATCACAAGTTCACAGTATGGTTCTGTATCCTTGTATGTTCCAATGCTTGTCAGTCAGCAGCGTTTAAGCACTCCACTGCTGGGCTTTAATGTGATCCAAGAGATAATAATGGCAAATGGTGAACAAAGTGACGATATTAGCTTAGTGGGCTTACTGTCAGAGACCTTAAAGGTCCAGAAAGGTAATGTTGAATCACTCATCTCTGTTGTCCACGCCAAGTCAATAGAAAATGAACCAGAAAGTCCAGTGGTGAGAGTTGGGAAAAAAGGACTCACTGTTCACAGTAGCCAAATCTGTATGGTAAAATGTCACATCAGAGCATTCCCTGGAGGAGGAGAAATGTTGTTCGAGCCAGCTGTGAAATGTAACTTACCGGATGGGTTGGAATTATTCCCAGCTCTTATTGATGTACCCGCTGGTGCTTCAAAAACTGTCAAAATCCCAATCCAAAACTCAACAAAGCACAACATTTTTCTAAATCCAAAGACTGTTTTAGGACTTATTTCAGAGATCACTGAATACAAACCTGTAAATGTTTGTTCCAGTGCTGAAAATGCAACCAAAACTACAGACAAGCCATTTTGTCACTCTGCTCAAGTGACATGTGACAGTCAAGGTGAGGGTGAAGAAACATTAAGCACTGCTCCCTCACACCTGAGATGGCACCCTAATGTCAATTTAGACCATCTCTCAGAGGGTGATCGGGAGGTGGTTCGGCAGATGCTCTATGAACAGTCTGATGTGTTTGCTCATGATGAAGGAGACATTGGATGTATTCCTGGACTACAGCTAAAAATCAACACCACTGACAACACACCCATGCAGAAAAGTTACAACTCCATTCCAAGACCACTGTATAAAGAGGTGAAGGAGTATGTTCAAAACCTTTTAAGCAGGGGCTGGATCAGGAAATCAGTGTCAAACAACTCGTCGCCAGTAGTGTGTGTGCGTAAAAAGGACAATACTTTGCGCTCGTGTGTTGATTTTCATGAGCTGAACCGAAAAACCATACCTGACAGGCATCCGTTACCACGGATACAAGATCTACTGGACAGTCTTGGGGATAACTCCTGGTTTTCCATATTGGATCAGGGAAGTGCCTACCATCAGGGTTTTGTAAGTGAGGAGTCAAGACATTTAACTGCTTTTAGCACACCCTGGGGACTATACGAGTGGGTGCGGGTTCCATTTGGGTTGTCAAACGCACCGGCCACATTCCAAAGGTGTATGGAGGGGGTGTTAGAAGGGATCAGAGACGAGTGTTGCGTGCCTTACTTGGACGATGTACTGTGTTACTCCAAAACCTTTGATGAGCACGTAGAACACCTTAAACAGGTTTTGTGCAAAATGCGACAACACGGCATAAAACTTCGGCCAGCCAAATGTGAACTGTTCAAAAACCAAGTACGCTACCTGGGTAGGCTAGTGTCGGGAGAAGGAGTCCAGATTGACCCAAAAGACTTGGATGCTGTGTTCGCTCTGAAAGACAAGAACCCTCGCACAGTCGGAGAACTCAGAACGTTACTGGGTTTTCTCAGTTATTACCGATCATTTATTCAAGATTTTTCACGTCTGGCGAGACCCTTGTTCGAACTCCTCCAGAGCACTAATGAAACAAGCAATGACAATAAACCAGCACCAAAAAGGAGTAAAGGACAAACAAAGAAAGGAGACAGAAACCAGCTTCCTTCTCGCACACCAATAATATGGACCAGTGAACATCAGGAAGTTGTGTCAAGATTTGTGGACATTCTGACTAATCCTCCCATTCTAGCCTATCCCAATTTGGACCTTCCATTTGTATTGCATACAGATGCGTCAAACAAAGGCCTGGGAGCTGTCTTGTATCAAAAACAAGAAAACAAACTTAAGGTGATTGGCTATGGATCCAGAACTCTCACACCGGCCGAGAAGAATTATCACTTACATTCCGGTAAACTAGAGTTTCTAGCTCTCAAGTGGGCCATCTGCGACAAATTCCGTGACTATCTGTATTATGCAGCGACTTTTACTGTCTATACAGATAACAATCCTTTAACCTATGTCCTCAGTTCAGCCAGGTTGAATGCAGTGGGTCATAGGTGGGTCGGGGAGTTGGCTGACTTCCATTTTGATATCAAGTATAGGCCAGGGAAAAGGAATGCAGATGCAGATATGTTGTCCAGACACCCATTAGATCTGCAAGAGCAAATGAATGAGTTCACAGAGACAGTTTTACCGGAAGTAGTGTCCGCAGTGTGGCAAGGGAGCAAGGCAGCACAAAACAGTGATGTGCCATGGATAGCTGCATTACAACTGAGTTCTAATGACAACAATGTGCCAACTGACAGTGTTTTGAGCATGACGCCTAAAGACATCAATGCTGCTCAACAAGACGATGAGTCAATTAGAGAAGTAATCTCACTCAAACTCAAAGGATGGACACCAAACGATAAAGATAAACGGACAATGAGTAAACGGACACGGAGACTACTGTATGAGTGGAACAAGTTGGAAGTTGACAATGGATTATTGTACAGAAAGACAGAGCACAGCAAACAACTTGTCCTACCTGAACAGCTAAAGCCGATGGTGTTAAAGAGTTTACACAATGACATGGGTCACATAGGGTGTGATAAGGTGATACATCTGGCCCGTGAGCATTTCTATTGGCCATATATGCAACAAGATGTTGAAGATTATGTAACAAAAAAATGTCCGTGCATCAAACAAAAACGCCCAAATGTTCCCCAGAGAGCTCCAATGGGATCTATCACAACCAGTGCTACCTTTGAGTTAATCTCCATCGACTACTTACATCTTGAGCCAAGTAAAGGAGGGTATGAGTCCATCCTCATACTAGTGGACCATTTCACTCGTTTCGCACAGGCATACCCTATAAGGAATAAATCAGGCAAAACAGCTGCAGAAAAGATATTTCAGGATTTTATTCCTCGTTTCGGGTACCCTGAGAAGTTGCATCACGATCAGGGACGTGAGTTTGAAAACAGTCTCTTCCACAGATTACAACAACTGTCTGGAATTTCTCACTCACGAACCACTCCATACCATCCGCAGGGCAACCCCGTGGAGCGCCTGAATCGTACACTACTCCAAATGCTTCGTACCCTACAGGAGGAGAAAAAAAGTGAATGGAAGGATCACCTACCCCAAATTGTACATGCTTACAATTGTACAAGACACGAGTCAACAGGTTATTCTCCATTTTTCCTCTTATATGGCAGAGTCCCAAGGTTGCCTGTAGATCTACTATTGAACCAGACAAAAGACACTGACACACACAGCCATCAAACCTACGCTAAAAAATGGGCTGATAGGATGCGTGTTGCTTACAAAATCGCTGCAGAAAACAGTCAAAAGTCTTCAGATAAAGGCAAAAAGCAGTACAACAAACGCTTAAAAGGTGTCACACTCCAACCAGGCGACAGGGTGTTGGTCAGAAACCTCTCTGAAAGAGGAGGCCCAGGGAAACTGCGCACTTACTGGGAGTCAGCAGTACATCGCGTAGTTGAGAGAGTGGGAGATGGACCAGTCTATAAAGTACAAGCAGAGAGAGGCAGCCAAGTGATGCGAGTGTTACACAGAAACCTGCTGTTGCCTGTAAATGACTTGCCTTTAGAAGAAGAACTGCCTGCAAAAGAAAAGACAAAACAGAAACGGAAGAAGAGGACAGAGACAAATCCTAACAGTGACAACACAGACAATGACAGCTCGGAGGAAGAAGAGGAAAATACTTACCGCTACAACCTCCGTAGCCAAATCCCATGTTACAGACCCGTAAATCCTCAGCAAAATGCCTCAAATATCCCAGACCAAAACACTCAGCAACCAGTACCTGTCATGCCAGAGCAAAATCCTCAAAATCAGCAAAGGCTTTGAGCGACAGCTAGAGAGTTCTGCCCACCAGTAAGGCAGGAACCGGTCCCCGTTCAGCGGGATGCTGAGGAGCAAATGGATGGACCAGCTTTGCTGCAGGAAGAACGTCAAGGACAAGTGGAGGTGATGGATGGAGAACAGGAGGAACTGAGAAGGTCACAGCGGAGAGCAAGGCCAATAGAGAGACTGACCTACGACGTCCTGGGACAGCCATCGTACCAGCCTTGGACTGCAGACGTAAGACCTGTCCTACTCCCTACCCCTGTGCCGCTAACTCAAAACTACATGCCATTCCACTACCTCACCCAACCTCAGTCCCATGGTTATAATTGGTACACTCTCATGCATTAAATCACCCTAGAACATGAAATGTCGGGAGACATTTATTTGAAGTGGGGGAGAGTGTAGAGGGTTGGAAATAGTTAATAGTTATGTAAGAGGTGAAAAAGACATTTGGATAAGAAAATTTAAAAAAAAACAGGCACCCCTACAATTTTATGATATTCCTTAATTGTTTATTTTTCTACAATGCATTTGTAATCCACCTGGTTCCATTATAACTCATGTGAGTTGAGTGCAGTTCCATACGCCGACCAATAGATGGCGCATGTCGCACAGTGATAGAGAGTAGACTCACGCACTGGAGTACGAAGAATAAACTCCTTGTGTGAAATAACGAAACATGTTCTGCCGATTCTCTATCACAGGTTGGTAAATACTAATAATTCAAGAGTGCAATATAAACTGTAAGAGTCCTAGGATGTCCGAGATTATATTGTGATACGTGTGAGGCGAAAAGCGGGTTTGTAAGGGTATTTCTGTTAAAGTTGATGTGTTGTTGTATAAGCTAACCTGCTAATGTTAATGATCGAGTGTATGGGACGTGCCACAACAGTGAAATCCGCCCACATTAAGAACCATTTGCTTACTTTATTTAAAGACAGTTATGAAACGGTTTTCATACAGTACGACATTTACTGGTTTGATTTGTCACCAAGTGTGCATATTTCGGGTGTATTACCGAATACCAGGAATACTATTGTAAGTGTGTTAGGTACACAGTGGCCAGGTCAGTGAATTGTTAAGAATAACACCACATGCTGTACATTTATGACAGTGCTTAAAATGATTAATGTGAATGTAAGTTCATGGGTTATTGTTTAAAATATAAATATTTGAACAAGTTAAAAGCTATATACATGGGAAGGAGATAAAACCAATAATTCATTTCATGTTAGAGTAATTTGTTAAGAATGTTAAGTATACAGTTAATGTCAAATCGGAAATTGTGATAAATGGACATGATTGTGTTTTGTTTAATGGTGATGTGATCAGACGAGAGAAACTATGGACTTTGATAGTAAATACTAGTCAGTTGATGTTGGTCATGTGAATGACTTGAACGAAGAATAAACTCCTTGTGTGAAATAACGAAACGTGTTCTGCTGATTCTCTATCACAGGTTGGAGAGTTAACTTCCACATGCACGTTTCCTCCTCCTGGGCCGCTACCCAGGGGAGCAACATTAGTATTAGTGAAAAGTGCTTTGAGTGGTTTTTGTGACTAGAAAAGCATTGTATAAGTGCAGGTTAGTTAGTTAGTTAGTTAGTTTTGTCCTGCAATAAGCACAGTTGCCATGGAAACCCACTCCTTGCCTTTCAATAATGGACACTTGTACACTGGACAAACGGTGCGATTTGCACCAAATTTTCTACGATTGATATTAGTCCTGCACCGAATGTGTCTACATAAAATAATAAACAAAAGTTTTTGCGCCTCTATTGATTAAAGGAAGAATTGCTGACAACTTTTTTCTACCTCTTTCTCTCTCCAGCAGAAAAAATGACATGAAGGAATGACTAGGGCTCATTGACATAAGATAAGCCTTTATTAGTCCCACAACGGGGAAATTCCAGGATTGCAACAGCACAGGGATAGCAACACTCAGAGCAACAATCAGAAGGCAAGAAAAAAAACAAGCAAGCAAGAGCAGCTAATATACATATGTACATATTACTATAAAATATATATATACACACAGACACACAGTGCAGAGCATTGTAGCTGGATGGAATAAATATATGAATATATGAACACACAGTGCAGAGCATTGTAGCTAGATGGAATAAATATGTAAATATATAAACACCCACAGTACGGAGCATTGCAGCTAGGTGGAATAAATATGCAAGTATATAAACACACACAGTGCGGAGCAATGTAGCTAGATGGAATAATATGTAGATATACTGTATATATACTATTATACTATATACTATATACTATATATATATACTATACTATATACTATATATATACTATGTACTATATACAGTTCTGTACTATGTACATTACATGTACATAGTACAGAACTGTTTCCATGGTGACTAGCATGCTTCAATAACTTCCTCACATGACCTTTATAGCTTGAGCTTTATAGACTCATCTGATTTGGACCAAACTTTGCACATATACTGATCCCACTCTGAACATGTCTGTATATCAACATTCACAAAACTGTCACACCAGCACCTACTGTTGACATGAGGTACTGCACAAAATTGCATCAAATTTTGCGCAAAGACAAGTAGTCACAATGACATGACATTTTCACTGGTTTCTCAGAGTGCATTGGACTACCCTCAGTGGAAGTTTCTTTTGTCCTGCAATAAGCACAGTTGCCATGGAAACCCATTCCTTGCCATTCAAGATGTTTTTTACTTTGGAGGCTTGGGGAAGTCCAAGGGTCGCCAAATGTGGAATGTAAGTCAAGGTGACTCTCTTCTTTTGTTCTGTATCAGTCTGCAACATGTACTTAAAATGTTAAGTGTTACAATGGACACATGACCAAGTTTACCGTATCACCATACGTTGGACAGATCTAAATTGGACAAGCTGTGTCGGATCTTCCCTGTAATTGCCATGATGGACTTTAGTCCAACTCTGCATGCACCTACATAACAATATTTGATAAAAGTTATAGCACCACTTTCTGCTCAAAGGAAGTTCTTGCCAAATGGTTTACTTTATTATTCCCGCAGCCCTTGCAGTGAAAACGGGAAATTTTCCGAGACAGTAAGGTACGACGGGTGCTGGGTTGCGCAGGTGCGTGGGGGGCGATGGTCCGCTTACACCTGCTTGCAGGTTTAATTTTAAAATTAATTTTATGTAATATTCTAATTTTTTGAGAAACTGAGTTTGGGGTTTTCATGGGCTGTAAGCCATAATCATCAAAATTAAAATAAATACATACCTGAAATAAATCACTCTGCTTAATGAATCTGTATAATATATGGATTTCACTTTCTGAAATGAGTGACAAAAATATTGAACTTTTTCAAGATATTCTAATTTTTTGAGATGTACCTCTAGCTACATTCTCCCCTGCCACCACCTTGCAGTCTCCTCTTTCAGATTTCTCCTTCTGCATAAGATATAGTCCACCTGTGTGCACCTTCCTCCACTCTTGTAAATCACCCTATGTTCCTCTCTCTTCTTGAAGTATGTGTTCACCACAGCCATTTCCATCCTTTTAGCAAAATCCACAACCATCTGTCCTACCACATTTCTCTCCTTAAGACCATACCTACCCAGGACCTCCTCATCACCTCTGTTCCCTTCACCTACATGTGCATTGAAGTCTGCTCCAATCATCACTCTTTTCCTCCTGGGAACACTCTTTACAACTTCATCCAACTTACTCCAGAATTCCTCTCTCTCTTCTACCTGACATCCAGCTTGTGGGGCATATGCACTGACAACATTCAACATCACACCTTTGGCTTCTACCTTCAAACTCATGATTCTGTCTGACTCCTTTTTTACCTCCTGAACACTCTTCATATACTCTTCCTTCAAGATTACTCCTGCTCCAGTTCTCTTCCTGTCTCCACCATGGTAGAACAGTTTAAATCCACCTCCAATGCTCCTAGCCTTTCTGCTCTTCATCTGGTTTGTTGAACGCACAGTATATCTTCCTTTCTTTTCTGCATCATATCAGCCAACTCTCTGCATTTACCAGTCATAGTCCCTACATTTAACATCCCTACTCTCACCTCCACACTTCTACCTTTCCTTTTCTCTCTCTCCCTCCTAATACAGCTTCCCCCTCTCCTCCTCCTCGATCTTTGACCAACAGTTGCCCAATTTCCACCAGGACCCTTTTAGTTAACAGTGGTGGTTGTTGCTAACCCGGGCCTCGAACGATCCAGTATGAAAGTCTCATTCGTCATGATCCGCATGTTTGATTTGGCAAAGGTTTTTATGTTGGATGCCTTTCCTGAAACAACCCTCTCCACTAACCCAGGCTTGGGACCGGCACTAGGAGTACACTGGCTTGTGCACCCCCTGTGGCTGGGTTGGCTACAGTACCATAAATATGGATAGAACATTTAGAATAACAGCAGCCAGTCTCATCTAAATATAACACTAGGCAAACGTATCTCCTGAAAGGTTGCATTGCTCATTATAATTTGACATGATGAAATAATTTTCCCACACTGTCATGGTCTGAGCTCAGATTCCCTCACTTTGTGTCAGTATTATTTATCTGTAAATTATGTGTCTGGTTATTTTAAAAACAGACATTAAAACACAAACATTAAAACACAAAATGGCAGTGGCGCGCATGGACGCAGCGGCCCCTCTTGGCATCAGCGAGTGTGAGAGTTTTGAGTGTTTTGATCATTCCAGACGTACATTCTGTAAAACTTACAACCGTGAGACCTTATTAAACATCAAGGTACTGCACGCTGCAAGAATCGCGGCGCTCGGTTGTGATTTGGACATTCTACGCCAGCATGGAATTCTGGCGGAGTCCCCGCTGGAAGCTACCCGAGAGAGGAGGAAGCGCAGATGGTGTGAACGCAGGCAAAAGTGTGGAAAAAGGGCCGGGATCCATGCTAGGCTAAAGGCTAACCCCTCCAGAACAGATGTACCATCACTCCTTCTCTCTAACGTCCGCTCCCTCGACAACAAGCTGGACGAGCTGCGTCTGCTAAGAGAAACCCGGAGAGAGTGGAGGGACTGCTGTGTGCTTGTGTTCACGGAGACTTGGCTCCACGACAACATCTCTGATGAGGCCATTCAACTGGAAGATATGGCGATGTTCCATGCCGACAGAGAAACGGCGAGCTCCGGCACGAGCCGGGAGGGGGGGGGGGGGGGGTATCCATCTATGTTAACAAGAACTGGTGCGTTAATGCTACATTAGTGTCTAAACACTGCTCTCTGTTGTCGGAGTTCCTTATTGTAAATTGTTGCCCATATTATTTGCCGAGGGAATTCAGCAACGTGTTTGTAGCGGCTGTTTACATAGCGCCGAGCGCTAACGCTAACGCTAATGCTAAGAAGGCATTCGGGGAACTGCACGATGCGATTAGTGAAATCCAAACTTCATATCTGGACAGTTTTGTGGTGGTTGTGGGGGATTTTAACTACACCAGCTTAAAGACTGTGCTCCCCAAGTTTAAACAATGTGTAGACTTTAAGACCAGAGGAGAGAATATGTTGGACTTAGTGTACACAAACACAGATGCTTATAAGGCGATACCCCGCCCCCACCTCGGCCTTTCTGACCACATATCCGTGATGCTGGTGCCTGTCTACAAACCTTTATTGAAGCGCAGCAGGCCAGCAGTGAAACAAATCAGGATTTGGCCAGAGAGTGCAACCTCTGCACTGAAAGACTGTTTTCTGCACACAGACTGGGAGGTCTTCAAAATAGCAGCCTCCCAGGAAGACGAGACAGATGTGGAGGAGTATGCTGAAACGGTCACCAGCTACATCGCGAAATGCACAGAGGATGTCACTACAGTGAAGCCCATCACTATGCGAGGTAACTATAAGCCCTGGATGACTGCAGAGGTGCGCTTGCTGCTTACAGCCAGAGATGCAGCCTTCAGAGCAAAGGACAGGATCGCTCTCCACTCAGCCAGGTCTGCGCTCTCAAAGGGAATTAAGGCGGCAAAGCGCGCCTATGCGGAGAAAATCCAGGGACACCTCTGTGACACTAGGAACACCAAGCAGATGTGGCAGGGAGTTCGGACACTGAAGGGCTATAAGTCTAGGCAGGGGGTCAATGATGACGATGCTTCGCTTCCAGACAGGCTCAACGACTTCTTTGCACATTTTGAAGCATCTAACCCGACAACCAGAGGGAGGGCTGGCCCACCCCCACCATCGGTCAGACCAGCTTTTACCATCAACACAGCGGACAAATGGAGAACCCTAACCAGAGTCAACCCACGTAAAGCTGCAGGTCCGGACAACATCCCGGGACGTGTACTCCGAGACTGCGCGAGCGAGTTGGCGGATGTCCTGACTGACATTTATAACATCTCCCTGAGTCAGGCCATTGTTCCCAGATGCTTCAAGACCTCTATCATTGTACCGGTGGCAAAGAAACCAGTTGTGTCCTGTTTGAATGACTATCGTCCTGTTGCACTGACACCAATTGTGATGAAGTGTTTTGAACGGCTTGTCAATCCACACATTACAGCCTGCCTCCCTGCATCACACGACCTGCTCCAGTTTGCATATCGTTCAAACCGCTCCACGGAGGATGCTATAGTCACCACCCTACACTCTGTCATCACCCACCTGGACCAGAAAGACACCTACACCAGACTCCTGTACACTGATTTCAGTTCAGCATTCAACACCATTATTCCCCAGAGACTGATGGAGAAATTACTCCTTCTTGGTCTGAACACCGCCACATGTCTCTGGATCCTGGATTTCCTGACTGAGAGACCTCAGTCTGTCCGGGTTGGAAACAACATCTCCAACTCTGTCACGCTGAGCACCAGATCCCCTCAAGGCTGCATACTCAGTCCACTGTTGTTTACACTTCTAACACATGACTGTGTATCCAGACACGAGGGGAACCAGATTATTAAGTTTGCAGACGACACCACGGAGGTGGGACTTATTCAGAGGGATGAGGAATCAATGTACAGGGAAGAAGTGAGAGACCTAGAGGGCTGGTGCAGGGAGAACAATCTGGTGCTCAACGTGGACAAAACAAAGGAGATGATTATTGACTTCCGGCGGTCACAGCCTGAACACGTCCCCCTCAGCATTGGCTGCCATTTAGTGGAGAGAGTGGAGAACATCAAGTTCCTCGGAGTGCAGATCTCGCAGGACCTGACCTGGAGCAAGAATTCCTTGGAGATCAGGAAGCGGGCTCAGCAGAGACTGCACTTCTTGAGGAAACTCAAACAGGCCTCTCTCCCCATCTGCATCCTCAGGACCTTCTACAGAGGTGTGGTGGAGAGTGTTCTGACGTACTGCATTGCTACATGGTACTCCAGCTGCAGTATGTCAGACAAAAAAGCCCTGCAGAAGATAGTCAAGGGAGCTGAGAGGGTAATTGGAGTCTCCCTCCCCTCTGTCCAAGAACTTTTTCAGAACCGTTTTAGGAGTAGGACACTGAACATTGTGAAGGACCGTTCTCACCCTCTGCATAAACACTTTGAACTTCTGCCATCTGGTAAACGATTCCGGAGCATCAGAGGCAGAACCACCAGACTGATCAACAGCTTCCTTCCACAAGCTGTCAGGATGTTGAACAGTTGACCCGGAATCTCTCATACACACTACTGCACCTACGGACATTATGTATATTATTTTTATATTACAATTAGTTTTTCCCAAGTATGTCTCAGAGATGTGTGAATGGATGGGGGGGTGGGGGGGTGAAGATATGTGTGAGTGTGTCTTAAATCATGCTGCTTCTATTTATATGGATGCCGAGAGAAACGCAATTTCATCTTGCCTGCACTATAGTTGTATGTACAGCAATATGACAATAAAGTTTGATTTGATTTCTGTATTTGTGTTGTGGTTTACCTTTTGTTGCTTGGCAGAGCTCTGCTTTCATCCGTCTTACACACCCACCAACTGATTGCTGTACTTCAAGTGTCCTCAGCTGCAATCAGTTGGTAATTAGGTCATCTTGCCACTTGCACCTGCAGCTCGTTAGTGCCCCACTATATATTTGTCTGCTGCACTCTGCTCCAGTGCGGCAGCCAGCCATGATAGACTGTTCTCCTGCTCCTTGGGCAGTCGCCCTTTTCTGATCCTCCTGGGACTTCCCTGCCCAGGAGAGACTCATCAGCGTAAGTTTTTTGTGTTGCCTTTTTTTTTGTCTGCACAGGTATTTTTTGGACTGTTATGTTTTTTTGTAAATAAATGTTCTTCACTGCAGTCAAGTGCTGGAGTTAGTTTTTTGCCCCGGAGGGGCATTTCATGACACACACAGCAGGTTTCTCTGCTGCACAGGAGTCTTAAAAGACTGAAAAAATTGTGCACCCCGACTCAGAGTTGATGTGAGATTGAACGCCCAGTATCGCGTTCAGATTAATAAATACCGATCTGCCCACTGAAAAGATTGTACAACCACTTTTTTTGTCATACACACGTTTGATAAATGAGGGTCACTGAACATTTTGTTGGAGATTATTATATAATATATCCAAGTATTCCAGTCCAATCTTGATATTAAATATGTACGTGAATGTTTACCTGTAATGTTTACCTGTGGGTAGTAAACATGTACATGTTTACTACCCACTTTTGCAGACATCACAAAGATTTTTAATAAAAGTTAACATATTTCTGGTATTCTGATTTTGTTTTTAAATGTTACATACTGCATAAAATATTTGGATATGCAGACAGAGTTTACCTTGGGTGTAATGACCAAAAGAGACTTGTCATAATTTTGCCTTAAAACTACAACAAAGCCAGCGAAGTACTGGTAGCCATTTAGACTTTTACATACGTCCAGAGTTTCTGCTGTATGAAGTGATTTTGAGTTAAATACAGTAAGTAACTGTCAATATCACAATAGAGCAGTTCCAGGATACCGCTAGCATCTTGACATGATGGAAACAAACAATCGACAATGAGATAAGAATCCCATTTCAGACCATTCACAGATAATTTGTCAACATACCGCCGCTTGTGCAACTGTCATATGTGCCAACAAAGTCGCACAGCCCAATTTTAAGAAGTTCTGTTGACTGGATCATGCTGAAATCTCCTTTTAAGAATGCATTACTGTACATGGGGTAGCCATAACGACATGAAATTTTTCACTCCTGAGGACCCAGATCACTGACGGAGGTCATGTGACTGCAAAACCTCGATATGGTTAAGATTATTAATATAGACAATTCTTTTTTTTTTAACTTTTTATTTATGAACATTTTTCAATTATAAAAACACAAACACAGGAGGTCATGGGATGATCAATATGGTACAAATCAGATGTAGCAAAAACATACAATTCCGAATCCGCACATTAATAAATACTGTCACGTCTTATGAAGTCCAGGCATTTTTTCCAACGTCTTTTTCCTAGCTCCTCTTGGAGTCGCAGGGTATAGGTCATGCGTTCCATAGACCTTATATTGTCTATTATGGAGGTGAAAAGGTTCAGTGTGGGGGGCTGTTTTTGTAGCCAGCACTTAAAGCCTTTTTGGCCGATGCCGAAAAAATTTTCAGGAGGTAAATATCATCTGCATTCAGCTTGCCAGGGAAACATCCAAGGAATAACAAAATAAAAGAGCAGCTGATATTAAAGTCCAGTGCCTTAGAAATGACATTTGCTACGTCTGTCCAAAAAGGCTGAATGTGTGGGCAAGACCAGAATACGTGCCCATGGTCTGCTGTTGTTTCCCCACATTCTCTCCACCAGTGAGCAGGAACTCCACTGTACTTAGATTTCTGATTGGGTGTTATGAAAAAACGAATAAGAGTCTTCCAGCAAAAGTCCCTCCAGGTGCCGGAGTTGGTGGATGAGGATTGCACCTCCCAAACCCTTGACCACCTATCATCAGTTATTACAATGTTCATTTCCTTTTCCCACTTTTGCTTTATATTCAATTCAATTCAATTCAACTTTATTTATATAGCGCCATTTCACAACAACAGTCATCTCATAGCACTATCAACTGTAGGGGGGAACCCCCACAGTTGCAGAAAGACCCCAGCAATCAGGCGATCCCCTGTGAGCAAGCACTTGGCGACGGTGGAGAGGAAAAACTCCCTTTTAACAGGAAGAAACCTCCAGCAGAACCAGGCTCAGGGAGGGGCAGTCATCTGCTGCGACTGGCTGGGGGGTGAGGGGATAGAGAAGAAGAAAAGAACAGACATGTAGAGAGCAAACAGCACGATGGGGACTCAATCTATGGGAGAGAACAAACAGATGTTAATGACCAGCAAAAAAAAATATTTCATAGAGAGTGAGGAAAGGAGTGACTCCCAGTGCATTACTGGAGGTCCCCCGGCTGACTAAACCTATTAGCAGCATAACTAAGGGAGGGTTCAGAAACACATGATCCCTCCCTAATTGTAGGCTATATCAAAAAGGTAGGTTTTAGCCCTATTCTTAAAAACAGAGATCGAGTCTGACTCCCGAATCCAGATTGGCAGCTGATTCCACAGGAGAGGAGCTTGATAACTGAAGGCTCTGCCTCCCATTGTACTTTTGGAGATTCTAGGTATTACAAGTAATCCTGCATTTTGGGAGTGTAGTGCTCTGTTAGGATAATACGGTAGTATCAGATCTTTTAAATAAAAAGGAACCTGATTGTTTAGAGCTTTGTAAGTAAGAAGAAGGATTTTAAACTTAATTTTAAACTCTATGGGAAGCCAATGAAGGGAGGCCAGAACTGGAGAGATATGATCTCTCTTTCTAGTACCTGTTAAAACTCTTGCTGCAGCATTTTGGATCAGCTGAAGACTTTTTAAAGATGTTTTAGGACAGCCTGATAATAAAGAATTACAATAATCTAATCTCGAGCTAACAAAAGCGTGGATCAGTTTCTCAGCATCACTCTGAGACAAGATGCTCCTAATCTTGGCAATATTACGCAAATGATAGAAGGCAGTCTTAGAAACAAATTTAATATGTGAATTGAAGGACAAATCCTGATCAAAAATAACTCCAAGGTTCCTCACAGAGCTATTAAGAGAAAGAGTAACCGCATCCAAACTGAAAGTTTGATTTGGAAAGGAATTTCTAAGGTTTTTTGGACCAACAAGAATGACTTCAGTCTTATCTGAATTTAATAGCAGGAAATTACAAGTCATCCAAGCTTTGATTTCCTTAAGACAGGCTTCTAACTTGGCTAATTGATTACTATCATCTGGCTTCATTGACAGGTGTAATTGTGTGTCATCTGCATAACAATGAAAATGTATACAGTGCTTTCTAATAATGTTGCCTAACGGAAGCATATATAAACTAAAAAGAGTAGGGCCTAGCACAGATCCCTGTGGAACTCCATGACTAAGCTTTGAGTTGAAAGAAAACTCATTATTTACATGAACAAACTGGAACCTATCAGATAAATAAGATCTAAACCATTGCAACGAAGTTCCATTAAGTCCAACATAGTGTTCTAATCTATCAAGTAGAATATTATGATCGATAGTATCAAAAGCTGCACTAAGGTCTAAAAGGACAAGTACAGAAACTAGTCCATTATCAGATGCAATGAGGAGGTCGTTAGTGACCTTCGCTAAGGCTGTTTCAGTACTATGATGGATTCTAAACCCAGATTGAAACTCTTCAAGCAAACCATTTCCCTGCAGGTGGTCAAATAATTGCGTAACAACAACTCTTTCTAAGATTTTTGAAATGAAAGGGAGATTAGAGATTGGTCTATAGTTAGCTAAAGCTCCTGGATCTAGCGTTGGCTTTTTGAGTAAGGGTTTAATTACAGCCGTTTTAAAAGCCTGCGGTACATGACCTAAAGTTAATGAAGAATTGATTATATGAAGAATAAAGCTACCAATAAGTGGGAAGACTTCTTTAAATAACCTGGTAGGAATAGGGTCTAAAAGACAAGTTGAAGGTTTGGATGAGGAAACTATTTTGTCTAACTCACAAAGGTCGATTGGAGTAAACTCATCAAGACAGACATCAATAGAAGGAGTTGTAGTAGTTACAGTATTTAAGTTAACTGTGGGAAGAATCTGATTGATTTTATCTCTGATGGATGAAATTTTATTATTGAAAAAGTTCATAAAGTCCTGACTAGTAAGCTCTAAGGGAATGCTAGGATTGACAGAGTCCTGACTCTTTGTCAACCTGGCTACAGTACTGAAAAGAAACCTGGGATTATTCTTGTTCTCTTCTATTAATGCAGAGTAATAACTCGTTCTAGCTTTTCTAAGAGATTTTTTATAAATTAAAAGATGATTTCTTCAAGCTAAATAGATTTCATCTAAATTAGTAGAGCGCCATTTTCTTTCTAATTGACGAGTCTTCTGTTTTAAGGTACGAGTTTCTGTGTTGAACCAAGGAGTTAGAAATCTCTGATTAGACTTTTTCTTTTTTAAGGGGGCCACCAAGTCTAGAGTCTGATGCAGAGAAGCTGAAACACTATCCACCATGCTATCAATTACAGAAGGAGCAAGCTGTCTATAGCTTATTTCCGTTGTGTTGACACATGGCATAGAGGAAACAATCTGCATAAATTTGGAAACAGCATCATCTGAGAGGCATCTACTGTAATAATATTTTTCTTTAGGAGCCAAATAGTCAGAAATAGTAAAATCAAAGGTTAACAGACAATGGTCTGACAGTACAGGGTTATGAGGAGACACTACAAGATTTTCTATTTCTATGCCATATGTCAAAACAAGGTCCAATGTATGGTGGAGGTAATGAGTAGAATTTCCTACTTTCTGAGAAAACCCAATCGAATCTAATATTGAATTGAATGCCACATTAAGGCAGTCACTATCTACATCCACATGTATATTAAAGTCCCCTACTATAATTATTCTATCAGATTTCAGCACTAAATCAGCTAAGAAATCAGCAAATTCGGATAAAAATTCTGAGTAGGTTGATGGGGGACGATAAACTATGGCAAATAAAATTGGGTTTAACCTAAAATTGCTAAAGTGCCCAATACTGAGGACCAGGCCCTCAAAGGAATTATAACATGTTTTTTGCTTTACATTAACTAGTAATTTGGAATGGTAAATTGTTGCTACTCCTCCTCCACAACCAGAACTTCTGGGATTTTGACAGTTTAAATAACCAGAGGGAGTTGATTCATTTAAACCAACATAATCCTCTTGCCCTAACCAAGTCTCTGTAAGAGAAATTAAATCAATCTGATGATCAATTAACAAATCATGGACTAACAGAGACTTGGGAGTTAGAGACCTAATATTTAATAAACCACATTTAATTTTTAAATTATGAGGAGGAACAGAGGCCAAATCATTCAATTTAGAGGCTTTATGTTTAATTTGAGTTTTACCAATATTTTGCTTTATCACTTTGGGATGCTTATACATTATATTTTTATTCACTTTGGAGGGAGCAGACAACGATTCTCTGATGGGGAAGACAGGGGCTAAGCTGAGGGGTGGCGGATGAAGAGGAGCTGCAGAGAGGCGTGTAAGACTGCGACTCTGCTTCCTGGTCCCAACTCTGAGTAGTCAGGGTTTGGGAAATTTGGATAAAAAAGATGCCAGATTGTTAGATAAATGAGAAGCATCATCCAAAGTGGGATGAATGCTGTCTCGTCTCATAAGACCAGGTTTTCCCCAAAAAGAGCTCCAATTGTCAATGTAGCCCACGTCATTTTTAGGACACCACACAGACAGCCAGCGGTTCAAGGATGACGAGTGGCTAAACATGTCATCACTGGTCAGATTGGGGAGGGGCCCAGAGAATACTACAGTGGCAGACATCGTTTTTGCAAAGTCACACACCGATTCTATATTAAGTTTCGTGACTTCCGACTGCCGGAGACGGATGTCATTAATGCCGGCGTGAATAGCAATTGTGGAATATTTACAGTTACTTTTAGCCAGCATTTTCAAATTTGACTCGATGTCGCCTGCTCTGGCCCCAGGAATGCATTGGACTATGGCCGCTGGAGTCTCTAGGTTCACGTTTCTGACTACAGAGTCACCAATGATCAGAGTTTTTTCCTCAGCGGGTGTGTCGCTGAGCGGGGAAAAACAATTAGAAACGTGAACAGGTTGGTGGTGAACCGGGGCTTTGCGACTAGGCTTCCTTCTCACCGTCACCCACCCAGTCTCCTCGCTGCTGAGGAGAGCCGGGGAACCGCTGACAGTGGGACCTAAGCTAGCTAGCTCCGCTGCAGCTAATGGGCGTCCGTCAAGATTAACTGGCGCAGACGGTGTTTCAATGCAGCGGAGCCGGGATTCCAAATCAGACAACCTCGCCTCGAGCGCCTCAAAAAGACAACATTTATTACATTTACCGTTATCGCTAAAAGAGGCAGAGGTGTAGCTAAACATCTGACAGAGAGAGCACACCAGAGGAGGAGAGGAAAGAGAGCTAGTAGCCATAGCTAGTCGCTAGAGAGCAAAACAGGAAGTGACGATACGTTACCACAAGGAAGTGACGATCCGATCGATTGTTTCAGTCTATGTTGTTCAGTCTATGTTGTTCAGTATATGTTGTTCAGTCTGTTTTAAGTGTCATTCAACTGCGGTATAATTTACTAATAAGGTTTTTAAGACTTGTTGACTTATATGCATTAATAAAGATATCAAGAAATAATGAAGATTATTTGATATTACTGCTTTGTATCTTTTTATTAATGAAATCGCGAAGCTGCAAGTATCTAAAAAAATCTTGCTTCTCCAGATTGTACTTCCTTCGTAGAGTATCGAATGACATTAGGTTTGATTTCTCGTACATTGTACATGCTGCGGTAAGGCCCCTGAATGTCCACTGTCTAAATCTAAAATCATGTGAGGCGGGCAGAAAGTCAGGGTCATATGCTGGCCATCTGAGCATTTTAACCTCTTCCTGGAGTTGTAGTTTTCTTATCTCTGATTTCCAGATTTTAAATGTCAGATTAGTCCACTGACTAGTTGTTGGGGTGGTTTCGCTTTCAAGGGTGCCTAGTTTAGATTGGATTGGGACCTCAGATAAAGACATCTCAATTGTTTTCCATTTTGCATAATAAGATGGGTCACACAGACAAACCAGTGGTCTCAGTTGGGCTGATATGTAGTAGTCTCGTAAAGAAGGCAGAGCCCCCCCCCCCCCCATCCTTCGGCAGCTGTAAGGTAGAATACTTAACTCTTGGTCTCTTTTTAAGCCAAATAATCCTTGAAATGTATTTATTCCATTTCCTAAATTGTTTGTCAGGAATTGATACTGGAAGAGACGAAAAGAGATATAACAATTTAGGGAGGATATTCATCTTGATTGCCTGTATTCTGCTGCCAAAGTCAAGGGGGAGCAGACTCCAGCTATCAAGATCATCAATTATTTCTTTGTTTAGTCAGTTGTAATTCATATCATACAATTGTGACAAATCTTTGGGTAGGTACACTCCTAAATATTTTACATGGTCAGAATGCCAATTAAAATTATACTTAGATATTAATTCTTGTCCAGGGTGAAAATTGAAGGTCATAACCTGAGTTTTATGGATATTAAGAGCGTATCCAGAAAATGAACCATACATTTCTAAGATTTCCATCAACACTGGTAAACCAGAGTCCGGATCTGAGATTGTGAACATTACATCATCCGCATACAGGCTCAATTTATATTCCTCCTCACCATTCCGAACACCCTTTAGTGCGGTCTCTTGGCGTATGGCTTGTGCTAAAGGCTCTATAAATAAATTAAATAAATTGGGGCTACTGGGACAACCCTGTCTACATCCTCGTTGTAGTTGTATAGAATTAGAAAGACTCCCGTTTATTTTTATTCTAGCAGTAGGGGAAGAGTAAAGGGCTTGAATGCATTTTATAAAGTCAGTACAGAATCCAAATCTCCTCATTACTAAACAGAGGAAGTCCCATTGAACTGAGTCAAATGCTTTTTCAGAGTCAAGACTAAGGATAACTGAGTTTATCTTTCTTTTATTAATCTGTTCAATTATATGTAGAGCTCTCCTTATGTTATCCGAAGTTTGTCTGTTTTTAAGGACGCCTGTTTGGTCTTCATCAGTCAGTAAGGGCATCACAGTGTCCATTCGTTTGACCAAAATAGTTGTGTATAATTTGTAATCCGTGTTCAATACACTTATTGGTCTATATGATTTGCAGTCTATTTTATCCTTTCCCTCTTTTGGTATAACAGATATAAAGGCTTCCTTCCAGGACGGAGGTACAGGGCCTCCTTTCAGAATATAGTTGAAACTGGTTTCTAGTAGAGGTATCAGACTTTCTTTCATTTTCTTGTACCATTCAGGGGGGAACCCATCAGTACCAGGTGACTTATTAGATTTAAGGTTGGAGATGGCCTTGTCAATTTCCTCACGTGTTATTGGTGACATAAGCTTATTATTTGCATCTGTGCCGAGTGAGGGAAGATCCAAAGAGTCCAAAAAATCAACTACTGCATTTTTATTAATCGGCACAGATTGGCTATATAGATTTTTGTAATATGTTTCAAATGATTTTTGAATACCATCCAAATCAGTTAAAATGTTGCGACTTATAGGATCTTTTATTTTGTAGATTGAATTTTCTGCTTGTTGTTTCTTAAGTCGCCACGCCAACAGTTTAGATGCTTTAGATCCTGCCTCATAATATCTCTGTTTCATAAACCGTAAGTTTTTCTCTACTTCCTCACCTAGTATCCTGTCTATGTCCTGTTTAACTTGTCTTATTTGTTGTGTTATAGTGGAACTTTTTTTGTCAGTTGTGTTTTCTCTAGATCTTTCAGTCTCTCTTATAGTCGTAGCAATTCTTGAGTCTTTTGTTTTTTAAGCTTAGCCGACCTTGCTATTATTTTCCCCCTCAGAACTGCTTTAGCTGCATCCCACACGATGCTAGGGTTTGTCTCGCCATTGTTATTATCCTGTAGGTATGAATTTAAATCGGTTGTCATGGACTGTAGAAAGGAGAGATCATTTAGCATCCCTGTATTTAATCTCCATAGTGTTTTTCTCTGTCTGACATCAAGATGTAAACTTAGGTAAATTCCAGAGTGATCAGAGATATCTCTTTGACCAATTCTACATTCTTTTATCCTGTTGAAGTCTTTATTATACATGAAGCAATAATCTATCCTTGAGTGAAAAGAATGGGGCGCAGAGTAAAATGTAAATCCAGGGGCAGATCTGTGTACAGAGCGCCATACGTCAATAAGTCCTAAATCTGAAAGCATTTTTTTTTTTACACGTTTCTCTATAGGCAGACGCTTCCTTCTAATATTTGTTGTATCCAACTGAGGGTTTAACAATAGATTAAGGTCTCCAGCAGAAATTAAAGGTCCATAAGATTCTCTAGTAGCCAAATCAAAAACTTTTTTTATAGAAACCAATATTACTCCCGGGGGGAGCATATACATTCAATAATGTGACCTCTTTATGGTCAATTTTACCTTTCACTAAAATATATCTGCCTTCTTTGTCACTCAATTCAGATATGAATTCAAAATTAATTCTATTAGAAATCAAAATAGCTACTCCTCTTTTTTTACCACTTCTATGAGAGGAATAGTATGTATTTTTGAAACCCATTTTTTTTTAATTTATCATGCTCTCTGTTGGATAGATGAGTTTCTTGCCAATATGCAATATCTACTTTCTCTTTTTTCATCTTTACCACCAGTTTACTTCTTTTTACAGGGTTATTCACTCCATTAACATTTAGTGACAGTATATTATAATATTTAAGAGACATAGCTTAACATGTAAGAACAAAATATCATCCCAGACCTCAGAACAACAACTGTAAAATGTAAACATGGTAAACAGTAAAACGACGTAACACTGAACTGGGCTTCCAACAAGAAGGATACAATGTAGGCTTTGAAAAAAGAGGGGACTGGCCACAAGGTGGGGCCCCTCTCCACGATGAACATCGTGGGAAACAAAAAGAAGAAAAGAAAAAAAAAGGGGGGAAAAGCCCCAGCAATAATAATATAAAAGAAAAAAAAGAAATCAGTGGTTAAGTAGGAATAAAGTAGTCTGGCGACCCTTAGCTCGAGTCTACAGGCTCCAGCCCTTTCATCAATAATGAGATTGGATAAGGCTACAAAATCATAGTCATGGATAATCCAAAACAACTATTCTCACCATAGTAAGGCCGTGTGTTCTTGCGGAGTACTCATTAGTCCACCGTTGTTTCTTCTGACGTCTGCCAAAACTCACTCAGCTTCTCCCGGATGTGTTTGTGGAAGTCCCCTCGGCGGGTCCTCTGCGTCTCCCATGGCAGAAGCTGCTTCAGCATCTCCTCTGACATCATCTGAGCAGCTCTGTTTCTGGCCGCGATGATCTGAACCGTGGCGATGCCTCTCCTTTGTAAATCTTCCGCGGCTTCTGTAGCACTATTGTAGAGAACACTTCCTGAGGCGTAAAAAATATGCATCTCGTTGAGTGGAGTTTGAAAGCGAATCCCTTTCTCCTTCAAAGCTCTTTTGACGGGGATATATTCTTTTCTTCTTTTCTGAACTTCCACCGCGTAGTCATGGTCAAAATACACTTGCTTGTTGTGAATGCATATTACCTTTTTCCATGCAGCGCGGAGTATTTCTTCTTTAACTGTGAACCGGAGGAAGCGGACTATTATTGAACGTGGCGGGGCACTCGCTGGCGGCTTTGGGCCCAAGGCACGATGGGCGCGCTCAATGCCGAGGCCACAGTCTTGGCCTAAAGCATCACCGAGCTCTTTTTTAATGAAACTTTCGGTAAAGGAAGCTACAGATGTGCCTTGCTCCGAGTCCTCGGGTACCCCGTATATGCGAATATTATTCCGCCTGGCCCGGCCCTCCATTTCGGATATCTTATCCTCAAGTGTCCGCTGATTTTGTAGCAGTTGAATAAGCGTGTTTTTAACACCAATGTTCCAATTCTCTAGTTCCGCCATATTTTCCTCAGTCTGTTTTATACGTTCTCCCGTGTCATGCACTTGTTTAGCGGTTTCTTGGAGCTGTTGCTGTACTCCCGCTGTGAATTCATCCATTTGTTTCTTCATATCCTCACGGATCACTGAACGAAAATCTTGTAAATCTGTTTTTAATTCAGCTCGAAGAGTTGCCATTCCAGCTGCCACGGCCTCGCTCACAGTAACTCGAATCAGGTCCAAACCAGCCATGCGGTCGCCATGTTGGTCCGATGTTAAGTCCGTTTCATTAGCCGAGATTTCTTTTGTTGCTTCGTTATTGGGATTGTTTCGTAGCCCATATCTGCCTTTCTTGAATTTGTCCCCGCTCATTATGGCAGCAAAATATTGCCGTTTTTCCCAGGTTTGAGTCTCGAGTCTAGGGGAAAAATAGAGCTAGAGCCAGAGCTCAGTTTTTATGCGTCCATGCTGTTCTGCGTCACCGGAAGCCTCCTAATATAGACAATTCTTGATGCTTTGATTTAAAAAATAAACTCATTTCATATCCTTTTTGGCTGTAAAAGCACACAAAGTCAGATTTCTAAGAAAATTACAAAATAGTACATTGGTTTGTACCAAGAGCTGTCAACTGATCACCACCTGGTGGTGAGTTGGATCCGATGGCAGGGGAGGAAGCCATTCAGACCTGGTAGACCCAAACGTATAGTGAGGGTGTGCTGGGAGCGTCTGGCTGAGGCCCCTGTCCGGGAGGTCTTCAACTCCCACCTCCGGAAGAACTTCAACCACATTCCGAGGGAGTCTGGAGACATGGAGTCTGAATGGGCCATGTTCTCCACCTCTGTTGTTGAAACGGCGGCCCAGAGCTGCGGCCGCAAGGTGGTCGGTGCATCTCATGGTGGCAACCCCCGAACCAAGTGGTGGACACCAGTGGTGAGGGGGCCATTAAGCTGAAGAAGGAGTCCTATCAAGCTTGGTTGGCTTGTGGGACTCCCGAAGCAGCTGAGGTGTACCGGCAGGCCAAGCGGAGTGCAGCTCGGGTGGTTGCTGAAGCAAAAACCCGGGTATGGGAGGAGTTCGGTGAGGCCATGGAACAAGACTTTCGGTCGGCTTCAAAGAGATTCTGGCAAACTGTTCGGCGGCTCAGGAGGGGAAAGCAGCTCCCTGTCCACACTGTGTATGGTGCGGATGGGACACTGTTGACTTCAACTGGGAATATTGTCAGGCGGTGGAAGGAATACTTCGAGGATCTCCTCAATCCCACTGATACGCCTTCCACAGAGGAAGCAGGGTTTGGGGACGAGGGGGATGACTCGCCTATCACAGGGGCTGAGGTCGCCAAGGTGGTTAAAAATCTCCTTGGTGGCCGGGCCCCGGGGGTGGACGAGATTCGCCCTGAGTACCTCAAGGCCCTGGATGTTGTTGGGTTGTCATGGTTGACACGCCTCTGCAACATTACGTGGAGGTTGGGGGCAGTGCCTTTGGCATGGCAAACCAGGGTGGTGGTTCCTCTCTTCAAAAAAGGGGACTGGAGGGTGTGCTCCAACTTTAGAGGGAATCACACTCCTCAGCCTCCCTGGGAAGGTCTATGCCAAGGTACTGGAGAGGAGAGTCCGGCCGTTGGTCGAACCTCGGATTCAGGAGGAGCAATGTGGTTTTCGTCCTGGCCGTGGCACATCGGACCAGCTCTTTACCCTCTTGAGAATTCTTGAGGGTTCGTGGGAGTTTGCCCAACCAGTTTACATGTGTTTTGTGGACTTGGAGAAGGCATTTGACCGCGTCCCTCGTGGATTTATGTGGGGGGTGCTTCGAGAGTATGGGGTATCGGGCTTGTTGTTACGAGCTATTCGGTCTCTGTACGACCGTTGTGAGAGTTTGGTTCGTATTGCCAACACTCGGTCGGAGTCATTCCCAGTGAGAGTTGGACTCCGCCAGGGCTGCCCTTTGTCACCGATCCTGTTCATAATTTTTATGGACAGGATTTCTAGGTGCAGCCAGGGAATGGAGGGTGTCATGCTTGGTGACCACAGGATCTCATCTCTGTTGTTTGCAGATGATGTTGTCCTGTTGGCTTCATCCAGCAATGACCTACAGCTCTTGCTGGGACGGTTTGCCGCTGAGTGTGAAGTGGCTGGGATGAGAATCAGCACCTCCAAGTCCGAGTCCATGGTCCTCAGCCGGAAAAAGGTGGATTGTCCTCTCCGGGTTGGGGACAGGCTCCTGCCCCAAGTGGAGGAGTTTAAGTATCTTGGGGTCTTGTTCACGAGTGAGGGGAAAATGGAGCGAGAGATCGACAGATGGATTGGAGCAGCATCTGCAGTGATGTGGACGTTGTACCGGTCTGTTGTGGTAAAGAGGGAGCTTAGTTCTAAGGCAAAGCTGTCGATTTACCAGTCAATCTACGTTCCTACTCTCACCTATGGTCACGAGCTTTGGGTAATGACCGAAAGAACGAGATCGTGGATACAAGCGGCTGAAAGGAGCTTTCTCCGTAGGATTGCTGGACTCACCCTCAGAGATAGGGTGAGGAGCTCAGTCATCCGGGAGAGGCTCAGAGTAGAACCGCTGCTCCTCCACATTGAAAGGAGTCAGTTGAGGTGGTATGGGCATCTGATTAGGATGCCTCCTGGACGCCTCCCACTTGAGGTGTTTCAGGCACGTCCCACTGGGAGGAGACCCCGGGGCAGACCCAGGACTCGGTGGAGAGACTATGTCTCCCAGCTGGTCTGGGAACGCCTTGGTATCCCCTCTGAAGAGCTGGAGCAGGTGGCTGGGGAGAGGGAAGTCTGGGCTTCTCTGCTTGAACTGCTGCCTCCGCGACCCGGACCTCCGGAAAAGTGGTAGAAGATGGATGGATGGATGGACATTGGTTTGTTTGAAACCCTGCATACTGCACACTTTGCTGACTGGATTTGTGAATACAGTAGGTCAGATTTATGACTGGGGAAATGTTGCTTTGGATTGTGGAACAGGTCCTTTCATTGAATATGTGTGTATCTGTCCAGACAGTGTAATGGGTTTTAAAGGACATGAGTTGGCACATTGATTCAAGATGCTAACTTTTAGTGTGGGATGGGAATCTCAGGTTTGTGTGTGTGTATATGTGTCCTGACTGTGGTTTACTTGGTTTAAGAGGACCTGTGTGTGTGTATATGTGTCCTGACCGTGGTTTACTTGGTTTAAGAGGACCTGATTTCAAGTGTGGGGTACTGAAGATGCTAAACCCTGGTACAGAGTCGGGGATAGGCAACTTGAGTGGAAATGAATTTACTCCTGTTTTATCTATTGCAGGAAGCACCTGATAGCATCCAGAATAACAAAAGTGAAACAACGGCTCTTGACGGCAGCTCTGAAAAGGTAATTTGTAGCTTGTGTGTGCTGATTAGTGATACTATTTATTGTGGGTACTGTGGGGCTGATTAAATTGCTAAGATTAGTCAATGAGAAACAATGTGGTTAATATAGAAAGTTCTTTCAGAAATTTTGTCTTAAAATACAATCTTTCCTATTCCCTTTCTCTGTAAAAAAGTACACAAGGTGGGATTTCTACAAAATTGCAAAATAATATTGATTTGTTTGTAACCCTGTATACAGGGCCGGATTAAGGAGGTTGAGGGCCCTTGGGCTAGAGCAATTTTTGGGGCCCTCCCACATATATATCCTCGCCACACGAGTTGGCTGGCTTTTGCAACAGTGGCTCAATTCTGAGTCTTTTTATCTTCCTTCTTCTTTCTGATCTGGTGATAACTTTCTAATCCGGCACACCTTTCACTCTATATATATCATGGACACACAGATCGCCCCAGGCTCGCCGCCGACTCGTCTTCCGAGTCGGCGGACGGAGCCACTGTCTACAGCAGGAGACGATACAGCAGGGAAGAGCTAGCTAGCATTCAACCGCCACCCGGTGCTAACGGAGAAACTCGACATATTGGGGAACTAAAGCGAAAACGACGCGGGTGCCGGGCTGGAGTTTAGGCGGTGTGCAAGAAATATAAGACAGAATAATAAAGAGCGATGGCAAGAACCAAGCAGACCGCCCGTAAATCTACTGGAGGAAAAGCCCCCCCAGGAAGCAGCTGGCCACCAAGGCTGCTCGAAAAAGCGCTCCGGCCACCGGCGGAGTGAAGAAGCCTCACCGTTACAGGCCCGGTACTGTGGCTCTGAGAGAGATCCGTTACTACCAGAAATCCACGGAGCTGCTCATCTGTAAGCTGCCCTTCTAGCGCCTGGTGAGGGAGATCGCTCAGGACTTCAAGACCGACCTGCGCTTCCAGAGCTCCGCCATCATGGCTCTGCAGGAGGCCAGCGAGGCCTACCTGGTGGGTCTCTTCGAGGACACCAACCTGTGCGCCATTCATGCCAAGAGGGTCACCATCATGCCCAAAGACATCCAGCTGGCCCGCCGCATCCGCGGAGAGAGAGCTTAGACTTTCTGCTGCACATCCACCAACCACAATGCTCCGCACTGTGTGTATATATATATATAGTAATATGTACATATGCATACTAGCTGCTCTTGTTTTTTCTTGCCTTCTGATTGTTGCTCTGAGTGTTGCTATCCCTGTGCTGTTGCAATCCTGGAATTTCCCCATTGTGGGACTAATAAAGGCTTATCTTATATATGGGAGTATGATATGCAAAATGGCCATATTTACATGCATGGTAATAAACCATTTATAATCGGATTTATGGCGTTATCTGATTATTAAAGTAGTCATGTAAAAACAATAATTAGATAAAAGGCAATTACTGTGTTACATAAAGTGAAATGCCATTAACACACAGTTTGTTGTTCCATAATCCATTTATTCAGTGCGAGTAAACATGTCAAATCCAATTACCATTATCTAATTATTATTCCTAGTTACTGGATTATTGTGGCCATGGAGCCGGGGTCACTGATGGATCGGCTTGACCTTCATGGTCCTAAATTACTAAGGCAGTGGCTATGTCTACAGAACCGTACCCATGGAATTCTTGTTACAGATATGACTCGAGTCTGATCAGCCAGTATATTCTATTAATGCATATCTTTAAAGCAGCAGGCTACAGGTATGGAATTTTGAGGCATTTATTTGTTTCAAAATTTTAATCAATATCTATTTTTAACTTTACCCACTTCCAAATGCTAAGGCTAACCTCTTAATTTTAAATCTAAATTTCATCTCATAGTAAAATGATTTGGAGAAGGTGCCAATAGCAAGATGCAAACCAGCAACCTTCTGATCACAGGCCCAATGTACTATCTACCTAAGCTACAGCAGCAATTGGCTTGGAGCTGATCTGAAAAGGTTTTGTTGGATTGTCAACTATTCCGTACCAATTCACATCTTGTATAGTGATACACCTTCCGTATCCATAGCCACTGCCAGTTACTAAATAAAGTAAATAACCACAAAGTTCTAGGTTTAGCTCGAATAGCAGAAAAATATAGAGCCATCAGGACCAACAACTGGGAAATATCTTGTATCAACCCTCAACACACTCAGCCCGTGTTTTCTGTTCAAGGGTTAAATATTAACTGTTTGAAGCCAGAACAAGGTTTTTCACTAGACAGAGTACAAAAAAAAAAAAAAAGTTCTCCACAGGAGAAGAGCAGTGCACAAACCTTGTGCACAAATCCAATATTCATTATTTAATGATGATTCCAATGTTAGATAAGATAAGATAAGATAAGATAAGATAAGATAAGATAAGCCTTTATTAGTCCCACAACGGGGAAATTCCAGGATTGCAACAGCACAGGGATAGCAACACTCAGAGCAACAATCAGAAGGCAAGAAAAAACAAGCAAGCAAGAGCAGCTAATATACATATGTACATATTACTATAAAATATATATATACACACACACACACACACAGACACACAGTGCAGAGCATTGTAGCTGGATGGAATAAATATATGAATATATGAACACACAGTGCAGAGCATTGTTGCTAGGTGGAATAAATATGCAAGTATATAAACACACACAGTGCGGAGCAATGTAGCTAGATGGAATAATATGTAGATATATAAAAACACAGTGCGGAGCATTGTAGCTAGATGGAATAAATATATAGATATATAAATATAAACACACCCAGTGCAGAGCATTGTAGCTCGATGGAATAAATATGTAAATATATAAACACACACAGTGCAGAGCATTGTTGCTAGGTGGGATGAAACAGCATAACCGTCTATTTAGTTATCCTACATGGTATGATTATGTGCCCATACATATTCTCACCCTCCATAGCGACCGGTATGTTCCTAGTTGTATGCCGGAGAGGACCATTGTGTAAGTCTATTGCATCTTTTGCATTCAAAAAAAAAAAAAAAAAAAAAAAACTATTAGTTTGTTACGTCTTTTTGCTATCTCTGCGAGCAGCCCTGCTTAGGTTGTACAGTCTGACAGCCGTTGGTAGGAAGGACCTACGAAACCTCTCGGTTGTGCACCTGGGATGATGTAGTCTGCTGCTAAATGAGCTCCTCAGTGCATCCAGTATGTCCTGCATAGGGTGGAACTCGGACTCCAGCAGAGATGACAGTTTAGCCACCGTCCTTCTCTCTCCTATCTCCTCCATCGGATCAAGGCGTTGCCCCAGGACAGAGCTAGCTTTCTTAATCAGTTTGTTCAGTCTCTTCCTATCGGCTGCAGTAATGCCACTGCCCCAGCAGACCACTCCAAAAGTGATGGCTGATGCCACCACCGTGTCATAGAATGACTTCAGCAGCGCCCCTTGTACACCAAAAGACCTGAGTCTCCTCAGCAGGAACAGCCTGCGCTGTCCCTTCTTGTAGAGTGCGTCGGTATTGTGTGACCAGTCTAGTTTATTGTTCAGATGAATACCCAGGTACTTGTAGGATGTCACCATCTCGATGTCTGTTCCCTGTATATTTACTGGTGCTGTGAGGGGCTGCCCATGCCTGCGGCAGTCCACCACCAGCTCCTTAGTTTTCCTCGCGTTGATCTGGAGGCAGTTCCGATGGCACCAGTCCACAAAGTCCTGGATAAGCCCTCTGTACTCAGCTTCATCTCCGCTGGAGATGAGACCAACGATCGCAGAGTCGTCAGAGAACTTCTGTAGATGGCAGTGTGTTGTGTTGTGTGAGAAGTCCGCAGTATAAAGAGTGAACAAGAAGGGAGCCAGCACCGTTCCCTGGGGGGCCCCCGTGCTACTGATGATCGTGTCGGAAACACAGTCCCGGGTTCTCACAAACTGAGGCCGGTTCGTGAGGTAGTCCAGGATCCATGATGACAGGTGCTGGTCCACCCCTGCGCGCAGCAGCTTGTCCTTCAGGATCATCGGTTGGATGGTGTTGAAAGCACTGGAGAAGTCAAAGAACATGATCCTCACCATATTCCCGGGCTTCTCCAGGTGGGACAGAGAACGGTGAAGGAGGAAGATCACCGCATCCTCCACCCCAATGCCATGCTGGTAGGCGAACTGGAGTGGATCCATCGCTGGTTCCACCAGGGGGCGGAGATGAGCAAGGAGCAGTCTCTCCAGGGTCTTCATCAAGTGGGACGTCAAGGCCACCGGTCTGAAGCTGTTCAGGTCTTTGGGGTGGGAAGTTTTTGGTACAGGTACCACACAAGATGTTTTCCACAGCTGTGGTACCCTCCCCAGTTTCAGGCTCATGTTGAAGATATACGTCACAATCCCACACAGCTGGTCTGCACAGGACATGAGGAGCTTTGCGCTGATGCCGTCCGGTCCCGACGCCTTCCTCGCCTTGATCTTCCTCAGCTCCGTCCTCACCTGGGTCTTGGTCAGGGTCAGGATGGGGGGCTGTGTGTTGGGAGTGGGGGGGGGTGTCGGTGGAGTGGGGAGTGGGTAGCAGGACTTGATTTCTTAGAGGCAGCAGTGGTTGTTGTGCAGACGGGGGAGGGCGGTTGGTCAAATCTATTGAAAAACAGATTCAGGTTGTTCGCCCACTCCCTGCCCCCCGTGGCCTGGGGGGAGGTATTCTGGAGCCCCGAGATGGTTTTGAGGTTTCTCCAGACCCCGCTGATGTCGCTCTGTTGCAGCTTGTCCTCCATCTTCTTCCTGAAGCTGTCCTTGCCTTCTCTGATCTTTCTCCTCAGCTCCCTCTGTACGGACTTCAGCATCTCCCTGTTCCCCGACCTGAAGATCCTCTTCTTCTCTCTCAGAAGTGTTTTTATCTCAGGGTTGATCCAGGGTTTGTTGTTTGAGTGACGCCGTATGGTCTTGGTGGGAACGGTGTTGTCCACACAGAAGCTGAGGTAGCCCGTGAAGGTGTGAATGAGGCCATCGATGTCCTCACCATGTGGATCGCAGAGCTGCTTCCAGGCAGTGGCTTCAAAACAGTCCTTTAGAGTGTCCATTGTCTCCTCAGACCATAACTCCACAGTGTGCATGGCCGGAGGTTGTCTGTGCACTAGGGGTTTGTACACCGGTCGGAGATGAACCAAGTTGTGATCCGATCTCCCAAGTGGGGGGAGTTGTGATGAGGTGTACGCCTCCTTAGTGTTTGCGTAGAACAAATCCAGTGTTTTATTGTCTCTAGTGTGGCATGTGACATACTGGGTGAAAGTGGGCAGAATGGGAGACAGTGAAACGTGGTTGAAATCGCCTGAGATGAGGAGAAGAGCATCTGGGTGTTCTGTCTGCAGCCTGCTGGTTACTGAATGGATGACGTCACGCGCTGTCCCAGCGTTCGCTGTCGGATTTGCATAAACAACAATGCAGATCACGTGTGAGTGTTCTCTCGGGAGATATGTAGGCCTCATGCTAACAGCTAGCAACTCAATGTCTTTGCTGCAGTGTCGTTGTTTAACAGTGATATGTCCCGGTCTGCACCAGTTGTTGTTAACATACATGATCACTCCACCGCCCCTAGTTTTGCCACTGTCTGGTGTTCGGTCAGCTCGTATCGTGTGAAAACCCTCCAGCTCAATGTTAGCATCTGCTGCTAGTTCAGTTAGCCACGTCTCAGTAAACAAAAGGAGAGAGCACTCCCGGTAAGTGCTATCATAACGGGAGATAGCCGCTAGCTCATCTAACTTTCCCAGTATCGACCGTACATTTCCCATGACAACAGATGGAAGGGAGGGTCTGTACCTTATATTTTTTGTCCTCCGCCTTACTCCAGCCCGGCAGCCGCGGCGTTTTCGCCTCAGTTCTCTCGGTATGTCGAGTTTTTCCAGTGGGACCGGGTGGCGGTTAAATGCTAGCAGCTCTTCCCTGTTATATCGTATCCTGCTATAAACAGTGGCTCCGTCCACCGGCTCAGGAGACATTTGGGATGGTCTGTGTGTCCGTGATATAAGTGGGGTGAAAAAAAAAAGTGATCAAAAGAGAGAGGAAGGGAAAAAAAACTCGGAATCGAGCCGCTGTTGCAAAAGGCAGCCGACTGGTGTGGCGCCGAGAGGAGAGTGGTTAACCTCATTCACTGTCATTCTTTTAAAAGAATGATTCAAAATGAAAATATACCAACAGTTGTTTTGAGTTAACTCTACAATTTTGCATTCCCCAGAGCAGATTAATAGAACTCAGGCCGAGATTGTCACGGTGGCCCTCACGAGCCACCAGAAGACGCCACAAGTCACCGGTGAGTTTGCAAAGATGTTTATTATTAAGGGAAAGGGAACAGAGGATAACACAAAGTAACGGAGCACTGGAAAGTAATGAGCCACGATGGGCAAAAACACACTATAGTGCAGGACAGGATCACAACAGGGTAAACTTACAATTGGAACAACGAGTAGACAGCGTCTGAGCCGGGGATGCCCGATGTGTCAGACGATGAAGAGTCTTTGGAGGTTTAACAGAGACTGCTGCATCGGGGTGCATTCAGCGTCCGCTTTTAACGGCAGACACTAATGACCCCGAATGCAGCACAGCGGTTGGCTTTGACAGCAGGAAGCTCCACCGGGCGCTGTCACAATAAGAGCCCAGGGAGCCAGAAGGGACACACTGCTGTCAAAGCCTTAAAAAGATGATGTATAACCCGAGCGTGGACAAGATCAGCACTCGGGTCATGACAGAGATGAACGATAACGTAACTGAAGGAAATTTTACAACTCCTGGACAAAGAGAAAGACTGGCACCATCTCTGAATTGTAGCGGACAGCTCTCATCCATGGCCAAGCAAGGCTGTGGAGTTAAAAAGCTCCGTTAAAGTTCGTAAAAGTTGGTGTGTGCTGAATTAAAAAAAAAAATGCTCACAAACACAATTTCACAACATTTGGACTAATTTCTTGATTGAGAACAGTTGTGGCAGTAATCAGGCCTGGGTGTGGCTGGAGAAATTTGAGCTTTTCAAAGATGTGTTAAACCACAGTCAATTTATGTTTTAATGGGGGAGCAATAACTTTTTCACACAGGGCCATGTAGGTTTGGATTTTTTTTACCTTTACTAATAAACACCTTCATTTAAAAAATGCATTTTGTGTTTACTTGTGTTATCTTTGTCTAATATTTAAATTTGTTTAATGAAACTTTTAAGTGTGACAAACATACAAAAAAAATGAGAAATCAGGAAGGGGGCAAACACTTTTTCACATCACTGTAAATTGTGAATGGTGGCAACATGCAAGTTACTGTAGGTTAATTGGCATCAAACTGGGGATTCTAAATTGTCCTTAGGTGTGACTGTGAGAGTGAATGGTTGTCTGTCTCTCTGTGTTGGCCCTGCGATGGACTGGCGATCTGTCCAGGGTGGACCCTGCCTCTGACCAAAGATGCTGGGATAGGCTCCAGCCCCCCCCCCCCGACCCAAAAAGGATTAAGTGGAAGAAGACGGATGGATGAATGGCAACATGCTAAGCATTCAGTGGTATAAGTTCTCTATAAGTTATCGAAACATTCTACATACGTAAGTTACTATGTTATGTTTACATCCAACTCACTGTAAATATGTGATGCTTATGCCCAAAATTGAAAACTATGGCAGTATACCAGTTTTTTAGAGAAATTTTGATAAGTCAGCATATGCTGCCTAAATCGTCTAGGTGAGACAGTTCCTTTAGAAAACTGAGCCATTGCTCTGTGGTTCCAGCAGTCATTTATGTCAGTTCCAGTTCATTTTAGGTTGTAAATGAGGTGAGTTTTATTATGTTTTAAACATGTAAATAAATATTGGATAATGGTGGATGCCTGACTTCATTTGTGCCATTTCAGGTATCTGTAGAGGATGAAATCCATTGCTGATTCACAAAGTGATGGTTTACATCACCTCGATCCAAAGCTAAAGTATTTTCAAACTGTGTATAATGTAGTGATAAACTGTATATCCTATTGATAAATGAGAACCTAAAATACACTGTACAGATCAGATAGACTACTCATAAAAAGTTAGGGATATTCGGCTTTCAGGTGAAATTTCAGGAAGTACCTAAAATGCACTATAAGCTTTTTAGGTGAATTTAATTTGACCTTCTCTAACCTTTTGAATGCACATGTCCAACTGTTCAGTGCTTCAGTACTTTTTGCATAACTTGCTGCTCTCTAACAAGGTGCTTAACGGCAAAATTCACAACAGGTGTTTGATCCATGAATCGACCAATAAATTTTCTGGTTCAATTAGAACTGGTGTTTAAACATTTCTCTCCATCATGCTGTTCACATTTTGACATCATGAGACCAAGACGACACCTATATCCACTTATATCCAAGACGACTCCTATATCCACGACTCATATATCCACTTTTGTGAAGAGAACATTCTTCCATCACGCACCAGGGTGAGTTACTCTAATGACAAACCCTGGTTCACAGCTAAGCTCAGACAGATCAGGAAGGAGAAGGAAGCAGCGCTGAAAAGTGGAGACAGGGACTGCTACAGGGAGGTTAAATACCGGTTTAACAGAGAGCTGAAGAGGGCTAAATCTCTATACTCAGAGAGACTCCAGCAGCAGTTCACTGCTAATGATTCGGCTTCCATGTGGAGAGGACCTGCAACAAGAAGGATTTTCTGACAAACTCAACCAAAGGTGAAGTTAAAAAGTTTTATCTGTATGGATTTGGGCTTGGACATCTCACCCTACACTCTATGTGGTCTTTAAAAGCCCTGAGCAAAAACTTCCAAATTAAGGCAAACATGGCTGTTAAGCAAAAATCACAATATGGCAGAGGATACACAGTTAAAGTTCTGTTAGTTCTGCTACTTCTGGCAGGAGATATTCACCTTAACCCTGGACCTGCCACTATTAAACAGCAGACCACTGGGTTAGCACAAAACCGAGCTGTACAAAAGCAAAAACAACATTTATTTTTCCAAACTGTTAATCATGCACGAGTTCTTTGGGACACCAAGGCTAAACCAAAGGGGATCCTCGGCGGTCATTTAAACATACGGAGCATAATCCCCAAAAGAGATGAGATTTCAGTGTTGCTGTTGGACTCAAATCTGGACTACCTTTGTCTCTCAGAAAGCTGGCTACACAGGAACATAGACACTAATATGATCGATATTGTGGGCTACCAGTGTTTTAGAAAAGACAGGCAGGTAGGGAGGGGAGGAGGTGTTTTAATTTACATCAAAGAGAAATATAAATGTCAACTGGTTGATTTGAATACTTCACTTGAATGTTTAGCTGTTAATGTATGTCTCTCTCCGGTAATGAATTTCAACATTGCAGTAGTGTACAACCCACCGTCACACAACTCTTCCTTTTATAATGAATTAAGTGATCTGGTTAAACAACTTGAGAAGAACAGAGAAACAATAATTCATGGTGACTTTAATATCAACTGGTCTGATAAAAAAGACAAACAAAAACTGAAAAGCCTCATGACTAAATTTAATTACCAGCAAATGATCAAAGGACCCACCAGGATAACCAAACAATCCAGAACACTTATTGACATGGTATTTACTAATAAACCAGAACGAATAACCAGAACCTATAATCTTGTAACTGGTCTCTCAGATCATAACATGGTTCTTGCTGTCAGGAAACTTACTAAAAAGCGACTACAGTATTTTGGGGGAGTCGATATTGACAAATCAAATTTTATTATCCCCAAATCAAAAAATGAGGAGTTTGAACATTACTTAGAGAATCAAAATTGGGAGCAGCTCATGGCAACATGTGAAGTAGATGGTTGCACGGTGGCGCAGTGGTTAGCACTGCGGCAGCACAGTTTACCCTTGGCCGGGGGATTGTGGGGATCGTGGGATCGTGGGTTCGATCCCAGCCCCCGACCAACAGTGATCTGTGTGGAGTTTGCATGTTCTCCCCGTGTTGCGTGGGTTTACTCCGGGATTTCTCCGGTTTCCTCCCACATGCCAAAAACATGCATGTTAGGTTAACTGGCTGTTCTAAATTGTCCCTAGATATCTGTTTCCTATAGGCCCTTAGAATAGAGGGTTAGCATTAATGAAAGCGCTTTGAGTGGTCTTTGTGACTAGAAAAGCGCTATATAAGTGCAGGTTAGTTAGTTAGTTAGTTAGTTGTAATTTTATAACTGCAACAATCACAAAGTCTATAGAAAAATTTTCAAAGCAAATTAAAAGTAGACAACAGAAGATTAGCCTACCATGGTTAAATAATGAAATAAGAAAACTTATGAAGAGGCGAGACTATGCACTGAAAACATCACTAACCTCCAAACTACAAAATGATCACCTTGTGTACAAAAGTTTAAGAAATAAAGTGGTACAAGAGCTGCGAAAATCAAAAGTATCTTATTACAATAAACTGATAGATCATGCAAAGGGTAACAACAGTTCCCTATGGAGGCATTTAAATAACTTAACTATTAAAAAAAATGTTCAGAAGGGGTAAAGGAACTTAGAATCAATGGCAAGACCATCAGTGACAAGGCTACATTGGCAAATGAATTTAATTCATATTTTGTGGGCTCTGTGGAAGACTTAACAAAAAACTTTGTGCTGCCAAATGTGCTCAACAACACAAAATCAATACTTTCAACAGATTTTTTTCACATCGATGAGGTAAATGAGGAGTTAATTGCTGGTATTGTTAAACACTGTCAAACTCAAAAACTAATGATATCTACAACATGAGCACCTCCTTTCTCAAAATGCACAGCAAAATATTAATCAAACCACTGACTCATCTCATTAATCTCTCCATTAGGTCTAGTACATTTCCATCTGGTTGGAAAAAAGCTGTCGTCATACCAGTTCATAAATCAGGCAGTAAAGACGATATATGCAATTACCGCCCAATCTCTATTTTACCAGTCCTGTCTAAGGTTCTTGAAAAAGTTGTAGCTACACAGCTGATAGACTATTTACAAGACAGTCAACTTCTTCATCCACATCAATTTGGTTTTAGACCAGGATACTCAACAGAAACAGCAAATTGTTGCCTTATTGAAAATGTCAAACAGTCCTTGGACAGGGGTAATGTGGTAGGGGCTGTTTTTCTAGATCTCAAAAAGGCTTTCGATACTGTAAACCACAGTTTGCTTTTATCC